>CM034474.1:9562990-10162990 GCA_019925255.1 Litchi chinensis | reverse complement strand
AAGACTCTTCTCTTTAGGCAAACAACCACTTCCACCTCTTCGAATTTTATTTTTATCTAAAAACATAAGATGCAAGTGACTTTATATGAATTTAATTTGTTTTTTTTTAAAAAAAAAAAAAAAAAACTCATCAGTAGTTCAACCGAATTGGATTTATTGAAAGATAAAATATTGTACATAGAATAGAAATGAAATTGTTAAAAAGTAACAGTCATTTTAATAGGAAATGAAACATCTAAATCTTATTTTAATTCTAAATCTTATTTTAATTAGGAGCCCCTATAAAAAAGGTTATGCTTTTTAGCTGATATACTAACATTTAACAAAACTTGTGTATTATAAATTTATTGTACTTGTGTAATGATCATGAGCTTAATGTTTCTTCTAACGTGATTTGCCAAGGTGGTTCGGAAGCACCTCTAAGTTCTCATCGAACTTGGGTTCGACATTCAACAATGTAGACAGTTTGTGGTAGCCTTCTCCCACTTTATCCTTGTGTGAATCATTTTTTTAATCTAAATATGAGTTGATCTCTTCTGTATAGAGCTGCTCTCCGAACTACATTATCGATGTTTTATCTTGTTTAGTTTCGATAGTCCTCTAGATTAATCGAAAAATTAAAACTTAACGTTTCTGACTTGTTAAGATACAATCCAGAAAGTGACACTTTACATTAACATAATTTGTATATATCTAATCAAAAAATTATGCGTAAAAGTATGTGCTGATCTATGATTACAATTCAAAAGCAAAATAATCATAAAATGGGACACGGTTCAAACTTCAAAAGCAAGTCATGTTGCATAAGGATGGCAAAAATCTCGTACCCGACCCAAACTAACGGTGCGATCCATTTGAGGTAGGTTTGGGACACTGAACTGAGTTTTAGATTGGGCTAGGGTCAAATACTTTTTATTTGATTTGATCCGATTAACTCATTTTATTATCTTATTATTACGCATTAATATTATTTTTATTAACATTTTATTATTATAATTTATTTTTAATTATTCTATATTATTATTGTGTTATGAAATTATATTAGGTATTAATTATAATGTTAATATAATGATACTTTGTTATGTGATTAGTTATTATTTTGGTATTTGTATTTAATGAATATATATTTTCCATGAGTTTTACATTGATATTATTAAGATTTAATATTAAATTGAACTAAATATTGAGTTATTTTAAGTTTTAGTGTTTATTTAATATCCGTACATTTGTATTTAACATAAAATTTAGGAGTTGTTAAAAATCAAATTATATCAAAATAGATCGGATTTAGGACAGATGACCCCAAACATATTCGAGTTTGTGGTCAAAAGCGACAACATGTTCAGATTACATGTCGAATTTGGGGCATTTCATCAAAAAACTGGGCCACCTATGGTGTCACAAAAAAAAAAGTGTAACCCATGTGGAAAGGCAATTACAAACACCCAAATTGGACCGATAATTTTTTTACTGTGATGTGGAAACTTTCTAGTACAAATCTGCATACAAAATCAACAGTAAATTCTGATGAGATATTTTACGTTCATGATAATAAAAAATATATAAAACACATTTGAGGAAAAAAAAATTGAAATTTTTTCAAGCATAACAATTTTTATTATGTTTTTCAACGCTTTATCTTCACATCACGAATACACGATGAAATTATGAAACGAATTGAGGCGTGGAAATTGGAATTGGTGGCACCAGGTAAAACAGAAAAGCAAAGGTAGAAAAGGACGTGCCATAATGGGTTAGGTCTGCATTGGGCTATAGTGTGTAGCCTCCCAGTCTCCTCCCCTATCCAAGCCCCAAAATTCACAGACGATACGCATAGACTGTCGACTGTGGACCGTGGAGCGGTCCAAATTTCAATCTCTTTCTCTCTGCTGCTTAGTTAATAACCCCACTTTTTATGTTTCGCTGCTCTCTCTCTCCTTATTTTCGTACTAATGATGTTTAAAATGGGTTTGTGATTGAAGCCAGAGGGGGCCTCAATGGATGATTTGGTGTCTCAAACACTGTGATAGAAGTTTGGTGTGTGTTGTGAGTCCTACTCCTATATGCACAACATTAAAGTTTTGATGTTAACGTTAAGGAAGAAACATTGCAAACGCTGTCTCATTATCCAAAAAAAATTAAATGTTATTGAAGAAAGTATTTTCTTTGCGATAACAATATACTAATAATGTCTTTTTTTTTCTTTTTTTTCTGACATACCATTTTCCTATTATTAAAAAAAGAGGGAAAAGAAGGGGAAAAAAGTATATGTGACTCTGATAGGTATAGTATATAGATCTTGAACTGGACTCCACCCAGCCCTTTGGAGGTTGTTATATGAGATTAAATAATTTTTTTGATTAATAATACTGGATAGTCTACCTTTTATATTTCATAGTTTAATAAATGATATGACAATATGGTAGATTGATCTATTTTACAAGTTAAATAAATTATCCTTAACATAAATTGATTCATTATTTATCACATTATTTATAAAAATGAAAGTAGAATATCAAAGGATGGGTTGTCCAACACTACTATTTCTAGAGAAATCTTAAATTAAAGTTCTTAATACATTTAAGTTTCAAAGCGCGTTGGTATAATTATATCAACCTACTTATTCAACTTTCTCAAAAAAGTAAGAGGCAATGTTTGATTGTCAACCTAAAAAATATTAGATAATTTTTTTATTTAATATGGATAGATCTCTTTCATTTTTTTAGAGTAATATTTCAGATCATACGATTGAGTTCTATTTTAAAAAGATTTAGATGATTTATGAAGTTGTTAGAACTTCGTAGGAATTCCGAAAATTGATTAGATCCATAGTACCTCATGATTCTATGTAAAATTTGCTAGAAATGCGGTCTGCACACAAGAAAAGCCGTCCTATAGAATTTAGAGTCGTTACCTTTTTTTTTTTTTTTTTTTTTAATTAAACTACACTCATTTTACCTTCTTAACTTTTGCAGTAATTGCTCTGAGATTTTTTCGTACTTTCATTGAAGTTAATCCTCTAGATTTTCATTAATTAAAAACTCTCTTACATGAAAAGGGAATTTTCTACGCACGACGTTACGGATTTTTAACTAATTTCGAAATTACAAAATTATTCTATCACATATCACAAGTTTTCATTTAAATTCAAAACTATAAAAGAAGATTATTTTGAAAAATCAAAATTATCAAAATTTAGACAAATTTTTTTAAATTGTGGCTAATTTAATTATTTTTAAAAATATAGTTTTTTTTAAACAAAGTTATTGTATCCTTAATATCAATTTTCCTTCTCACGTTTTCTATTTTAAAATAAGGTGCTTATTTTCTTTACACCAAAATCTAACATTAAAAAAAAAATTATAAAATTCCAATAAACTTTATATTGAATATATCCTTAATTACATACTTATTTGGTAATATTTTATTTCAACCTTATTCATGGGGAGATATTTGGATGAGACGCTCTCACCATACAATCACTATTTGGAAGATTACACTTGAGTAAGATAAAATAAGTTTGGCCAAATATGAAATGTGATGCCATGAGATTGGCAGTCCAGCCGAGACCAGCGCCCATAAAAGTATCTCCTTATGCATATCTACACCTTTAATGGACTTGATGATAAACTTCATTATGAACTACGATTACTTGTCGCCAACCAGAAAACCAGATCCAGTTGGGAGCCATAGATAAATATAACGGTAGCCCCACTACACAGGCATGACTCATGACGGATTTTTTCACAGCTTCAAAGCTGTTCTTGTCTTTTACTCTCCGTGTCTTCTAACTGTTTAGGAACCCAAATAGCCCAAAAAGAAAGAAACAGAAAGGCTGAACAGGAAGCAGCAAGAAATGATAAAATAATAAGTATTGCATGCATTTACATGCACCCCTCTCTGGTCTCATTCTTTTCCATGGTCCCCCAATGAAGCCAAACCAGAACCATCCCAAAACGCCTTGCTAACTAATCTCATCTCCTTAACAATAAATCCCCACAACAACCACTTCCTTTTAACCAGCTCTGCTCTCAACTCAGTAAATATCAATGACAGTACCATCATTAAAAGTTGTAATCAAATCAAAGTCTTGACAAGAGAATCAATCACAAGGGGTGCAATTCCAAAAGCCAAAGGAGAGAGAGAGAGAGAGAGAGAGAGCGAGTATCAAGGGTCACTCTTCTTTTCCTTTCGCTTTCACTACTCTAAGCCCTACACTTACTACACTTCTGATGAGGACGCTTATAATTGTCATTACCCATTGTAACTTTCTCAGCTTTGATAACTGTGCATAGATCTTGTGTATTCTCTGCCTCTGCTATATACTTCCTTAGCTTTTCTATAAACATGAGGAAAACAAATAGCTCTAGTTCTTTGCTTAGCTTCTTTGTTCTCTTCATTTTCCGTTCACTCTCTCTTTTGAATATTCCTTTCTTGGATCTTTCTTCTTTGTGGTCTTTTTTTCCACAACATTTATGTAAGTGTTGTTCTGTTGAGATGATTCAAGTCCTTGCATCAATGTTGATGGTTTTGAGTCCAAATTTTTTCTTCTTTTCTCCTGTGGGGTTGTAGTTACCTCTACAAGGAAATACATAGAATGGCTCTGGTCTTTTTAGTTTCTGTTTTCCTTCTTACTTTGTTTCAGTTCTAACTTGAACCATGAAAAGTACTTACATAACTATGAATCATTGGGCTGTGGTCCTTCTTTTAGTTGTTTGTTTGAATATATGGTGCTATGGAGATGGAGACATGGGCGTGACTCCAATGGATAAAGAAGAGCAAGTAGCACTGTACAGTGCAATCCAAGGCTTTGTAGGTAATTGGTGGAATGGCTCAGATCTCTATCCGGATCCTTGTGGGTGGACTCCTATAGAGGTACTACCTTTTATTTTATCTCTCAGAATCTTTATTGATGCATCGCGAGATATGTCCATTGTCCAACTCTGCTTTTGCCTTTTCTGGCTTTACTTGTACTGATATAGTTAACCAGTTTAATTTTATTGACAGGAAAAATGTAAATCGTTTTAACTAATTTTTCACACTTTTTTGTCATGAAACGTAAATGCATCATTTAAATAATAATAATATATGACAACTTTAGAATTGGTATGCTATGTACATATGTATATTATTCTTAAAATAACAAGTTTTTGAACACTCCATAAAGCAACGGTATGTACTTTTTCCATCTTCTACATAATCACTAATGTCCCGCTCCTGTTGATATTAATTAATTAGTTAATACATAAATGTGTTGTCAGATGATCAGGAAGTGAAATTGTTTGCTTAGATCTTTGTTGTGAATGCAGGGTGTCTCGTGTGATATGTATGGTGGCCTTTGGTATGTCACCGCCTTGAGTATCGGACACATTCATGAAAACTCTCTTGGTTGTGGCCAAAATGTTGAATTTAGAGCCCAACTGTTTGAGCTCAAGCACCTAAAATCACTTTCCTTCTTCAATTGCTTCACTTCCTCGCACCAGCATCCCATCCTAATCCCTGCAAACGGATGGGACAAACTTTCGGGCAGCCTGGAATCATTGGAGTTTCGATCCAACCCAGGTCTGATAGGACAAATTCCTACTAGCTATGGTGGTCTCATGAAGCTCCAATCTTTGGTGTTGGTAGATAATGGATTGACAGGAGAGTTACCAGAAAATATTGGCAACTTATCCAACTTGAAGAGGCTAGTCATTTCAGGGAATTGGTTTACTGGTCATATTCCAGATATGTTTAGTGAACTATCTGAGCTACTAATCCTTGATTTAAGCAGGAATTTGATATCCGGGTCTTTGCCCTTGACTATAGGAGATTTGACCTCACTTTTGAAGCTTGATTTGAGTAACAATAAATTGGGAGGAAAACTACCTAGGGAGATTGGTCATCTAAAGAATCTGACCCTCTTGGACCTAAGAGGCAACAACTTCTCTGGTGGGTTGACCAAGTCACTTGAAGAAATGTATTCCTTAGAAGAGATGGTCTTGGCCAACAACCCACTAGGTGGAGACCTTGTAAGTCTAGAGTGGCAAAAACTACAAAAGTTGATCATTTTGGACCTCTCTAGCACGGCTCTAGTCGGTGAGATTCCGGAGTCCATTGTTGAGTTGAAGAGGCTAAGGTTTTTGGGCCTAAGTGACAATAAATTAACAGGTAATGTGTCACCAAAGCTAGCAATTATGCCCTGTGTAAATGCACTCTACTTGAATGGAAACAACTTGACAGGAGAGCTTAAATTCTCAGAAACGTTTTATGGGAAACTGGGGAGGCGTTTTGTGGCCTGGAACAACCCAAATCTTTGTTACCCCTTTGGTCAAGTGTCAACAAGTCACATTCCATATGGAGTAAAACCATGCCAGGGAGATGTCACGTCGCTTGAACCTAGTTCAAAAATCATGTTGGGTGGACAAGATTTGCATCTGAATTCTATTTCCACGGTCTCTTTGGGATTCTCAAGCAATAGTGTTGATGGGTGCTTTTGTTGGGTTTTTTCAATGGTGGTTCTACTTTTGAATTGTTTCATATAGACGCCTACCGAGTTCTACAAATTAACCTGTTTAGATTTGTGGCTTACTTTTTCTTCTTTTCTGTTCTGCCCCTCCACTTTGTCACCTAACACAACGTTGGTTACATTTGTCTCCAATACTAATGTTTCATAGTCATGTTTCTTTGTTGAATGAATTCTGATATTTACAATCTCAAACTTATCTCAATCAACTTTGGTGATCAATTTTCATATTGGTGTATGATGGTAAAAAAGCGCAATCTCCATTCTCCAATCCATGCCCAACTGTCAATTGGTTGTTGGCGCCGTTAGTAGCGCCAGCAACCAACCCTGCCTCCTTTGCTAGAGGCATGGGTCGACACCCATGCTGTATATATATATATTCTACTATTATCATATAATATAATAATAATAATAATATATTTATCTCTCACCAATTGTATGGGTTGTAATTGTGTGGGTTGCTCTCCCGTCCTAGTGTGGGTCTCTCTTCCATCTCTGTGTAGGTGGTTCTCTCCCCATTTGAGAGTTGTCTCCCGGGTCGTGCCCCAGTACTCTACTCGATTCAAACTCCCGATTATTCTCTGAGTTTATTCCAAATTCAGTTCTTGTATAAAAAAAAAAAAAAAAAATCCATGCCCAACCAAATTAAAAGCTGGAGGAGGCATTAAATTATTAAATTGGGATCTGGGTCATTGGTTTTAATTTTTTTAAGGGATAATCTCAATTTTTCCCCTGTAATTTGAAGAAATAGTCAAAATCCTCTTTTTACTTGAAAAAATTAATGAACAAAAGGAAGATTTTAGTTATTTTCTTAAACTATAGGGGAGAAATTAGGATTATCCATTTTTTTAATGCGTTTTGGTATTGGAAGTTTCAAGGCATGGCAGTTATGACTTTAATACATAAAAAGTAAAGTGTATGGATGGCTAGACTAGTAGGTCATAGCCTGTCTAAGCCTGTATCCATTTGGTGAGTATGTAGACTTGTAGGCACATTATGGCACAGTACTCTGGACCGTATGTTTAAAGACGATTATGATGAGCTACAGCATTAAAAAACCAAGACAACTACGAAACTTGTGTCAGCTCATATGGCTCTCACTTCTCACTTTCTTCTAGGATTGGTTGTTCAAGGTGTTGAGCGAATTAATGGAGCTCTGACCTTTCTCAGAGAAATTGAATGTGCCTCACTTGTTTAGACTTTAGACCTCTACTTCAGTAATTTGAGATTGTACCTCTTGTATGATCTACAAATTGGTTGATTACAGATTACACTACTGATTTTATTGAATTTAATTACCTATATTAATTTCGTCTTTTTATTTTCAATTTCTTTCGAGAAAGAAATTAATAGTTTTGTTGATGTATGTATGTTAAAGGCATATGTTAAAAGATGGCAGCGGATCATCTACATAGTACAAGTATATTCAGAAGTAAGTCTGTCAAATTATGTATGAGGACGGGTGTCCTTATATAGCAGTGATCACATAGAATGTCTGATGTTTTCTGATACATATGAAAGTGAGGCCCAAAATTTGACATTAAATCCTGTAAAGAACGTTGTGTTTGTTCAGGCAAGCATATAAATGTTATCCCCCCTCATGGGTCACTGATGTTAAATTGTCATTCGGCTTAGCTCTTCAAAGGTTGGATTGGGGTTTGCTGTCCATGGCCATGAGGGAAAAATTATTACTGCAATGGCCAAACCGTGGAGAGGTTTTCTCCCGCCTGAAATTGGTGAGCTGCTTGCTCTAAAGGAAGGTTTAATCTTTGCTTCTTCTTTAAGTCTTAAGGTTGATTTTTTGGAAGTTGATAATGTGGAAGTGGCTTCTGTTGTTAATGCTTCTGTTGTCCCTAATGGGGAAGCTTTCTCCCTCGTTTCTGATATTAAGGTGTTATGTAAAGTTATAGATATCTGTAAGTGTCAAGTCATTTTTAGAGATGGTAAACCTTTGGCACATAAGCTTACAACTTTAGCTTGATCCTCTTCAAAGGTTCTCTCTTGGCATGATGTCAATGTTAATTGTGTCTTCCCTCTCGCTTTTGGTTTATAAAAATTATTTTATTAAAAAAAATATATAAATGTTATCAAAAGTAATTATGTTTTCAATTAATAAGGTTGAGGAGTTGACATTAATAGATCATGCATCAACTGTACAAGCGGCAAACCTCAAGGCAACGTAGTGGGCTCTACACTCAGGTATCACAAAGTTTAGGGTATTTTCCTCACACATGTAGTAGGTTATCCTTCCATTCGATGTAAATTTGCACTCTCTTATTTTTAGGGAAGTGTTCCTCAGATTACGGTATATAATCATATCTCAACTTATCTCAATTATCACTAGACAAGTATCAATATCTAGAAAAAAAAAAAGTGGCAGTCCTCAAACTTTATATCAGAAGAAATGATTAATAATTTCGGGGTAACAAATTTACATTTGAGTGTTACAGTTAATAGACGACATTTTTATATATATTTTTTGGTGTAATAATAGACTACATTTTTAAAAGAACAAATCGCAGTAAACAGATTACAGGTAGATATGATTTGAAATAGAGAATAGTACTTATTTAAAAGATGGCAGTTAACTCGTCTGCATATAGATAAATAGAAGAAAAACAAATTAATGAAGTAAAGGAAAGACAAAGAAATTAAGAAGTTATGAAATGGTTGAAAAAGTGAGAAACTGAGAACTAAAATACTGGAAATTAGGATTTTATAATATGAAATTCATAGTTATTATAAAATTTGAAAAAGAAAGTTAAAAATTTTCAGGAGGAGCGTATACGTTCCCCATTTAATTACATTCAAACTATAAATATGTGAACCTAACAGTTAGCAATGGATATATGCAGTTTACCATTTAATTTAGCTGTGTTATGTAGACAGAGAATAGAGATGCCTCCGCTAGAACGAAGCAAAATGGCGTGACCAAAAATTTTGTGGTCAATGAAATAATGAAAAAGTTGAATTAAAAAAAAAAAAAAAACATTGACCCAGACTGTGGAATTAAAGTTCGAAGCATCTTTGTCATGTGAACCCATCTTTCCCATTTTAAGCACCGTAATTTAAGACTCGTCTGGTTGATTATCTCTAGTTTGACACAGATAAATGGTGGGCTGAGACACTTACCTATCACGGATGAGGAATTAGGATTTCACTAATTTTGCAGTGTAATAATAATAATAATAATAATATTTAAAAATATTAAAAATAAAAAATAAATAAATATGAATCTTATTTGTTAATTTGACAATAAATATTGTATTTTACTAGTGCATTTAACAATTATGAATAAAATTAACGTGTTTCAGTATAAAAGAGAATTTTATTTAAACGTGGCGCTTTATTTTGTTTAAAGTGATGTGGCGGCCCATAATCCAAACCCATGTAGGCATGCACTAGTCCAACAAGACTATACCACTGGACCAAGCATTAGCCCAACATGTTATTTTTTCATGTTTTGACATGCCCAACATGTTAATTTGGTTGTACGAAAATAAGCAGATTGAAGAAAGTTTGTTAATTTATTATTTTTTTAAACTAGTTAAAAGATAAAAATTCTCTTAACAGAATTAAATCTTTTAATAATTTTAAAGTGTCACAAATTTGTGTTTCCACGTGATTAATTGCATATTATGTTCCTGTATCCGTACCTCTATCAGAGGAAGACCATTTAATTGTAAACTTGTGATGATATTGACATTGAATTTCAAAATTCGGAGTCAACTATTGAATTAGTAATTAAAGTGTCAGTTAATCTGAATTAAGGCAGATCTCGATGCATGTTATGATTGCATTTGGTAGATAGGTGAGTTTCTTGAGTTGTCGATCGTGTATGTCCTGTGCGCGTACAGTAACTATTGGGTTTATCACATTGTGAAAGGGCAGATTATTTAGTTGAGATAGTGATAGTTGATGACTCGTGCATAAGATTGATGCAAAGCTTGTGAGATATATATACAATCTATAATTAAGGTATGTTTTTGAAGAAATAATATATAAAAACGTGTAAAACTGGTCCAGGGTAATATAATTTGATTCACATTACATTCAAGTTGTAATTACTCTAAGAAAATAAATTTGAATCACCAACATTAACTATATATGTTCATGTGACATATTAAATCTTTTGTTTATGGTGATAATATATCAAAAAGGAAGCCTAATTTTCAAGGTGGAGACAGATATGGATAAATTAATGAGGGATTGTAACATGCCTCAAATAGACACAATAATGTTTACATTTTTAGCTCCAAATACGCCCTAGTTTTGATTTGGAGTAAATTCATGCACGTATGTACAAGGATCACCCATCACATCCCAAATTGCCAACTCGCTATTCGGTGGTTCATTGCATACAAAACTCATGACATAAATTATGACCAAATGTCACAGTACTCAACAGTAACACCGGTGCTTTCATGCTTAGGCAAGCACTGTTGAAGAGAACTCTCATCAGGTTCCACAGTCCTATTCCTAGCTCTCAATTCAATTAATTAACCACGTGCTTCGTTAAATCGATCGTTTTTTTTTTTTTTCTAATAATAGAGCTAATTTTTTGAAACTTTAAAATCGATACCGAAAATCAATTAATGAGAAATCCTAATTATACACCTTGACCCCACAACATAGACCAACAAAATTAGAAAGATTACTCTAATACCATTTGTGATGAGGGGTCACTCTCAATATCTCACTAAATTATCCACACTACAAGAAAATAGGGAATTTTTAAAGTAAAATGAGGTAATATAAATATATTATAAAATCTTAGGAGAATTGAATGTAGAACAAGCGTTGCATGATGTCCGGTTTTGGCCTACGTTTACTCTTACCTGCTCCGGATGTCGGTCTCATTTGGTCATGTATTTCATTCGTAAATCTTCTTGATCAAGCATAAATCATAATCGAACGGTCAAGATCACGAATATCACGTTGACATTTGACACAGAATGATCTCATCTTGAAATGGCCAGCAACCAGCTACACATATGTCACGTACGTTCAACACGTAACCATTGTTCAAAGTTTTGACGTTAACACTTTTCTTTTATTATTTTTAATTTTCTACAATTCTACACTTATGTTCCTTGAAAAACATGCAAACATTGTTTGGTCAATTCAAGTTAACACTACCACCAAACTTTTAATTCATTTTATTTCCAATCATCTTTGCTTGTAGAATCACTACTAGACACTTTACTGTTTATATGGAGTAAGCTTTGTCGCTTTAGAGGTGAGTTTGCTTTTTGTTTAATACAGCTTAAAGCCATTTTCTTCATTATGTATATCCTTAATTTTAATAAATCCAAACGGATTTTAAATGATGCATGATCATAATCGATTTATAACTTATAAATGAAAAAAACTAAACTCGTCTTGAGTTAATGAATTGGGTACAAATTTTTATGATTTATAGTAAGAAATTGTAAAGTTTGAATGGGCCAGATGTATTTAAAATATTAATAAGGTATAGAGTGGGATGCTAATTAAGATTTACATTACTAATTTTACACTGAGATTTTGTAATAGACGGATAATATAAGTCTATCAATGTCAAGGTTAGTGGACCCCATGAAGCTTGTTGTTTCTTATCCAAGCTTCCCACGCAAAAGATACCCTCTAATATATATAATCACCAGTTTTTCTTTCTCTAAATTATTATATATTTATTTATTCATCTTCATTTCATCATTTTATTCAATGCATATACCTAATTATGACGAATTTTTTATTTAATTTTGAAAAAGAAAAAGAAAACAGTTTTATTGTTGCTCATATTGTCACGTATATGTTTCTTTCATTATCGGCACAGTATGGCAAAGACAGAGTGGCATTTAATCCAGAAACCCATTCACTAGTCACTAGCATTTGATTTTTCAAAACTGACAATTCATCAAATTCTCAATCATATCTGCAACTTAGTTTAGTCTATAAATAAGACAATTTGATTTAGAGAACTAAGATGTGGATTCACTTAATTAAAATTGATTGATGATCTCATTTCTCTACTAATATCTTGTGTGTTTTTATACCATTATCATATATCTACATATGATTTTCTAGGTACATGCCATATTTGTCGTCTATAAAATCTCAATTTACTACGTGTGATACAAGATACTCGCTGTTGTACTTCCATGTCAAACAAAAAAAAAAAGTTGAAATAACAAGAAATTGATGTGAAATTTTAATATCATTTTCCAGTCTGCCAAACACTTATAAATGCAAGCAAAGGAGATTTCACTTCCTTTTATAGTGGTAAGATGTGGGTTTTCACGCCATAGACGCGTACTTATTTCAATTCATCATAGTAGACGTATTGTGTATAGAAGTTCAAGGAAAGATCTCTACAATTGACTCATAAATCTAATCACCACTAAACAAAAGAGAGGGGCTTCAAGAAATTTTATCAAGCAAAGTCCAAGCCGGCACCAAATACTTGCAATTTTTATTCTAAACCGTTGACATTGAAAGTTTAAAAATACTCCCAATAGTCGTTAGCGTGTAGTTCTCTTTTCTTCCTCTTTTCGTTGCCTTTGCATACTCATTTGCCAAACCTTTTCTCTTTTCCCATGCACATATAAATATATGTATACACAAACAAACACCTTTGCCGTGGTAAATTTTTTCTATAAAATCCATTCTCTCGCCTAAAACCCTACTTTAGAAGCCAAAGAAAAAGCACTTGTTCAAAAAAAGTACTTCCTGAATTATGGCTTCTAAAGCTATGCATCTCTCATGCAAAACAATCTTTCTTTCTTGTTGTATCATTCTGCTTCTCATCATTGGTTCATGCACTGCAACTAGACCTGGTTCAACAATGTTTGCGGAGGAGAAACCATCCCAGCTGGATTCAGAGACCAGGAAGACTCACTGGAGGAAGTTCGAGACGGGTTTCCAATACAAAGGGCAGATGTTCAGCTTCTTCCCCAAAGGGACCCCTATACCACCATCTGGTCCATCAAAAAGACACAACTCTGTGGTGGATTCTACACCGTCTAATTGATCATCATGATCAGTAAACATTCTCTTCATACTTTTTGATGGGGCTCTTGGGATTGTTTTAGTTAAAAGGATCAAAAAGTTATTTTTGAATTTGTATATGTAGCCTATTGAGATCAGCTTACAAGAATATCATTTTTTGCTCTTTTTTTTTTTTTTTTTGGTGGTTTTGGTTTTGTTTTTGTTTTTGTGATCTTAGTTACACTGTATAGGAAGAATTAGTTGTTGACATATACGTGTATTCGTTTTGATATGAAAGAATATGTATACTTTTTTGAAAAGTTTATTAGTTTTGCGATGATCAAATTGAGTGATTTTATAGTATGATCTGATTGTTGCTACAAATTAATTTTATCATCCTGCAGATTTGAAATTGGCTTTCGTTCACATTGAGGTAATGTTGGTGACTTTGACTTCAAATTTTATCATCTCAAGCCACATTTGACTTTTATGAATTAGAAAAAGCAAGTGTTTGTTTGGATCTACTTTCATTACTTTACGGACTTCCCTGTAGATGAGAAGCCTCCAATGGTTACTCCAAATTCAACATGCTTTTGGGTTAGACTAGACTTGAGGGTTGGCTTGGTCCACTGCCTTTAAATTCTCAATTGTCAATGAGGATTGAGGAAGAATCTCGGTTTCCTCTCTTAACTCTTTTCTTGTAAACAGGAATTCTGTTTCTGTATATAATTTGGTTACAATTTTGGCGATTTTATCAAACGTGAAAGTCACTAATTTTCTATTAAAATCATCATGTTGTTTTATATTTGGCTAAAATCACCTTTTTTTTAGTTCTCTTTTATTCGGTACCTTGTGATTTGATTGCTTTACTCCAAATAATTAAATGGCCCATGAATTATTGAAAATTTCAGAGTCTTAATAATCTGCAAGAACAGAAGAAGGATTCTGATTGGTGACTAATAAAAAAAGTTATATAACAAATTTTATTTTTTTTTTGAAGTAAAGAAAACTCTTATAAACCAGACGAACAAGGGAAAATACAACGAGAACTGGTATCAAACCAGGACAGGGCCTCTGACGAGGACACGGCTAACGCTGCCAGCTTATGAGCCAAACGATTTCCATTTTTGGAAATGGCTTGGCACTTACACACGCCAACAGCTACACAAAGTGCCTTAATATCAGAAACAAGAGAAAAAGCTTCTCCACAGGTAATAACAGCAGCATTGACAACAGAAGCTACTCCCACAGCATCGATTTCTATAACATCAATCTTCAGGTTCAGAGAAAAGGCCACAAGCAATGCTTCCCTCAAAGCAGTCAGCTCACCTAACTCAAGGCTGAGAGCACCCTTCCAAGGTTTGGACATAGCCACCACAACCCTCTTGGTCATACGGACACTAACAATGATGTTCTCATATTATAAAATCGTCTAAAATTTAAATCAATAGAGAATTCAAATTAAATCCTTAGCAATAAAAAATAATAATAAACAAAATTGAAAAAAAAAAAAGATATTAGTTATAAATTAGGGCATGAAATAGATGGATCGGAGAAGTCTCAAGATGAGTCAAAAAAATAAAATTAATTCAATATTGATGCATTGAAAAAGTCTGTCTTCAACATTCAACTATTCAATTAACGGGTTCTCATATTAATTGGTTATATTCATTTATGTGCCTTGGTAAGCATAATTGTCACCTTGTCCATATCACATACAGTTAATTGCCTAACTTACCCTTACTATTTAAATTGGAATAGATAATTAAAATATTTGTACGGAATGCAACCTTTACAAGAGTCCCTCTTTATTTTAAGCCTAGAGCACCGGTAAGCTATGAATTCGCCCCTCCACATGGACCATACCATATAAATTAGTGTCATCCATGATACCCAAGCATTCATGTATCAATATTCAAGGCTACCTTTTCTTCATAAATATATATATATATATATATATACATATATACATATATATATATATATATTCAAGGCTACCATTTAAGCCTTTACCAATTATGAACATGAAACTAATAGTTATATAATTATTTAGGAACATCTGCAAAAGCCTCACTAAATTTGAATTTTTTCACAAACAATTTTTTAGTAGATGTCCTTTTTGTATTAAGTTATTATTATTATTATTTAATTTCGAAACTAAATGATTATCTTTATAAAAGGTTCAATCTGAAAAGGGTTTCTGTGAATCTCCGAATGAAGAAATTGATTTTTAAGTCTTGACTAATGATATGATGATCACATGTCACATGATTTTGCAAGGAGGTCTGGATCAAAATAGGGTACAGTAAATACAAGGAGTCATTACAACGATTATAAGTGATTTTTCAGTCCTTGCTACTTCATTTTTGCATTATATTGTTGAATTAAATCAATCTAATTTCAAGTCATTTTTTGACTTTTATAATTTTAACTCATTTTAATTAGACTTCTCTAATAAAGGCTTTTGACCAATTAAATTCGATATTAAATTCATTTTTCTTTATAGGAGTTGAGGAAAATATGGAGCCAGATCAAGTATCTTTGGGGGTTGGGCTGACTTTTCAGTGAAAATAGCGGGTCAAATTTGCAAAACGCATGGATTGAAAATAAGAAACCCACTTGCCAATGCCTCACGACACATGCAGTCAAAATAAATAACCTATATTTCCATGGAAATTTGTCTCCATTAACAGCTAGCCAATTAGCAGAGCGTCCTCTATTTTAATAACATTTTCACTAAAAACGTTAACAGGGCAGGACTTCTCACTTTTGCGTTCCCTGGGCAGCGGCTGTTTGCATCAGCAACGAAATGTCAACTTTTATTATTAGCTGTGGCCAGATTTTGCGCGTATTTTAATTAATTTCCTAAAATCATCTTTGTTTCGGTGGATATTAATGATCAATCATATAGAGAATTCATAAATGTTGTAGGGTGTAGACCCAATCTAGGATAACTTGATCAAATTTTATTTGTGACATTCTAGAAAGAAAGAAGAAAATGAAAGTACTATTAAAAAAAAAAAAAAAACACAATCAAGAGTAAATGTGAAAAACAACAAAATATATATTTTTTGTTCTGATTTGATTTTGAGAGAATTTAGAAACTAAAAAGTAAAAACACAATGAATATAATTCTTCCGGGAATGGTAAGGTGACCTTAGAATTGTGTGCAAGTTCCTCTTTTAATGAAATTCCATATCTCAAAACCTTAAATTTTCATTACAAGTATTAATTGCTGTATAATTTGTAAATCATGAGGTTTGGAATATAAATTCTGATCTATATACTTTTTATGGATTTCAATCAAAATAAAGTATTCAGTAGTCGACCCATGCTTTTCATTGTCAAATTGATTTATGCATTTAAAACATATATCAATCGGTGGCAGCAAATTCCTTTCCCATTTATAGGGGTTTAAACTGGCTCCATTTCCCCTTACCACTTTGGATATATGAGGAATAAATAATTCATATTAGTCAAAATTAACGAAGGAGCAGTTAATTTTAAGTTTTAACACATTTATCACTTGTGCAAGCAATGATGACAGCTTAACCTAATTTTTTTAATTTGAAACTACAATTTTTATAAGTAGAGTTCACACGGAAGCCTGCAGAGGTAGTACTTCTAATTATCATTTAATCAGTCAATAAAAGTATCCTAAATTAATTGCTCGAGAGAAGGAAACTTCATGTTCATTGTAGTGAAAACACAGGGACATTCTCTTTCTCATCTATGACATGTGAGAATTCCTAGGGTACCGGTATTATGATCAACGCAATCAATATTGTATAGAGATTCTAAAGCAATCTCCAAAATTTCCGCATTGATTTTGCTGCACGTTTAATCTGCATTCACCATTTCCTCTTTCTACTATCCACTCATCATATAAACATTGATTCATTAGCAGAGCAGGTATTTTTGTAAAATGTTCTTCCAACGACGGTCACCCTAGAGAATCGCAAATTTAAGGAATGAAAATAAATAAAGTAGGTTCCAATGCCTTAGATTTCAAAGATATATTTTATTATAAACTTCCTTATGATATAATAAAAGTTTCATAAATAGTTTAGTTCTCTAATGGTGAAGGTTTTTAGGATAGAAATTAAACTGATCCAACAATAAATCTTTCATACTTGTATAAATGATATTATTGGATATGAGTCATATCTCTATCCTCTAACTTTCTAGATTATAATAGTTAGAAAAAAGTATGATGCCTAGATATCAAACTTTTTGGCACCAATTTCTAATGTAGATATGACTTTTCTTTTCTTTTTTTTTTTTTTGAATGAACTTTTCTTTTCTTTTCTTTCTTTCTTTATTTTTGGGAAAATAATAATAAAATAAAAATAGTATGAGAATTTCATTTTATTTTATTTTTTTAAAGAGTTATTTTAGATATCACATATTTTATTTCAAAATATCTATCAAGAATAAAATGATAAATATTTTAATAATCACGTAAATTAAAAGATGATGTAATGATTAATTATGTGACAGCTATATATCATTACTTATGTCATTCCTGATGAAAAATTTAGGATAGGTGTAGCTTTGTCTAACATTACTTAATAATATTTATGCGATAGAAATTGATCATCAAATCTAGTAACTTTCCTATATACTAATAATTTAAGCATCAAGGAAAAGAGTGGTTATGGTCGGTGAAATATGTTCACTAGCAAGAGAAAGTAAAAGCAGATGTTGGTGGTTATTTGGACAGTCTCAAACAGGTGGTGAGAATTTCAATACTTAAACATAAATAGACCAAACATAAATAAACTAGTTTTGTTGGGTATCATACATACTTAATTATCTGAATTAAGTCAATAGATTGTGATTTTTTGAGTTACAATTAACTCAACCAACTTGTTTCAAGAAAATAAAATAAAATAAACTCAAACAAGCGCTTTGCTAAAATACAAACGATGAAAAGTGATGCATCAACTTGATTAGGGCTCACACTAGAATCGGAAAAAGTTAGAGTATATTTACTTCATGGATTAGGGAATAAAAATGAGGAATGGAAATCATTGATGGTGTTTACTTCTCTAAAAATTATTTTGTAATGGGAATGAAAATATATGTCTCACATAGATTTGAGGTCGTGGAATGGAAATTTCATCCCTTCCACCTCACTTGGGAATCCCATTCTCATTTCATTTTCTAAATTAAAATAATTTTTATACCCTTATTTTTTTTAAAAAAAAAAAAACCTAATTTATTACGTTTTATTAAAAAAAACCTATTTCATGCCCTTATTAAAAAAAATAGTTTACAAAAACAAAGCACATTTACATAACACTTTATATATATAAAAAAAAAAAAATCACAATTTTATACACAATATATTTATAATAATATTATTATGAAAATTTATTTATTTCAACCTATTATGCTGAGTTACATGGCAGAAAGTTGACACCACATCTTAAACATAATTTTCCAAAAGATATATGATGCTTCTTTTGCAATTTGCAAAATCTCAATAGTTAGATTTTTATTATTATTATTTTTTAAAACAACAAAAAAAAATGTCTATGGTGTACATAATTTTAATCAAAGACATTTTTTGACTTGTAATTAATTTATTTTGATTCCAAAGTAAAGTAAATAATTCAATGAAAATACTGCTGATTCTTATTTCTATTCCTACAATTGAAGTAAACAATCTATTTTGATTTTAATACATTATTCTGATTCTAAATCATTTCGATTTCGGACTGTTCTGATTCTCATTCTGATTCCTACAATTGAAGTAAAACTCCAACCTAAGTTTATGTTTATTATAATTTTGTAAATTTCTTTAATGGTCATCATTTATCTAATGTTCCAATGTAATATCATTATGAACCATGGATGGCCACACACAACTATTATGGGCTTTTGATCCACAAAAGAGATTACTCTTTTGGATGGCCCAAACCATGGATGGGCCACAAATTCAAGCCTGTCACGTGCATGACGTTGTCAATGGACGTGAAGTTCGATTACCCTCTTTTTTTAATTGTTTATTTTTTTATTTTTCAAGTAAGTTCGTTTACCTTATGTTGCTGCAAATTTGACGAAAATTATTTACCTTGATGAGATTTCTTATAAATGGATTTAGGTGACCACAAAATTCATCAAAAACCTCACATCAAAATTTGAAATTCTTTTGAAATATTTCGCTATATTTTGTCAAAAACTTATTCTTAAAATTTGTTCTCTTAGGAGCGTTCCATCTTATTTAAAAGTAGTACACCTTCCCTTTCACTTTTGTGGTGGAATTCCGTTTTAGTATGTGTATCCATTAGCACAAGGGGATAATATTTTTTTCAAATGTCTCCCGAGTGTAGGATTGGATAATAATAATAGTAATAATAATAACTAGGGACCTCCTCAATATATTAACTGTCAACTGATGTGAGAGAGCATATTAAGCCAAACAATCTTGTACTGAGTAATTAGAGATGTTGGTAAGGGCAAAATCCAAATCGAGAGTAAACCCAGAAGAGCCGTGCTACTGTTGGATAGAAGAAGGCAAAACAATAGTTGTTGTTGGTTTTTTTTTTTTTTTTTTTTAATAATACAATTTTTTTTTTTTTTTATGAAATACAATTGTTTTCTTATTGATTTTGATTGAGGATATATTTCTAAAAATGCTTGAATTATTTTTTTCAAACCAAAAAAGAAGGGGAATTAAGTTATTTTTACTTATTATAGGATCCATATAGTTTAATTCTCAAATGTTTGAGTAAACATTGAAATTTATAAATCAGAAATTAAATTCTCTTTTCCTACTTAGAATTTCTAATTAGTAAATATGTACGGAGAATAAACTTATATCATTGGGCAAATTTAAAGTAGATTAATATTTTCACTTAAAATAGATATAAGTGAACAATGTATAAATAGTGTAATATGTCTATTCTATGTAATATTTTCTATTAAAATAGATATAATAGTATTACATTTTTCATTTACGATCCTAATTATTTTCATCCAACTATTGGAATGAAAACTCTTTTAATGTCATTCTCTTCTTCAATTTAAATACTTCTTATATTGCCTAGTTTGGATCAAATTTTGAGATAGTAGTTGGAGAATGGTGTATTATTGTTATTGGGAATAGAAAAAGTAACCTTCTTACCCTTTTTTTTTTTTTTTTGAGAACATAACGTTCCTACTTGTTGATTTAAGTGCAAAGAAGAACTTGTCTATTCACCAAATTAATTACATGTCTCATTCTCAAAAAAGAATTAATTACATGTCTCATATGAAAAGAAGTTGAAAATAATAGGTCTGGAGTTTGTGTTGGCCGAAAGCATGTAAAGGGACAAAACTCTCCTCCAACAGTCAGGTAATACAAGCTTTCAGCTCAAGAGCTAAAAAGCCAAACTAGGGTTAAAATGGGCTCAAATTTCACTAATGCCCGGACAAATTTGAAAGAGTGAGGTGTCTTTGATGGGCTTTGTTTTCTTGACATCTACTCTGACAGCTTGTATCCACTATCCTCGGCTAACTCAAACGAGTCACGCTCATTCGAATTGGCAATTTTTCCATAACTTAAATACGAAAAAATCCATCAGAATTTTGAAACCACAAATCAGTTCATCAGAGACTGAATAAATATATCTCAATTCCCAAATGCAGACAGAATAACATACCTTTAAAATTGGTTTTGCTATATTTCGAAAAAAAAAAAAAAAAAAGGGTATTGCTAGATGGGCAGTTAATCAAAACACAACATCCACAATGCGGATAAGTCGATTTCCAATCTAGTTAGTTGCGGCTGATGCAATGAGGTTCTCCTTTTTTTTTTAGTCAATGAAGTTAGTTACTTTACTTTAAAAATAAAAAATAAAAACAAGAACAAAAACAAACAAAAAACCAAAAACATACCTTCAAAATTTAAAGAAGAAAATTTTAGAGGATAGAGTTGGCCAATTACCAAGGAAAATTGAACACAACATGTACATTTTAATTGGCAAATTGTTTTCTTCCAAAAAGATAATCTGTTATTTTGACAATACAATCATCTAGCCTGTTGGAGATACAAGGAATTAATAATTTTATTATCTTTAAATTTTATATCAATCCAGGTGCTACTTAAATTAATTGCATAATGGATCACAAGTTCACAAAAAGAAAAAGTTATGTACTGCGTTCCAGGCAAGTATGTTGGTTTTAATTTGGATTTAATCTCACAAGACAAGCAAGACTCTTGGGAATGTAACATGCTCTTTTCAAGAACAAAGCTAGCTTTAATTAATTTGGATAAATGGAGATAAAATTTGATCCAACACCAAAAGCAAATAAAATTTGAATCGGAGAATAAATAGGAAACTATAGATAAATTAACAATAAAGAATAAACTTGGCCCTTGTCTACACGAAACAAACAAGGCCAGAATACTGAGTTAGCCTAAGTGTCTAATACAACTCAGGAATTCCCATGGTTTTTGTTTATCCCATTGAATCTACTTGTAATCAACAAAAGTTCCCTCTGCCTTAATATTAATCAAATAAAGTGTGATATTATTGTCATCAAATTAACTTTATAAAGATTCTTCCAAAACTTTGAAGTTAGTTGCAGTTAAAAGCAAAATTAAAAGGGTAAGTGAATTGTGATATTGCACTTGGCAGCACTGCTTTTTCTCACCCAACAAAGTGCCGAGTGCATGGTTCGGTCCTTTGTGCCACCAACATAACGGTAGATGGGCTTTTTCTCCCTCTCTTAAGAGTTATACTCCCACTTTATAGAGTCTCCATTTCGAGCCATGTCTCAATAAACTTTATTTAGAAAATCCAATAGTAATAGATGTATATATAAAGAATATAAAGTGTGTAGTATGTTTAAAAATAGGTGAATTGTGACATTACTTGGCCCGCATAAATCATGCCCAAAATTGCATATTGGTTGCCATACATCCATGAAGGTCTTGGGCCACACACATAAATGAGCATGTATATATGAACAATGTCAAGCTGTGGAAGTTTTAATCAATTTACGATAACTTGAAAAGTTGAAATTGCAATGAAAAGCAATAAGAAAGACTCATTTTGTCCCCAATAAACCAAAGTGATTGAATTTATGAAATGGATGATACCAAACCAAAATAATAAAAGAAAAATATAAGATGGAGAGGAAAAGACATTTGCTTAATTGCTTCTTGTAAATCCCCATCCCGCTTGCAAAAAGAGAATGCATTTACAACATCTATAATGCCATCATGCATGCATGCTACAAAATGTTGAAATCAAGAATTAAAGCTGCATAATACATGGAATATCCATCCATCCTCCATTTGGTCATTGGAACATTAACTGCTACACCCTAAGTAAATAAACACTAAGTTCAGGACCTCCACTACAATCAGGATTCATCATGTAAAAGGCTTCTGAATCTTTAGACCCAACAACCCTCTCAAATCTGGCTCTCATGTACATGAGCTCCCCTTCAGACCCATCACAACCATTGTTGTTTCCTGGTAACACACCAGCACCCATTGAGATCGGCTCCACTGCCTTCAATATGTTCCATTCTTCTGCTCCACATTCACGCTTCATTGCAAACCCGCATTTCTTGCCGTTGCAGTAAGTCCTCCACGTACCCTCTTCGAGCAATCTCACGCCTTTCTTTTCTGTCTTCTTGTCACACTCCAACGCAATCCGGACCAGCCCAGAGGCCATTTCTCTGACCAACACGCTTGTTGGTGTTGCAAGCTCTATCAGGAACCCTGGACTCAACTTAGCATCGTCTTGAAATGCGATGTGGACATGTCCGCGTCGGTACCCGAAAAGGGTTCCTATTACTCGACTACCTAGACCCGAGTGAGAGTGACAGGATGATCTACTCTTGCTAAAAACAGTGAGAGCTGATCGCAGCTTTGAAACGGCAACCATTGATGATGACTTTTTCCTTGTTCTGGGCACTACACCCATTTCGGTGGGCATTGAAATTTTAAGCTCCTCTTCTTTGTCCTCCTCGCAGAAATGCTGCGAGATGGATTTGGTTAAGGTTTCTTCCATGTCATCTTCATCATCAACTTTCTTCTTCCAGTTGAGGAACCTCCTGGAGAAAGAGAAGGAAGAGTCATGAGGGGTCTTGGCCATGATTGTCTTCATCTGGGAAAATCTCAGCTCCTTAGAGATTGTGAGCGAGTAGAGAACAACAAAGAGAGATTTTGATTGAGTTAAAACTTAAAAGCTTTGTTTTTTATGGGTTTTTTTTTTCGTTTCTCTCTATCTAGTGGTTATGTGGCATGTGAGATTTATTCTATGGTGTGTCTCCTTTTGTCAGCCTTGTGGGACTGAGAGGACTTGCAAGAGAATCCTGACAAAAGGAGGGTGAACAGCCCCACCTAACTGAAACAAATGAGAAGCTCGGAGAGACAAAGAAATGAGGATGGGATTTGAGAAGCGACAACGGGGTAGTGTTATTTCTTAATCAAGTGGGGGCTGATGCAGAAAAATAAGGAGCGTGTGTGGGGTATATGGACCATGGAGAGAAGGACAGAAGGGAGGCTTGACTCATCACTAGTCTGACTAGCATTGGAAACTGTAAAACACAGCAGGTAAAAACACACCAAACCGTACCCACCAACAACGCTGGCTAGCCACTGCTGTTTCATGCTCCATCGCTGCTCCTAACCCAGGTCCAGCCCACGCCGCTTCCAACCAAGTCCCAGGTTGTGTCCAAAAAAGCGCCAATGCTTTTGCACATGTACCCATGACCCAACAGTAGCCTCCATTGTGTTTTGCATCCTCGATCCTCATGTCTCTGTTAATTTTTATAATATTTTCGCGTGAAGAGAATGATTATTAACTCATTGCAGTTTATTTGTAAAAGTTGTCTGTAAAAATTCACTAATTTCCTGAAGTACTTTTGAGTCTCTGAGAGATTTAGGGATTATATGGGTTTCTTTCCTCCTTTTGATTCTCTTTTTTCCTTTGCTTTTTTACTTATTGGGAGTAAAATTATATAAACCATGATGGAAAATTTTGGTTGGCAGTCCGAATCTTCCAGCTTATCAACTATAAATAAATAAATAAATATGCATATGAGGTTTTAAAGCAGAGTCTAATAAGTGATAATAACAAAAAGCGGTGAACAGTTCACTCCAAGAGCAACAATGTCAAAAAGTGAACTAATCATCAGCATTGAGCCAACAAATCACTTGTTCATACACAAGAATGTGCAAGATAGGTCAGCTAAATTTATATGGTTAACTGCTCTATTTTATTTAAAATCTTTTAGAGTTTGAAGATCCCGAGGTGAAGAATTTTGCTCCCATGGGTCAGCATGTGCTGCGGAATTTTATTATTACCGTCAAACCTTGTTGAAATATGAGGTAGCATTGTACGTGACAAGTCCATCAATCCACATTAACTATTGGTTAGCAAAAAAGTTAAACCAAAATTTGGGGATTTTTGTTCTCTTTTAAGTCCATTAGACCGACCCAAAGCCCGCAGATGAACAACCATGATCTGTAACCAACTACTTGAACAACAAGTGATTTAGATTAAGATGTACTAGTAAATAAATATACAATTTTGTGTAGATATAATCAGTTCCACATGATGCAAAGGAATATCTTAATATACAAGTAGTTAACTTGGCAATTAAGTCAAAAGAATCATTGAAAATACGTGTCCTCCACAGTTAAACTTTACACGGTTTAATCACACATACAATGACATCTAGCAAATGATATAGAAATGACAATTACTCCACGATCCCTATGTTTTAATATAATTTCAACCATTTTGCACATTGTTCACTTTTAACTACAATGGTCCATAATATTTTATTTTTACATCCAATTTAGTTCCTATACTTATAAAAAATGCTCAAAGGTCCATCTTCATTAGTGTATGTTAACAAGAAAAGTTATCCAATTGAAAAGACAAGTACTAGACCCAAAAGATAATGATCATGTGTGTCTAAAGCAAAATAATCCTCATCTCCACGTCATCACTAAAGACTATGGACTACCAAAAGGAAGTTCAAAGCCATGGTCAAACTCCCACGTAGCACCAAAGGATGACTTTACAAAGGAGTACAGAGAAACTCTCTCGCTCTCTCTCTTTTTGCCCTACGTTGAATATCAAGAAAGAAGACCTGTTGGTAACTTGGTGGGTAAGAAAGAAGGGGTAACGTCTTTGTCATAAAGGACTATCACCAGTGCACAGACCAACCGGATGAGACATGCTCAAAATGGAAGGTATCGACTGGAAACTTACAGCGACAAACGGTGCGTGCCCTTATGGTCCAGTGTCAAGCCTAATAAAGGGAGCAAGATCTCGATTGGCTAGAGGAGGCTACACGCGCCTTGTTTGTGTCGCCTAGATCCCCCATTAAAAGGTCATGTCAATGACGTCACTGCTTGGTACAGTGACATGTCAATCCATAGGATCCCTCTATATAAGTAACCCTTTACGCTAAGAAGGTACGAAGATTTTTCTAAGAGTTTTTCTTCAGTATTTAAAATATCTTAAGGAATTTGATCGTTTAAAAATGCATTTTGATTTGGGCATTGGCTCGTTGGGCAGACCCAGTTTCTCCTTTGATTTTCCCTTTTTTTTAAGTATAGGTTTTCCTTTGTGAGGATCGTGAATACATGCTTAAGTTATCAACGCACCCAACTCGAGAAAGATTTCTCTCTCACCTCATCTGCATTCAACTGACCAATCGGACCTTTGATTGTTGCCATTTTTTGGTGTCAATAATGTGTAATTTGATAAAGGACACAACATCTTAAATCAAGCATAACTGGTCCTATAATCAAGCAGAATTAGTCACCTAAGTCAACCACAGCTAATCATGAACGTAGTAAAGGAAACACATCATGAACTACAACTATCAATAATGTATAATTTACGTTTAATTGTGCGTTAAAATATGTTTTTGTTTTAATGAGTATATGGAGCACCTTGCCTACCTCAAATGGGTTGGGGGTTTGTTGTGAAAAATTGAAATTTCATTCCGGTAATGGATCGAGTATGACTCATCTCACTCGAAAAGGATTTCAAGTTTGGAGTGGGCGAATCTAACCCATTGCCATCATCACTCTAGCCCCACTGTACATGCATTATACATGAGTGTATGACTAAACTCTTGGATCTCTCTTTCTTTTATAAAAGAGTGACGATATTTTTACCCCATTAAAGTTGTATGTACACCCCTTTAATATACATGTCCTATTAAACACCCTTTTTATACACATGCCCTATTAAAGATTTTTTTAAAAGATTATAAATTATAGGACAAATTACACTATGTTGTAAATTTAAGAGTTGAACTAATAAGTAATTTAGACTATATAAGGAATTTAGAAACGTAAAAAAAAAGAGATTATAGATGATTAGAGAGAGGAAGAAATTTCATTCATGAAATCGATACATTGTTTAAATATGATAAGTACCTATTTATAGGTAAATTGATAGAATATTTTCATAATAAAATAATAATAAAATAAGTTATTTTCATAATAGAATAACCACTAATAAGATAAATAATATTATTATCACAATGAAGTATAATTAAAGAATATTATTAAGATGGAAATGGTGATAAAACGATATTTTTATGACATAACTATCTAATGTTTAACATATGGAAACAACCTTTTCAAAAAGTGACACTCACTTCCTATAGTGTTAGTTTGACTATGTTAATTAAGTTTAACACGTAAAATTTCTATATTACCTTGATTATGTGACTAAATATCTTTAATATAAATATGGAGAATAAAATTAATTTAATAAAAAATAAAATTAAGTTTAAAAATTCATAAATTAAATGAAAAAACAGGATTCAGATCATCGTTTGATGGACACGTGTCCACTTTATCATCGTCTTTTCAACAGGACACTCCATGGTTGATAATAGATTCACATTACAGTTTCACGATGATGACACTCCATGGCTGATAGAAGTACAAGACAGAGCCGCGGCGAAGTCGGAGGAGAAGAAGAAGGTAAACTTCGGTGGCGACGATGGGGGGATAGTGGCTGTGAATCCAGAGCCACGGAGAGGATTGGCCGCGAAAGCGATTGATAGTGAAGTTGATTAATCACAACTAAACCAACTTGAGAGAAAGAAATCAAGAAGAATTCTTAAAGAAAATAATAACGGCGAACCTGCAAGAATCATCAAAGGCACCAACTACAAGCACGTCTTTAGAAAACCGGTTGGGACTCGAACATGCATGCACAGACCCAGCATCGTCAACTTGATTGAGGCTCTCCTGAATCCTGCAAAACGAGACAGAGCTCTCGCTATTCTCCACAAGTACCTATATTAAAAATATATATATGTTTGGTTGCTGAGAAAATGTGGGAAAGTTTAGAATAGATCAAGAAATTAAGAATAAAAGTTGATAATGGGCAACTATTGATCCTTTTCTTTATACTTTTTGTGTTTTCTTGGTCACTAAAACAGCAAACCAGTGTCTATGTATATAATCTTTAACTTATATTATTTTTCAATCAGAAAAGAAGTCATTAGCTAATAATTCTTTGCAGCATCTTCACTATCACTCTGGTAGCTTCGCTCCGCTTATCCACGATTCTCCTCCCCACCACTAACCTCCCCGTCATCGGCCATCTTCCGGTAACTAATCTAATTAACTTAACAGAATTTATCTTCACACACACACATTGTAGTAGAATTATTATTATTGTTATTATTATATGAACTTCATCTGTCCATGCATCCTAATAAATTAAAATAATTCATTATATTCTCCCATTAAAAAATTTTTCTCTTCTATTCAATTTAAATGTAATGTATGAGTGTTAACAATTTAAAAGTTATGATACACTAATAATAAAATTATTATTATTATTATTAGTATTATATATAGTACTTTTATTATAGGGTATCTTTAACTTTAAAAAGTTAAGAAAAAACAATCAAATTCATCAATTTCATTTAAATTAAATATGATAGATAATTTGTTTTATAGAGAGAAAATGTAATAGATGAATTTAATTGGTTTTTCCTAACTTTTTTAAAATTAGAGATGCTTGATTATAAAAATAATATATATAGTGATTCTATTACCTTCTAACTTTAAAAAATTAGGACAAACCAATAAAATTTATCTACTGTTGATGTCCGGAAACGGTCAACTAGAGATTCTGGGGCCCAGACTGCGAACAAGGTAATTAAGAAATAGTTACGGTGTTGGGTATACGATTAATGAGGTTTAAATGAAGTTTTAAGGTTGGTGGAACTCAATTAAGGCGAGGGAATGTTGGTTGTGGCAATTGGGTGGATGCAATCAGATGAGCAATGAAGATAGGAGGGAGAAGGATGCAACACACAAGGGTTTTACGTGGTTCGGCGGCTGCGCCTACATCCACGGCCACTCTGAGGTCAAAATCCGGCAGAGTGACAGTTCTCTAGTATTTCCAATTTATCCTCTACAGTAAAGGTCTCCCCTGTTTATATATGGAGGGGAGAGATACAAAAAAAAAAACAATAAAAATATATCAAAACAAAACATAGGTGATGGTTATTTCAGCTAATCCTGACACAGCCATGCTGTCTTAAATGTGAAATTAGCATTCCTTCTTGCATGCACACGTTTGCATTTAATGCTCCTGGAGAAGTCCTCTCTTCATTAAATGCAGAGCCGTCGCATTAAATGTGTCTTGGTAATGGTGTAAACAGTATCTGGTGGGAAATCATGGGAGGAGGTGACTTTGTCGACTTGCTACACGCAACATCTCCTGAGCAAGCTTTCTGGTCAGACAGGTAATGCACATTGAAAGGGCGCCGACGTGGCCAAGAGAAGAGGTTAGGAGGTCTGGAGGTTCTTGCGAGCTTGTGACCTGGACAACCTCGCGAGCTCGACGAGCTGACGACGCGAGCAGGAGGCATGTGTGGGAGATCTGGGAGCTGTTGCGGGCTTGCGACCTGAACGACCTCACGAGCTGGGTCTGCAACCGCTGGTCTCAATCTTGGGCCTTATGGGCCCTTGCTCCTGTGCAAATTCACGAGACTTTTACTGGTCCATTTAGGAAGAGCGAGAAAATGAGCATAACATCTACTATATTATCTCTTTTTAAATAAATTATCTCTCCTATTTAATTTAAATGTAGATGAATTTAAATGATTCGTCTTAACTTTTTAAAGTTAAAAAGTACTGATGAGCGATTGTGTTTATGTATATTTCAGGAGTGCTTAATGGTGAATTTGTTAGAGTTGGTCCAAACTCAATGTTTGCACCTGTAGCGGGATATCATTGGTGTGCTCTTGTTTGAATTATATGTTTACATAAAGAAAATATTTCTTGTTAATTTCTAGGTGTTGACTGGGTGCAATGTCTCGAAGATTCGGCTTTTTTAAAAGTTGTTCACTAGCGTAACTTAATTCGGCATTTTCAAAAGTTGTTTTCCCGTGTAAAACTTAGGGGTGGAATGTAATTTACCCTAATTTATAATTACGATCCACTTAATGGGTGTATTTACAAAAGGGGTGTACAAACAGTTTTAAAGGAGTGTAAATATCGAAACTATAAATTTAATCGAAAGATGAAGCCCAACTCACAAGATTGCTTGATAATGAGCAGTAAAAGTCCAATACTACGAAAGGCTCAAGTCCAATTACTAAACAAGACTAAACAAATCAGAAACCCAAATCACAATGCAATTAGATGGAAACTGAATCATCATGGGGCAGCAGTAGCTCTAACTCACAACAACAGCAGCGCCGGCAGATCTGCGGCACCTGCGATCGTCCGATCCCAGTGTGCCTCTGCCACGTCATCCCATCCACACCCATCAAAACCTCCACGCACATCGTCATCGTCCACCACCCACTCGAGTCCCACCACAAACTCAACACCGTCCATCTTTTGTCTAAATCCCTCCACAATCTCACCACTCATCTCTCCCGCAAACTCCTTCCCTCCCACATCACCCACCACTCCCCCCCTTCAACTACCATCTATCTCTTCCCACCGACGCCCGGGTCTCCTGCCCTAGGCCTATCGGAGTTGAAAGAGTCATTGGATTCATCAGATAACCTGCTCCTGGTGGTGTTTGATGCGACGTGGAAGCACGCCAAGGAGATGGTGAAAGCGAGCCTAGGTGTTCTGGAGAGTTTAGGAGCTAAAAGGGTGTGCTTGGACGTGGACGAGAGTTTGAGAGGTGGGACTATTTTTGATGATGAGTTGGTGTTGAGAAAAGAGCCCTTTAAGGGTTGTGTTAGTACGTTGGAGGCGGTGGCTAGGTGTTTGAGAGTCGTTGAAGCTGATAATGGAGAGGAGATTGAGAGGCTTCTTATTGGTATACTTAGAGAGATGGTTAGGTTACAATCTGCCTTTTTGAAGCCTGTTAAACCAAGGCCTAAGTTGTTCAAACTGAGTAAACAAAATCAGTTAAAAACTAGTTGAATCAAGTCTTGTTTGTTTGTTGTTGTTTTGTTTTTTCTTTGAGTGGATGTTTGGTTTATGTTGTATGATTTGTGTGAATGTATTTCTTGTGTACCCAATTGAAGATGGAAGGGCTTGTAGGTGAGCCTAAAAAGTGTGTGCATACCAAGTCAGTAGATCTGTTTGTTTTGGTTTTTCCTAGGTATATATTTTAGCCAAGTATACAAGCTTGTGATTTTAGGCTCTCTTCTTCCAAATTTTAAACTTTAATTTGTCAGTTCTTCAAGTCAATTGCAGTCATGTATGTGCATTGCACTCGTGAAGAGTGACTAATGGCTTTCAGGATTAACTGCAAGTTGTAACTTGTTGATGCGACTATAAGAGAAATCAGTTCTCATGGGCTTGTGCATCTATAATATTTGCACCTACAACAATCAAAGTTTAAAAGATGGCAATGAAACCATACAATAACGCTAAACATTGTACATGCCATTCGAAAATTTGATTCACAGCTTATAAGGAGATTCCATGTTTCTATATCAAGTATTCAAGTTGCATATCTACTACATCAACTGATAAAGATGATCGAGCGCAATGCATCAAGCAAGCCTCAATTCATCGCAGAGCAAACAAGTTTCAATTTAGTAAAATCAAAACAAATCATGCTTACCATGCTGGAAGCACTCAAAAGTAACCAAAAACTTTCAATTCAAACGAACCATTTTAACAAAATGTCATAATAAAGCTAGATTGACATTTCAGTAATTCATGTCATCAGCAATTTTAGCACTCTATGGTCCAAAATTAATCAAAACACAATAGAGATTATTAACTGTAAAACTCAACATCCAAATTGCATAATTTAATGACATAAGGAGTAGCAAAAATAACATCCATAAAAAGCCTAGTGACTCTGAGTGGGAAAGGGATTGAAGCCACTTTGAACCATTTCCTCTAAAGGCCAAAACAAAGGTTTAGGGAGGTTGTCCCAATCATACCAACCCCAACCATAACACTTGTCAGGTTCAAGATTTTGCAAGTCTTGAAGAGGATCAGCCAAGGCTGCCCGCAGAAAGATGGTGACATAGTGCGCAGGCTTGGGACTCTCTTTGAACACTTTGTTAGTCACCGTTACGAACTCCATTCTCTCAATATCCAAACCCGTTTCCTCTTTCAGTTCTCTCGCTCCACACTCCTCAAAGCTCTCTCCTGAACAGATAGCAATCGAATCAATTGCTCCGTCACTAACAAAAACTAGCATTGCTTACTCAAGCATTATGAAGTTAAAATAATGATTAAAAAAAAGTCTCTAATACAAAAAAAGCTTCACAAAAAATAAATCAATTAAGAGATTGAGGAGAGGAGAGACAGACCGAACTCGAGGTGGCCGCCAGGCAGAGCATATGTAGAGTCACCGATGGAGTTGCGGCGCAGACCCAACAGCAGCTTCTTTCCACGGAGTACGAACACCGCTACGCCTACTCTCGGCCTTGCCTCGTTTTCCATTCTGTTTCCAAATTCCAATTATCAGTGTTTGAATGCACGCCTCCTCTTAGTAGACCGGTCATATGGGTACTGGGTCTGGGCATCCACTTTCCCCTGCACAATTTTAATATTCTTAAATTGCACAAGCACCCCAAATTTAAAGCATATTTTTTTTTTTTTTTTACAGGCATAGTTTTAATTATATGGAATTTTTTATTGAAATTACACGAGCATCCCATCCATTAGAATTACTCTGTCAAAGTAGCTTAGGCGATGGTTTGATAGTTAGATCATCAGCCACCCTATTTAAAATTGAGTGTTCTACATTCAAAAGTCTCACATTATTATGGAATTTTTATTATTTGGTTGAGTACAGGCATAATTTCAATTATATGGAATTTTTTATTGAAATTACACAAGCATCCCATCCATTAGAATTACTCTGTTAAAGTAGCTTAGGCGATGGTTTGATAGTTAGATCATCAGCCACCCTCTTTAAAATTAAATGTTCTACATTCAAAAGTCTCACATTATTATGGACATTTATCTTTCACTAATTGTGAGTAATCCCCTACTCTTCATAGGTTGGCCCCTTCTACTCTTGGGAGGTGATTTCCAGATCGAACCATAATGTAAATCATTATTAATCTTGGTAATGCCTTGAACTAGTTCCAATCATTAAAAAATATACATATTACTCCGTTAACTTTAAACAATTGAGAGGTAAATAATTATTTCAAGTTGAAACCAAAATTTAGCTAAGTTTTTTTAAAACTAATGAATACTGATTATTTAATTATAAAACATCATTTTTATAATAAGAAAATTTACAAATAATTAGAAAAAATTGTCATATCCTCTAATTACATGAAAGAGATGACTTAATGAGATTAAAATGAGTGAGACAACCTCCACCCGATCTAAGTGGTGGAGATAGTCTTCTTCACTAGATTTGGTTGAAGGAGAAGTCTTTGCATATGGAGATCTATTTGATCATCATAATACTAATAATAATTAGATGTATGAGATCCATTTTGATCATTACATTATATTTTTTTTTTAATTAGTATCTTTAAATTTGTTATGAAATTATTCATGATTCTTGAAGGTTAAAATAATTATATAGTTATTTTAGTCATTTTGTGATAAAAGGTGATCAAATGTTAGAGTGAATGTAAGTCAACTAAAAATAGGGGATATATGTGCAATTTGGATTAAAAAAACTCTATATTATTGAAATTGAACCTAAATTACTGGTTGTATGTAATTTTCCTCTTTTAATATTTTTGGGCACGAGACTCGTGGTTTAACCGTGCTTCTTGAGCGCCACGTTACACACCTTGAAAGGAAATCAATAATAATTTATTTATTTCTTGGCAGCATGACTGCAACTCTATTGGTCTACAATTGCGGTTTGCAAATTTTACAATTCTTCTTCTGCACTATTATCAAAAAATAATATAATAATGATCACTCAGAAAAATGGGAATTGTGCGCGTTCAAGCTTTCTTCCCATATTCTTCTATTACTGTTTCTACCTCACATTTTATTGTTTATTTTAGAAGGATGTTTTTCACAGAAATTCAAAATTGTTATAAACGGTGGATTTCACCATTTAAATAATTGGTTAATTGGTCACAGATGTTGGCAAGTAATGATGATTTTTTTCTTTTTTAATTACCGATTTTAGCTTCGAAGATAATCAAAATAAATTGAGATATAATTCGATGATGCAGTTCTAGAAACAGCTCTCAGGATAACATGAAGCAATCCACGTAAAAAATGAGAGCTACCAATAATACGTAGGGAAAAAATCCACAAATTATGAAGAATAAATGTAGAATCTATTACCTCAAAGTGAAGTTAGTTGGTTATATCGTTATTACCATTACACCGTTGACCAAGCTGGGAATGATGATCACTTGCATAGTTAGTTTTATAAAATGGGTAATAGCGGACTTATTTATACTATAAATGTGTGTATTGTCTTTGTTAAAAAATCAATCAAATGAATTTACGAGCAATTTTGCTTTTCTGCTTTACAATCTCTTTCTCTCCCAACTATTCTCACTTTAAATTTATTTTATTTCTTTGCTTTACAACAAAATTGCATTATATCAAACCCGAATTCTAAAATAATTCTTCATTCTAATATCATGTTTGCGTATAAATTTTAATTTTTATAATTTTTTTAAGATAAAATGTCTTTAAATTTTACATACATATACACAACTGTTGTATATCAAACACCAATATAATAAATTCAACTTTTCGGTTGTTAACCGTTAGATTTTTTACTTTGGTTTAGTCAATATTCAATTTTACTTCATTAATACAACTCGCAAGACTTATACTGAATTTAGAATATAATATGAGAAGATGACTCAATTTTATTTCTTTAATATAGCTCACAAGACTTGCACGGAATTTAGAGTGTAAAATAAGATGACTTATATATATATATATAAATATATGTATGTGTGTGTGGGACTTATTTATATATATAAATATATACGTATGTGTGTGTGCGGGGTTGTGTTGATGTGCGGGAGCATGTATGTGGAAAATTATTTGATACACAAAATACAAATAGAATATCACAGCGTTATAAATGCGACATTTTCCCCCTCTTTGTTCAGTCAAATAGGTAAACCAAAATCGAGTCAGTTTCACCAAGCAATATGCAAATGAAACCACAAGCAGCAGCACCATAATCATGATAAAAGAGGACATCAAGTTTAGGTGGAAAACCCTTCGATGTAAAGGAAAAAAAATCATGGGATATCAATCCAGCAAAAGACTTCCACTAATGAAATTGACTCGATGGGCATTAGTGGAAGTTTGCTTCCATCGAGACTTAATAAAATCATGGAAAAGACACTTTTCCTCCTTGAATTCTTAAGTCTTGAACATCGAGATATACTGATTTTTTTTTTTTTTTCAAAATTTACTTTTCTTTTTCATAATTTTAAGTTTTGTTATTATTATTATCAAGTTTTTGAAGAAAAAAGATGAGAATTGGATTGTGAAAAATGGCGAGAGAAAGAGACAAAAAAAAAGGGAGAGAGAGAAAAAATTTAGTATTTTTTATGAAGGTTTTTTTAAGGTAATGTACGGCTATAAAACCTAAAATTATTTAAAATGAAAATCCTAGTAAATAACACAAAAAAATTTAAGTTCTAAAACTAGCATTTGAAAAATAAATTGAGCGTTCTTTTTTATTGTAAAAAAAATCAAATTTAAATTTCACTAGTTTAAAAAATCATAATATTTTAGTGTTAGAAAAAGAAAAAACTCAATTATTAAATCCATGTCATTCTCATAAGTGTGGTGAATATAGTCTACACATTTTCTAGTTTTTAAATTATGAGACTTTATGAATTATGATACAATTAGTGAAATTACATTAACATCACTCAATTATTTATTTATTTTTTAAAATTAATTGGGTTGATCTGATTATAACTTATTGACTTAACCCAACCCAATCGAATTGGACCAAGTTGGGTCAATTTGATGGGATTAGTTCTGTTAGGCCCACCCCTTCCACCAAGTAATAGCCCAATTTAATGTTCGAAGTTGCTCCGCGAATCTGTTTGCTCAGCTTCTCACTTTCCCCAGTATATACGCATGAAGGTGTTTGAAGCACTATCATAAATGTAATCGAAAAATGCATCAACCATTTAAATTATGAGTAGATGTGCCAATATTACAAATTGATTACATGAACAAGAACCGTAATGTACCTTTTTCACCGTATAATTTTTCATTAAATAACAAAAAGCTTTAATTTGTGGATATTTATATACACGATGGATCAATCAACTATTTCAAATCATTGGATCATTCATTACAATAAAAACACACATTCATAAGTATTGATAAATTTAACACTGTCTCTTAAAGATGACAAAAATACTTGAACCAACCCAAATTGATGGGACACCGATCGTTTGGGATGGATTTAGGGCGAAAATTAATAATCGGTTAGGAGCACAGATTGAATTTGGGGCATCTCACCAAAAGATTGGGTTAAGTTTGGGTGGGCTAATTCGGCTTCGATCAAATCCGTTGTCATATAGATGCCTACACCATTATGTTTTAGTTATTATTTTGGTATTTGTTATATGTAGTAGTAATATTTTGGTTTGTGTAATAAAACTTTGTCATGTATGTAGTAAGTATTTTAATATTTGTAATGAAACTTTTTTAGTACTAATTGCTTTAGTTTTTGTATTTAAGGAATTTATGTTGTTTATGAATTTTATATTCATAATTATTTAGATTTAATGTTATATTGGAGTTAAGATTGAATTATTGTATGTTTAAATTATTATTTTTTATTTATGTATTTGTTTTTTTAATATTAATTATGCGATTTGTTTAAAACTAAATTAGGTCAAACGAGTTAAGTTCGGGAAAAGTCATCCCAATGGAGTTTTAGTTTTTGGATTGAAGGTAGAGACCCGTTTGGGGTACGGGTCAAGTTTGGGCATCACACCAAAAAAATCGGGTTGTGTTTGGATGGACGATCTTGTCCTGATCTAATCTATTATAATCCTTATTGCCTTATATGGTTTTATAGGGAAGAACATTTATGCATTCTGAAAATTCCACAAGTTTGAAACACTGCAACATGAGTGATATTTAAAAAATAAATATATTTACAGTTTGTTATCATTCACTCTCATTTATTCGGAATATATTTACATTTTGTTAGTGGTTTTTTGCCCATGTTACTTGAAATTATTGAAGATCATAATATGTCAACTTTTTGACTGTATTTTGATTTGTACTTGCCGTTTCGTTTTAATATAGCTTTGTGGAAGAATATTCCCAAACGATCCAAGAGGTTGCTTCTGCGTACATAATTCTTAAGTTTGTCGTATCGAACATATTAGGATAAGCATTTTGGGCTACTAGTTGCTGCTTGTCTTGGCTAAAGCTGTAGCTGTACTGTTGGCAATCATAGCCACCAACAATTGCATATTTATTTGGATGACCATGTTTTTGTAGGCCACGCATAAAAGAAAAATTCTTATAAACATACGTGGGAAGGTTACATCAGGTTACGATAAACCGTCCTATTAGGATATGATCCAATTTTACCGTATCATGGTACATTAAAAACTTTATTGAACGGTCTCACTGCATTAACAATGAGATTGTCCCATGAAAAATTTTCCCGCCACCTAGATCATGCTTCACTTGACTCATGTCTCTTCCTTCTTCAATGCAAGTACCTTTCTTTGCCACACCACTCCTTACCAAGGAAATGAATATTATCCAAGCAAAACAATTAATGTATCATTCATCTTCGTGCAAAGCAAATCATGTACGACAAAATGCATAGATCGGATGTGAAGAAAACGGCTCTAGGAAGACCCAAAGAACAAAGTCGACCAACATCAGAGGAAAAGTTCTCAAACCAGTTACATGTTGCACAGATTCTAATAATTTTGGGCCTATTCTTGTGATGGCTGTCCAACTTGAAGACACCATTCCTTTCAAATATATCACAATCTTAGTGAGTGGATGATGGCGACATGTGCTTTTCTAAGGGCGTTGATTGAGACTGGGACGTCTTGCGCTGCCTAGATTGCTAGGAGACCTTACCATATTTTAAAGTCTATAACCAAGTGGCTCCGCGCCCTTCGCAATCAATAATTTATTTCACACCACTGCCCCATTTCGCGATTATATTTGTCATCAATAGAAAAGTATTACTGTCTTTATCTCCTTAGCTTTTTGAGTGATTGAGTCATCTACGCACAAAAATGATGCAAGCTGATGACAATTTGAAAAAACAAGAATAAAATTAAATGAATTTTAAAAGAATAATGTTACACTTCCTAAAAATTTATTCAAAAATTATCTAAATAATATGACAAATTAATTTATAGTTATTATATTAATTTTAAGATAATGTGGTAATTATATATAAGTTTACCATATTAATTAGATAAATTTTTGGGTAGTGTAAAACATTACTAATTTTAAAATCATAAGGATAGTTATATCTTTTGATGAGAGTAGATTTTTATATCATATATGTAATGATTAATCTCGAAAGTATCCAACAGCCCTAGCCACTAGTGTCAGAGGGATCAAGTTGCCATATTGTAATGATATTGTTAAAAAAAAAAATTGTAAAAATCTTGTTATTTAGTTCAAAATTATTAATCATAATAAATTAATAATAACGTTAGTATGAATTGCATCATTAAGAAGAGATTGGCTTATTAAATCATTTATGTGGTCCTTTAATAAAACTGTGCCACTATATATTATTTTAGAAATTGCTTTCATTATGACGTTGAATTTGAAATCAAACTAATGAAAATAATAATAATAATTAATCACTTTTTAATATGGTTTGATGGTGGTAAATAATTATTCAGTTTGACAATATTTTGGGTTTGAGTCGTTATACTATAATATTAATAACAAAATTTTATTAAATGGTTGTACTAATGATATGGAATATTTGCCTCCTTAAAATTATTTCTCGTAACTACTAATTGTTGTTATTTCGATACTTACAAATTGGTTTTTATTTCATCTAAAATATTTAATAAATTATTTTAATGATTTAATTGACTACATTACCATTATAATTGAAATCAGAAAGTTGGAGTAGACAGATAAAAAGGGAAGTGAACAAAACAATATAAATGATAATATTTCAAATATATATATATAAATGATAAAAGAAGTGATGATATAATGGAGAGTTACTTATATCTATACCAGTAAAAATTATGTATTCAAATCATATCATTCTCTTTTTAATTTATAATAATAATAATTAACCAAAAAAAAAAAAAAATAAATCAACTATGAGTTCATTGGAAATCGCCTGACACAATCTGGTCTAAAAAGTTATGGAATTACTTCATCCAAACAAAGTCAATCATGTACGTAACATGCAAACTCTGCCGAACAATGTGCTACTTTATTAGCTTTTTAAAAGAATTTATCTTGTATACAGATTTGTTGTGATTTGTAAACGATTTTTTAAAAATAAATAATAAATAAATAAATCCCCCTGCATCAACTTGGGCTCTTGATTTCTGTAAATTGTATTGTCATTAGCATTAATCATATAAAAACACAATTAAAAGGTAGCCAAGAATCTGACCAGAATTTCACGGGCAATATGTTGATAGTCTGTCTGCTTTAAGTTTTAACTAAATTTCACGGACAAACATGAGTAGTCTGAATCACAGGAAAAGTTACAAGTTCCAACATGTTCACTGAAGTTATTGTTTAATTTATCACCCACCTGGCCACGTCTCTTCATTTAAACAGAATAAATTAATCTCTACTTTTTTTGTTTTTAAATAATTTATTATAAATAAATTAGTAATAAAATTTAGATTGCTTAGTACAGCAACATATGTAAATACTTGAATAAAAAGATCATAATAAATTATAACAATTTTTTTCTACTAACATAATACGAAAAATACTCATTACATTCTCTTAATATACTTTCTTAAGCCACTCTCCCTTCAATATAAGGTATGCGTAAAATAAACGCTTTTATTATATAATTTTATGCCTAAACAATGCAATTTGTGATAAGGTTAGCATTCAAATAGCACAATCAGTATATATACGTATCTTACATTAATGGAAAAATATCTTAAAAGAGTGTATTGAAAGGCTATACTTAACTTTTTCCTTTTTCTTTTTTAAATAATATTCAGCACTCCTCTTATACTATATCTAAATGGTGGGAAGAATATATAAGTTTCAAGGGTTCATAATCATAACATCAATGAATCTAAACAATTTTGATAAAATTGATAGTTTGTTGGAATTAAACATAGGTTCCATTTAATTTTGTTTGATTTTAATACTATCTAAAAAATTAAGAATAGCACATTCCCTCGTAGTTCGAGTGCTTACTGTAGTCCTCTTCACATTTAGATTTCAGTTCATATTATGTGCATTTAACAATTTGTATGAATTTATTTATTTTTTTTCCAATAGTATGCATTTTTGTAGAAGTATATTTCTTCTAATATTATATGTTTAAATTTTCTAATTGCACATATTATTTTATCTCGGTAGGTATTTACGTATTTTTAATCATTAGCATAATGGATATACAATTACATTGTAATTATATAAAAAATAAAAATTAATTTCTCTTTCTAAATTAAGAGATATCCCGACAATGTCATTTTTCACCTGTTATAAATAGAACAATGACCATATTGGTCAAGTTTTACAGGACTATCGGGATTGCACACCATTAGTGTCATTCATACAAATAAATTCATTTTCATCACAAAACAGTTTGTTAATTTTAATTTTAATTTTTTTATAAATAAAATGGTATTTAATTGAATTCCATCATGAATAATAATAGTTAAATACATAACAATTTATAATTAATGTGCATAACCAACACTTTTTAGTTATGATGATTTAAGTGAGGATACCTTAAATAATGTGGATAAAAATAAGTCTTCCACAACAAGAAATTTCAATTTAGCTTATATTGTATAATTATAAGATTCCATTAACCATCCATGACTGTCAGTTTAAAAGGGCAAAAAAAAAAAAAAAAATCAGTGATCATCGATTGAGGAAAATAAAAAGAAATTATACACTATAGCCCATATACGATTATATTATTAAAAACAAAAGAAAAGTGAAAAATAACTCCTCCCAAATACTAAAAATCGTTGAAGAAGAACATATTTTGAATGTAAAATTATGTTTAATTAAAAATAAAATTTTAATCCACAAAAAAAACTAAACATATTGGACATCTCTAAATTACTAAACTATATGAGATTTATAGTCTCCGAATATTATAATAGACTTATGATTTATTTAGTAGTTTAAAAAAACCAATAAAATAAGAATAATATAATCAATAATAATATACCGATCATCAAATCAATACTATACGGTATATACACGTATTTTAACTTTGTTCGAAGAAGTGGAAAAGAAAAAGATATAGAACCTGCTTTTGTTTTATGCCAAGAATTAGGAATAACAAAGAATATAATGCCATATGATTCTAAATAGAAAAGTGTATTTGACATATTCAACAAATATTCGAGAACAAAATGCATATCCACAGAGTTGCCAGGTCAGCAAAACCTCCCTCTAATGCCGTCCATGACCGCCACGTGTACGCACATATTTGAGTTTTTTATTTTTTTATTAGTACTCACGTCTTTGTTTTGGCTGCTTCTCTGTTCACGATAAAAAAAGGAAACCAATAAAAATGAAAGATGGAAAAACGACGTGGACCCCGCATTAACAGAAATAGTTGTTTTATGTGGAGAGAGAGGAGACTCTCTCCTTCACTACCACGTACCTCTACTATCATCGTCACCTCCCTCTGTTTCACTCGCTCTTCTCTCTCTCTAACAAATTATTGCTTTTATTTCTTTTGGTGTTGTCTAGTGAACAAGTGTGCAGGAGTCTGAGAAAATGACGGACACGACGGACGACATAGCGGAGGAGATTTCGTTCCAGAGCTTTGACGATGACTGTAAATTGCTCGGGAATCTCTTGAACGATGTCTTGCAGAGAGAGGTTGGCGGCTTGTTCATGGAAAAAGTTGAACGCAATCGAATCCTCGCTCAGGTTTCGATTCAAACAGAAGACGCCTGCTTCTGTTTCTTGCTTTTTTTTTTTTCGGAATAATCGATGTGATGACTGATGACTGATGAGACGATGTGTTGTGTATTGTTGTGCTTAGATGTTTTTGAGCTTGTGTTCATTGTTTGTTTGTTTCGTTTTTGGATTATTGGTGGTGTCATCTGTTTCGTGTTTTGTTTTGCAATTTTGTTTGGTTGTTGAGAAACGGGCAGAAAATAGATGAGCCGAGAAATACAAATTTGCTTTTTAGGTCTAATTTTTATTATATTTTTTTTTTTGAAATTGATTTTTTAAATAATTTAAATGTGAGAAACTATATGAGCTTTCGCAAAATGGTTGATTTGCTCATTGGATGATTCATGTGTACATGATTATTTATTTACAATTTTATTGTTGCTTTTCTTTTTCTGTGATTTTGACGTGGTTCTTGGAGTTTGATCTCTTTTTCGTAGTATATTTTCATTTTTATATTTTTCTCGTTCGTTATTTTATTTTATTTTAATGTCTTATATTTTTTTGGCTCGGTAATGTTTTGTTATATCTGGTGTTGAGAAACCACAAGACGGTAGAAGTAAGAATAAAACATAATCGGGGTTTTATATTTGTTAGTGTTTATGATGAAATGTGAGAAGCTGGCTAACTTAGCCAAATGGTAAGTTGGTCATACATTGGGTATATGGTATTTTCATTATTACTTTTTCTTCATTGTTATGATGTTTCAATTTCGTTTGGGTACCCATTAAGTTATTTGGTGAGATCTCTTTCTGTAAGAGGCTTTGGGTTTAACACCATTCATACGGGACTTGAGAGGTTTGGTGTGCTTTCGACTTGTATTATCATGTAAATTGTGTTTTTCTCGTGTTCTATCTGTTTTGCTGCATATAAGAACAGAGTCAAAGGAGTAGAGGACAGAACTAAAGTACGATTTATGGTGTTGTCATAAAACTAAATGAAATGTTGCTAACTAATTGGTCGGCACTCAATTGATACTTTGTCTTAGCATTTTGTGGAAGTTTTAGAACTCAGAATACTGATATCTTTTTCTTTTATAAAGAGGACTAGTTTTACATTTATGTGTATAGAGTGCTTGTAATATGCGGTTGGCGGGAATTGAGGACATGGCAGAACTGCTCGAGAAGAAGCTTGCGTCGGAGATATCAAATATGACGTTAGAGGAGGCATTGACACTTGCTCGTGCATTCAGTCATTACCTCAATTTGATGGGAATTGCCGAGACTCATCACAGGTAAAGTTCCTACTTTTGCTTAATACTTCCTGAGTCTATTTAATTGGTTAAGTTCACAATTAGGACAACTGTAAGAGTTCAGGGATAATAGAAGGAACTTTATTGAGAACGTCTTACCATTTGCTGTTTCATTAGCTGTGTGACTAATTACTAATAGCAAGGAATGTGGTTTTCTTACAATGTTATGTAGTTTTTCTATTAATATTAAAAGATGACAGAGTTTGGCCTGTCTTGGTTTTATGTTTTCAAGCTAGAGGGGAAAGGAATGTAAGGGCTTAAGTCATGAATGTTCTGTAAATCGCTCCAATGTTTTTTTTCTGAAACTCTTGTAGGAATTGGCTTCCAGATGTTTCACTGTTTTAAGTCATAATTTCTGTCAAAAGCTGAAGTATCTTTCTGACAATGAATTGAGCACTGTGGAAATTCACATTAATTATAAAGTTTGATAGGACTATTCTCATCTACTTTCAATTTAAAATTTTAAAGACCTCTGTATTATTCTTCTGCATCAATAATGCTTCTTGCAGGGTGCGTAAATCACGTTCCATTCCTATGTCGAAATCTTGTGATGACATCTTTGGTAAGCTGGTGCAGGGTGGAATTTCTCCAGAAGAGCTTTACAATACTGTTTGCAAGCAGGTCGGGCTTTTTTTTTTTTTGTGTATTTTCCGACTCCAATTCTTTTGTAATGCTTCAATTGGTTGCCTACAGCAATCAGGAAAGATCATTTTCCATTGTATACCTTGTATTGTTCAAGTTCTTGGAAATTTGCGAACTCATATTAACGGCTGAGTCAAAATATTTGTATTAAGTGAAGTTCAGTTGAGCTTCTTTAAACTCAACTGAACATGCTTTTTGCATTACTGCACCGTCTACTAAGTAACCAAATGGAGCACAATATCACAGAAAATATTAATTGAAGGAATTTTGTAAATTTGTTCGGTTTTCTGTATCATGTTCTGGTTAAATTCTTGTCAATGCAGGAGGTTGAAATTGTTCTTACTGCACATCCCACCCAAATTAATCGACGTACCTTGCAATATAAACACATTAGGATTGCTGTAAGTTGTTATGGATTTCACATCTCTTTGATTTTCAAAAATTTCCCTCTTAAATATGGTGTTAATGCTGTGTCTTCAAATACAATTGTGGTTTTTCTTTCAGCATCTTTTAGATTATAATGATCGACCAGATCTTGGTCATGAAGATCGAGAAATGCTGATTGAAGATCTGGTATTACTTCTCCTCCATAACAAATTCCATCATTGTCACTTCAAAATGCCACACAGTAGGAAATTTCTGTCGTATCTTTCTTTGATTCACATTTTGTTCTGGCCTCTGTAGGTGAGAGAGATAACCTCAATATGGCAGACAGATGAGCTTAGACGCCACAAACCGACACCAGTAGATGAAGCTAAGGCTGGTAAACTATTTGAGTTATAGATTTGTCACACAATGCATGCTTTATCATCCAATTGTTATTACTTAAATATAACTGTTTGTTTAAATATCTCAGGCTTGAACATTGTTGAGCAGTCCCTCTGGAAAGCTGTACCTCATTATTTACGTCGTGTCAGCGTGGCCCTTAAAAAGGTTTGTACTCAGTTTTCAATTTCCATCAGTTTCTTTCAGTGCATGTTAGTGTTTCTTGGCCATCACATTCTTGTATATTTTCTGTCCTTTCAGCATACAGGAAAGCCTCTTCCATTAACTTGCACACCCATAAAGTTGGGGTCTTGGATGGGAGGTGATAGAGATGGAAATCCCAATGTCACAGCAAAGGTGAGGCTTAATATACTTTTACCTTCTAATTGTTCAAGGATTATATATCATCCTTGGTTATGAAAAAAAAGAAAAAATCACTCTAAAACAACAATGAATAGATGTAGCTCTTCCTGCTAGTGAAGAGTCTCTTCAACATCTTATTTGATTAATTATGGGATATGTTAGCAGATAAGAGACTAACTAAGGATATTAACTTCACATAAGTAAGACCAACAAAGCTTGTCATATGGACCAAATTCACAACAAATTTAGAAAATACACAACAGCTACACAGAGTAATTTGAAGCCAAAACCACCTAATTAATTAAAACTAATATCATATCAGGTTACCACAACACAAAAAAACTTAAGCTTGCAGGGATGGGCCCAAGTGACAATGCCATGATCCAACAGTATTTACTTCCAACAATACAGACTTAGTGAAGGTCTCTCTGCTGTTTAGTTGGGAACAATCGAAAAAATTAAGTCTTGAGAATTAGCCTACCTTTACTCCAATGGTCATGAATAAGGACTGGGTGTGTTGGAACTGACTGCTGACAGATTTAGAAAATTATGTACTAATTCAACATTTTGGTTTTTCCAGTTGCTAAAAATTTATGGTTATTTTTTAATAGGTAGTCAATACAATTAACAAACAATTTCAAATGTGCTCTTCACCATTTCTAGCTATTGTCATTTCAGTCTATCTCATGGTTATTTTTTTAGTTCTTTTGAACTTTATTGCTTTTCTGGTGTTTATTTGAGAGACTAGATATATCCTTTGCACTATCAAGGAATACACATCTTATGTGTACTTGAGCATCTGCATGTTAATATGTATGTTGCCTTGTTTTCATTGATTTTGGTGGTGAAGTTTCTCGATAAATTCTCAGGCTTTGTTCTTCACAGAGGTAATACTTAGCTTCTAACATTCCTCTTCCCCCAATTCCCTTGTCTAGAGATTTTGAATATTGATAACTGGTTCAGCTGCTGCAAAAAGTATCTTCATATTCACTCATTGTAAAAGTTCTTTTATATGATTGAGGATCTATGAGATGCCAATCAGAATTTCTTTTCTACTTGTGTGTGTGTGAGCCCGCTGTATCTTTTGATTATATGTGCAAAACGTCATTCTCAATTGACTACAAAGGTTTTTATTTTTAAGTCGTGCTGCTTCTATCATGTATGGGATACTGTCAAGTGGTTTACTTTCATTGTTTCAGGTCACAAGAGATGTCTCACTTTTATCTAGGTGGATGACCATTGATCTTTACATTCGGGAAGTTGATAATCTTAGATTTGAGCTATCCATGAATCAATGCAGTGATAGGTTGTCGAAAGTGGCTCATGACATTCTCCAAAGAGGTTTGAACCAGTTGGCTTTCAAAATTCTTATGATTTTATAAAGGAATACTCTTGGTAGTATTGTTATTTGATTTCTCCTTGTCTTTATGCTAATTGATGGCTACTAATAATTAGGTTAGGGTAACCAATGAGCTTGTGCTTTTACAATTGATAAACAAACTAAGCAGCTGCACACCAAGTTAGCTGATTCCCAATTAATTAAGATTCATGTGATAGGAAAGCCAAAATTTTAACTGTTTACTCTTTACATGTAACTTCCTTAGTTGCAATAGAAACTGTCATTGAATTTTATCCAAAGAGACTGCTTTTAATATCTAATGTTTTGAATGAGTAAAATTTTTAGTATAATCATGAGAACGAGTTTTCTAGAAATTATGTTTGTGAGGCTCAATATATGATATGTGAAGTTATTGAATAACTGGAATTTATTTTTGATACACAGTTGGATATTAAGTTGATGAGACTTTTTAGATATTATCTCTTTGTTTATGTTTTAGTATTATTTCTTTATTAGTTATTTGATATTAATTCCTTTTAGGTTTTTATTTCCTTAAGTTATTTGATATATTTTCCTTTTAGGTTTCTAGTTCCTAAGGAAGATTTGTTTCCTAGGAAAGTTAGCATTGTTTTAGGGTTTTATTTCCTTAAGTTATTTGATATATTTTCCTTTTAGGTTTCTAGTTCGGAAGATTTGTTTCCTAGGAAAGTTAGCATTGTTTTAGGGTTTTATTTCCTTAAGTTATTTGATATATTTTCCTTTTAGGTTTTTATTTCCCAAGGAAGACTTGTTTCTTAGGAAAGTTAGAATTGTTTAGCTATAAATAGGTTATAAATAGAACTTCAAATTTAGGGTTATTATTATTATTTTTTTTGGCTTTCGGAATATTTATAAAATTTTGCAAATTTGCGAGGTTAGTATCTTGTTTTTTTTTTTTTTTCCCAGCTTTTTTGGATATTCTTGCGTAGGATTGCTTGGGCTATGGTTAGGTTATTTTGTGATTTGATTGTAAAAGATCAATCTACTTAGTCTGTGGGTTGGTTGGTTTGTTTTTTAACCTAGTGTGTGGCTTAAGTTTGGGCGGCTAGGGTTTGTTGTTGGATCTATAGTTGGATCCTCAACAATTTGGTGCTCTTGTTGAGAGAGTCCTGGCGATAATTTTGTTGAGTGGCATGGAGGTCAGAAGGTTGGAAGCTTTGGAAGAGAGACAATTAATAATGTCTAAGACAATGGAGAAAGAGGCTATGTCCACAGGTCAATTAACAATGTTCATGAACCAATCGACGGAAGAGATAAGGAAAACGACCAAGGAAAGGCTAGAGTGGATAAAGAGGAGATTAGCAGAAGGAGGAAAAAGGGAAGTTAGACGAACTCATGGAGAAGAATTGTGAGCCAATATTCCTCTACATGAGATGGATGTGAGAACAGATGAGTTAGATGAAAGCAATGTGCATGGAGCACATGGAAGATATAGAAAAGAAGGTCAGATTGATGCTACCTCTAAGGATAATATGGTTTCAACATCATGAAACTCCCCTGTTATAGCTTATTATGTCGGCCTTGACTTTAGACAACTATCGTTGCCATTACTTCAGTCACCGCATTTTTAGGAATTGCAAGGGATAATACAACTGTCATTGTTGATGCTGAAACAATGAATAATTCCAGCGACTTGTTAGGTGCAGATGAAGTTCTTGGGCAAAATACAAAAGAAATAGAGAAAGATGTGGTGACAAGTCAAAAAGCTAATGATGTGTTGGAAGAGTAGACTGTCCAGAAGGAACAATTAACTTATGCTAATAAGCTAAATGCTAAAATTGTCCTTAAGATGCTTTTGAAGTCTGCAACTATTGGATTTGAATGGACTTGGGATCAGAGAATGAGAGTAATCGTTCAAGTTAGAAGGTATAGTGCACTAAGAGTACTTGGGGAGTGGAAGCAAGCTTGTAATGAGTTCTTGGTTCAAAGGAAAAAACAGGAAGCTGAAAAATGATGGTGTAAACTGAAGAGAGCATGGAAAAGAGTCAAGGAGAAAGGGGAAAACGATGCAGAGAACGTAAACGCCTTGCGGATGAATTTTCTGCTCTACTGCATTCTTTCACGGATATTTCTGTTTCTTGGGAAGATTATGATGAGACGGAAGAGAGGTTTCCAGCTTTTACCCTTGAGGACAATCAGGTTACAACTTGGGCTTTTGGATGTTTGATGCTTTGTTGCAGTTTTAGTGTGTTTGGTGAGACGTCTTGAAGAGTAGTGGTTTTTGGGCTGTGGGGTGGTTTTGGGTGTGGAAAGTAACTTTCATTAGGACATGGTTACCTTTATGCTGTATTGGATGTTACATGTAGGTGACTGGGTGAAGGTTTGAGTACACCATGAGAGCTTCATCATGAGATCTTCATCGTTTATAAAAGATGGTAGTCTGATAAAACATCTGTGCATCTTAATGATTATCTTCTCTAAATTTAAATTTGCTTTACATAGATTGCATGGTTGGGCTATGAAGAAATATTTGCAATAATAGAATTAATAGTTGTTGTACAGAAGGGGAATCATAAGAGGAGAGACTATTACTGGCATCACACTAGTAAATTCTAGGAATTACTCCTTAAATTTAAGGCATGGCACCCAGATCTCGCTTGTGTCACAACAAACAAAAAGGAAACTATTGGATGTTGAAAAATGTTTTGGATTCATTCAGACACAAAACAAAGGTTTATGACTTATCTGCAGGACTGTGCAATTTATGAATCCTGTTCAAATAGTAATGATATGACTTGCCTTGATTTTCATTAATATGTTCAAAGCTCTTGGAAAATAGAGATAATACATATTTGAATTATGTCAGATGCAAAGTGGGGCTAACATTATCTAATGTATGGTAACTTAAAATTTGGGCCTTGATGTCCGTTGTTATGTGTGTTTTGTAGACTTTTAAAGGTGGCTGCAAATTTTCTGCATCAATGAAGTTTGCTTGTCATTATGTTTTTTAACATTAGATGGGTCTATTTACATGACCTGATTGCAGACTGATTAATTTCAAATTTAAGGTTTCTATATGTACATATATCTTGATTTTTGTGACACTCTGGAGGGGAAACTTGTTTTAATGGTGGATCAAATTTTTCTGTAGACAAATCATCAGAGGATCGGCACGAGGGTTGGGGTCCAGCTTTGAGCAGAAATCAATTGAAGCATCACAGCCAACAGGTTCCATCCCTTCCCACTCAACTTCCAGCCAGAGCTGATCTGCCCTCCTGCACCGGTAGGTCAAGCTAGTTTGGGATATTTCTGGCCTAAAAGTACATGACTTAAGTAGATGAATATAATTATAGTAGTTTTATGAGAAATATTTGTTGAACTACATGAAGTGTGCTGCTCAGATCAGTCACAATGTTATAATATTTTTTTGTTCAGAGTAAATGCCTGTTGAATGCACATTTTTTCTCTTATGAGCCTTGGAATGGTTATTTTTTGGACGGTTCAGTAAAAGTATAAGAAGCTTTTTGTTACATCTACATCTAATAATTTCTATCTAGTAGCACACATGATTGCTTATTCCTTTTTAATTTTGCCTCTACATAGAAAACAGTGGTGGATCTCACTATCCCAAACTAGAACGCCCTGGGACTGAGTACATACCATTGAATCGTCAGGTAAAACAAAGTTGTTACCGATATTCTTGGATGATTTCTATGGATACTTAAAATTTAAAAAGGATTTTTGTTTTCATCATTGGCATCATCATGCCTAGCAAATTGCATGTATTCTTCTTTTTTAATTCTTCAAAATTATATAGGATGGTCAGGACTCTCCACGTTTGGAATCTTCTCAAGATTCTTGCAACAGTACAAATAAATCATTTAACAATGGAAGCATTACCAGCTCTAATGGATCTCAATCAGCTGCACCATTACGCAGTTCTTCTTTCACCTCTGGCACTCTCCTTGCTCAGAGGAAACTATTTGCAGAATCTAAGATAGGAAGGTCCAGCTTCCAGAAGCTTCTGGAGCCAAAACTGTCTCAACAACCAGGAATTGCTCCATATAGAGTTGTTCTTGGCAATGTGAAGGAAAAGGTTATTGCTCGTCTCCAAGTTGTTTCAATGATTTTCTTATAGCAAGAAATTTTTTCTGTGATTCTATATAAAAGCTTAGAAAATAGTTGTGCTTGTGTGAAAATGTCAAGTGATGTTGGTTCAGGATTAAGAAGAATATCTACTTTTAACTGGTTTAATGAAGATGGTCCTTTTTCTGAAAAAAATTAATGTTGAGTTTATCAGTGCGGTAAGCTTTACCTTAAATGGTTTAAATTTATAGAAGAAACCTGGAATGCAAAATTTATTAATATTCTTTGAACATAGCAGCAAGAACTGGTACTCGATGTTCGACAGCTGTGTGCATTTGTGTAATTGGTTCAGATGAGCACAAATTGATGCAAAGTGGAAGAATATTAGTTGGAGCTGTGTTTTATATGAACTGCGGTGTGGTTGATATTGATTAGGGGTATGGAGAGTCATTAAAGTATGGTGAGAATATATTATTGTTTTGGGTTTGCAATGTACTGAAATAGTGAATTTGCATAGTACTTTGTGTATTTATGTGTTTGGATCTTAATATGTTGGGCATCTTAAATCTAGGGATTTCACATGTGTGAAAAGATGAAAATCAGATATGATAGTAGATATAAGCTAAAAGCACAGCGATGGTAGAAGATTAAGAAAATTAAGTGATGGAGCATCAACACAAGTGATATTTATAAATGGAGAATTAGGGTTGGGGAAGATAGGGAATTAGAGGATAGGGGAGGAAATATAGAAGAAAGGAGAAAACTAAAGGGAAACAAGGAGGAAAAAAATAGGGACAAAAATTCAGTATCAGTAGAAAAGCCTATGTGTAGGAAAGAAATAAGGTCCTTAGCAAATCATAAATAGAGTGAAACTGCTCATTAAAACTTTATCTACTAAACTATAAATCTAAAAATAGAGAAAGTAGATAAGTCAAACGTATATATCAATTTCTCCATGATCAAAGAAAATTTAATTTGAATCAACTTTCCAACTAGTTCAAGAATAAAAAGATAAATTTATTTGAGTAGTTTTGTGTAATCACTAGGAGTCTAGGATGTTTTATACTCACAGGAGTGAGAAATCTTAACCAATAAATACTTTTATCCTTGATCAACTTACGGTCATATGTTTGAGACCAATGGTAATACTTATTATACATTAATGGGATAAAAAAGGACCTAGTAACTTGCTATAGAGCTAAATAAGAAACAGTGAACTAAAACTACAATCATCCTAGGAAAATAGTTATATTGCCCATATACCTAACAATTATAAATTGGTAAATTGAACTGCCATAGCTAAACTAACAATGAGACTCAATTTTGTGAGCCATAGGTTTACGTTATGGTATCCATATTCAAGTTCTTGATAGAGCAACAACAATCCTTCTATGTTGAAAAGGACTTCACTAGTTACAATTAATTGTGTACTAAAATTTAAGTTAAATCAAATGGCAAAAAATATCCATTTATGCTTTTCATCAAATTATATCTAGATTAAAGAAATAAAACTCTAAATCCTAATCTTATTATACTTTTTCCTTCTTAGGTCAAAAGGGGGGCGGGGGGTGGTATTCAAATTAGAACTGGTTGGAATTTAAAAGATTAAAAGTTTTTAGTGTATTCAATTTAAACGTTTAAAGAATTCATAAAAGTTTGAGTGTATCGAATTCGGACTTTTAAAGATTTCATTAAATCCTGGTGTATTCAATTCAGACTTTTAAAAAGTTCAAATAAATTTAAATGTATTTAAAAAGTCATCTATTTTGCGAAAATTATTTAAGTGATAGAATTCAGTGAATTTTAAATGAGATTTATGAATAAAAAGGCCCATAATAAATCTTAGTTTACTCTCATAGATTTCATACATAATTATGATAAATCTATGTGAAATTTATGGAATTGGTGGACTGTACCAAAATCCATCATTTAAAAAAATCCATCAAAATTCAACAAACTTCGGATTGAATAGTCTTTCACTTTTAATTTTTTATTTATTTTGTTTTGTTTTTATTATTTGAAACCGCACATTACTCTCGCATTTCATTATCTTCTATTGGAGATGAGAATTTGTAGATAAGAAATCTGAAGAAGGTTCTTTTTGTCTAGTAGAAAGATTACACTATGGATCAATTGTGTAGGAACTAAAGATGTAGTGAAAAGGTGTCAAGGTATGTTACAAGTGTTTTTTTCTTTAAGATGATGTCTGCTCCCACCAATTATGCGATGCAATGGGTAACCAAAAAATTAAGCATCATTTCGCACATTGCTTTCATTAAGTTGTTATCTGCTCCACCAACTTTACGATGCAATGGGTATGGAGAAAAATAAGCTTCTATTATCATGTTTAATATAGAGCAATAATGCTGTAGTAGAGTGTATTATTGCTTCTGGAAAGTTCAAAAGAAGTGGAAGAATAAAATTTACTTTTGACACTAAATTTGTGTAGATTTTGGAAGCAGCTTTTTAGATAAAAGGAATATTGTTTGAGGGGTTTGTTTGCAATACATCAGTAACTGAGAGACAACTCTTCAATCTAATACTTGTTTTCATTACTGTCTCAGGCTTAAGTGTCTATTCTGAACTGTGAATTTGCTCTTTTTTCTTTTTTTCCTATGCACAATGAGATAGTAAATGGCTGTGGATGTCCATTGTTTCAGCTTATGAAGACACGAAGACGGCTGGAACTTCTTCTTGAGGATCTTCCGTGTGAATATGAATCTTGGGATTATTATGAAACAACAGATCAGCTTTTGGAGCCACTGCTTCTGTGCTATGAGTCTCTGGTAATATTTTAGTCTTTCTTTATACCTGTATTACCAGCAATGAACAACTGAAAATGCACATATATGTAAAGATGCTTTGCAAAAACAGAAAGTGAAATGAAATGCATTTTATGGTGCTGGTTATTACATATTTGATTTACAATTTCAGCAATCGTGCGGATCTGGTGTTCTGGCTGATGGCAGGCTTGCTGATCTTATTCGAAGAGTTGCTACTTTTGGAATGGTGTTAATGAAGCTTGACTTGCGTCAGGTGCATTTCATTGAGTTACCTTCTGCAACTTACTCAAGGAAATTGTTTTAACCTAATTTTCTGATGTACCAGGAATCTGGTAGACATGCTGAAACATTTGATGCAATTACCAAATATTTGGATATGGGTACGTATAGTGAGTGGGATGAAGAAAAGAAACTAGAATTTCTGACAAGGGAGCTGAAGGGGAAGCGGCCTCTAGTTCCTCCTTCTATTGAGGTAATTTGTTCAGGAATTATGTAATATTTGATTCTTTAAGTGAAAAGTTATAGATGTATCTCAGGACAATAAGTCATTTACTTCTAGGATTTGGAAAAGAGTAATGAGGATAAATTGAAATGTTGGTTTTTAATTATTTCTCTTTATATTGAGTGTCTCTGTACTTCTTATGTTTTCCTTGCCTTAACTTTTTTTTTTTGATAGTTTTCCTTGCCTTACTTGTTTGCCATTGTTCTCTTGCACATATGTATGTGTGTCTCTAATTTTCTCAGGTGTGGGATCCCTGATTTGAAAAAAACCTAAACGGTCTTAATCAATGTTGTGAAGATTTTGATTGAAGTCTTTATGGTTTTGACAGTCATGAAATGTTGAAGACCTTTCCCAACGTTCTAAAATGATAAATCTCTACTCAAAATATTGATCATGACTGTATATATAATCTTGTGATACTATTGAAATATTCAACATTAATATAGCTTGTGAAGATATGTTCTTCATGTGCGATTTTTGCTTCTAACTGTTTTAGAAATTAGCATGAGGTGAGTTTGGAGGTACGTGTGGCTGGTGAAGCTAGGATAGACCAATTTTGTATTCAGTTTTGACCATATTTTCTAAGGAAATAAGATTAGAGCAGTATATAATTTAGATCCCCTTTTATTGGAAACGTAAAGGGACCAAATAATGTATTTGTCACTGGCTACTGCTTTTCTAGGTTCTGTTCTCTGTGGTCATGCTTAAAAGTGTTATTAATGCCTTTGTGCCTATGGTTTGGAGCTGACTTCATGGTGCTTACTGCTGATATTCAGAAAAAAGGCCTAAAACAATTTGTCAGACAGCTTTGAGTTGGTGGGGCTTTAGTGTTATTTTTTAGAATTTCTTGAATATATATCTAACAGTTGGATCACACTCTCCAAGAGAAAAAGGTTCCCTAGTCTCTCTTTGAACTGAATCAAAGTCCTCGATCTTTGAGTGCAATCTCCTTTAAATTTGTGGACATCATCACTTTTTGTCAAATAGCCATTGAAGGTTGAAAAACTTATCGTATGATGCAATTAGCTCACTTCTTGTAGAGTGACATGAATTGTTGAAGTAAATGTTCCTTTTACAGAAGTTTTCAGCATAACCATTTTCTGTTTTCTGTTCTCTCATTTTTTATCTTTGAAAGAAAATTTTATGCTTATACTTCAACTCATGAGAGGGCAAAGAGCTTCTCTTTTGTATAAATATTGTAATTTTGTTGCACTCTGACTTCCTTTTGAATGAGAATAAGTTTTTGAAGTTGATTTTATGAGAGATTGAAGCAGGAACAAATGTAGCTTTTAGTTCCACACGACTGTAGATACATGAATTAGGCACCTAGAAGAAATTGTTTTTTTCTCCTGATGGTTGCACATACACTATGATTGCTTTTGTGGATGATGTCTTCGTTTAGCATGATTACACTTTTTATAGCACTTATATATATATATATAAAAAGAAAGGCTTCTGCAATAATTTGAACTTCAAATAAGTAATTTATTGTTTAGCGAATATGGTATATCTTCCCAGGATACTCCAACCATATGGTGTCACCGATGTTTATTTTCTTTAATATTATATCTTAATTTGCTTTAATAAAACTGTATTCCTCCACTACATTTCGTCGTTCCAGGTTGCTCCTGACGTTAAAGAAGTCTTGGATACTTTCCGTGTTGCTGCTGAACTAGGCAGTGATTCACTTGGGGCTTATGTTATTTCTATGGCATCAAATGTATGATTAACCGCTACTTCTACATTGTTTCTTAAATCATATAACCGTTTTGCCAGCAAAAGCATAATTTGTTTGATAATTACTATGTAGGATAAATGACAAAGTTATCCTGTGATTTCTAATTGGCAGGCCAGTGATGTCCTAGCTGTGGAGCTTTTGCAGAAAGATGCTCGACTTGCTGTTAGTGGGGAGTTAGGGAGACCTTGTCCTCCTGGAACGTATGTTTAATACATCTCTATGCGATATTCCTCTTGTCATTGCGTGTTTCTTATATCTTAAAGAGATAATTCAGTTCGTTTTATCTTGTCTACAAATTGTAGTTACCTGAATATTTTTTCAAGCAGAGAAAAACATTGAAATAAACCAGCTGTGTTACCTGGGGTAAAGTCTAGGACCTCAAAGCCACTTTTTCTATATTGTTGAAGAGTGCCAGGCCAAAAGGCTATTGATACCTGTTTATTACATTTACATATGTGTGTATTGGTGCTTAAATACTATTGTTTATTGTTACGTTTAAAATTAGTTTGGATCTAACTGTTTCTTATCATGACATGATTTCAAAGTTAGTTTGACCGAGAGGTCTTGTGCTATATCCCTTCAATTTTCTATTTGCGTTTGCAATTTGGTAGGCATTTGTATTTATAGTTGACTTTAGGCAAGTCTATTAATTAAATCTGATCTTACTCGTGAGAGTGTGCATATTAGAGATTAAACATTGTTGTAGGGCTCTTGCTTTCGGGTTTGTGGAAACTTAACAATATATATGTGTCATAGCGTGTGCGTGTGTATAGCTAAGTACATAAATATGCATATATGTTTGAATGAAGAATTGTGACTCTAATTTCATGGTTCGCTCTTCATAACCAAGTCATTTGACAGTAAATTGTTGGAAGATTATATAGTTTCTTTCCAATAGGGTTGCATTTTCTATCAATATGTTTTTCTCTGTAGGATCAATTTCAATTTTAGGTCATGACTTTGTTAATTTTTTATAATTGTTTGACTTATTTATATTTGGAAGTTATTTATATATTGATAATGGATAGCCTTACAATCTAAGAAACTAGTTTATTGGGTTGTGGCATCCATTGCTATGTAGACCATTCTTTTTCTTTTATCTTTCAATAAAACAATTAGGTTTATCTTTATGCAAAACTTTGTAAAACTTAAAAATGCATGAGCGATACAAAAACCGGAGGTTCCATTTCAAATTTTTTTCTAAAACATGTTGGGTTTTGTGTTGATTGATATAGCATGTCCTTACACCCTATATATATATATGTATATTCCTGACTGATATATGTATACGCACAATGCATCTTGGAACAGGTTACGGGTAGTTCCTCTGTTTGAAACTGTGAAAGACTTGAGAGGAGCTGGTTCTGTGATCAGGAAGTTATTATCAATTGATTGGTATAGAGAACACATTCTAAAGAACCACAATGGGCATCAAGAGGTATGCATCTTATAAAGCTATTTTCAGGATTGATTTTGTTGAGGTTCCATGAACTTGCAACTTACAGAGTTATTCTGGACAGGTGATGGTCGGATATTCCGATTCTGGTAAAGATGCTGGGCGCTTCACTGCTGCATGGGAACTTTACAAAGCCCAAGAGGATGTTGTTGCTGCATGCAATGAGTATGGTATTAAAGTTACTTTGTTCCATGGGCGAGGAGGAAGTATTGGTCGTGGTGGCGGCCCCACATATCTTGCCATTCAATCTCAACCACCTGGCTCTGTAATGGTAAGTTGAGTTCTGAAATTGGATCATAAAAATTAAGTACATTTTTCATTTCTCCTTTATTTAATCAACAAAGTTATGAGGTGGTTTTACAATAAGATATGAGATCAAGATTTTATTTATTGTTTTTTCAGCCAACAAATAAGCTTATCGGTTGTCACTGATTGCTTGGAACTTCAATCTTATAGTCAGAAAGCAAAGCTAACCGTTCTAAAAACTTAAATTAGGACAGTATCTAAGTGATATGGTTTATTAAATTGGCAGGGTACACTTCGGTCAACTGAGCAAGGGGAGATGGTGCAGGCCAAGTTTGGGTTGCCACAGACTGCTGTTAGGCAGCTAGAGATATACACAACTGCTGTGCTGCTTGCAACCCTGAAACCCCCTCAACCACCTCGAGAAGAAAAATGGCGTAATCTTATGGAGGAGATCTCAAAAATTAGTTGCCAAAGTTACCGAAGCACGGTCTATGAAAATCCAGAATTCCTTGCCTATTTCCAGGAGGCTACGCCCCAAGCTGAGCTTGGCTTCCTTAATATAGGAAGCCGTCCCACAAGAAGAAAGAGCTCAACCGGAATTGGCCATCTTCGTGCCATTCCTTGGGTATTTGCATGGACCCAGACCAGATTTGTTCTTCCAGCTTGGCTTGGAGTTGGAGCTGGGTTAAAGGGTGTTTGTGAGAAGGGACATACTGAAGACTTGAAAGCAATGTACAAAGAATGGCCTTTTTTTCAGTCCACAATAGATCTTATAGAAATGGTTTTAGGGAAGGCAGACATTCCCATAGCCAAGCATTATGATGAAGTGCTTGTGTCACAGAGCAGGCAAGAGCTTGGTGCTGAGCTGAGGAGGGAGCTCTTAACGACGGAGAAGTATGTGTTGGTGGTTAGTGAGCATGAGAAGCTGTCTCAGAATAATCGCAGCTTGAGGAGGCTGATAGAGAGCAGGCTACCTTATCTCAATCCTATGAACATGTTGCAGGTAGAGGTACTGAAGAGGTTGAGACGTGATGATGATAACCACAAACTCAGAGATGCATTGCTTATCACTATAAACGGCATTGCTGCTGGGATGAGGAACACAGGTTAAATGAAATTGCCAGGTCTTCTGAATAAACCCATATGCTAAATTTTACATTTATTTGATGTTTTCGGTATGTGAAAGTATTATGAATGAATGTACTTGAGGGTAACTTTTGTGGAAAATATTTAGGGATAACTTGGAGTTAATAGCATTTTGGGTGAGAGCCCTATCCTGTGCTAACACCGCTTTAGCGTGATACCGTCGTTTCTGGTTGTTCTATGGATATTTTCTTCCCTCACCTAATTGTTTTTCCTCCTTATTTTTAACCTAATTGCTCTACTTAAAAAAAGTATTCGTTGTTTTCTTCACCTCCTAGTAAAATTGATTGTCATGTTGTAACTTGCAAGCCATTTGCTCCCCATTTTAATAATATTCCGGCTAGAAGCGTGCAAAAACACTAATGGGCTTCTCCATGGAGGTCTGATAACCATGTATGTAAGGGTATAATTGGTGATTTAGCAGCAAAAGCCATATTAAGAGGTTTGTTTAAATAAATGCGAACTACATTATCCAGGGAAAAGCCAATCCTACAGTTTTTATTGGATTCCCGGATTAAATATTGTACTTCTCAAATAATTTCGTTGTTGACATTAGCGGTAGATGAGTTGGTAATGCCTCAACAATTTTTTTTTTGAAACAGTAATGCCTCAACACTTGTGATGTCACTCTTTTAACTTAATTGAATTGTGAGTGATGTGCTAGCTAGTATTAATAGCCAATATCAGTTAGCGATAGAAAGGTTGATGCAATAGTTAGAAAGTATAACAAAATTCGTTGAGTGAAAACATTGAAAGAATGTGGGTTCATGCACTGACTTCTTTTTTAAGATGACACTCTTAATTGAGTGGGTTTTGTTCTTATCATCAAATTATATCTTTAACTATCAATAGTACCTATTATGGGTCTCGGACACCTGTATATAATTGGGAAAAAAAAAAAGAATATTAGCTTGAAAAGAACAAATACAGTAGGAGAAAAATAAAAAAAGGGCGATCGAATATTATGAAAAAAACTATTATTTCCCTTATCAAGAGGGTTCCAACTATATATTATGAACTCAAATCCAATATCATTTGTCTCCTCAAAAGCTTTTTGAAAGCGTTTAATATCGGTTCTAAAAATCTCCCCAACGAAGGATCATGTATTCTGATTTTTGAAAAAAAAGACCATAGGTCCCCCCCCCCCTCCCCCCCCCCCCCCAAAAAAAAAAAAAAATACAAAAGACAGTTTCTTCCTTTTAGTGGCTTCCTTACTCTCCATTTTTATTCAATTTCAAAACCTAATCTTCTCTAATACAAATCGACATCATTTTACAGATTCAAAATTCAAAAGCTTCATAGTTTTTTCAAACAAAAATTTCAAAACCCCTAATAATTTTTTTCTAAGTCATTGTGAATGACAACACAAAGGAGAAGGAAGGGAGATGAAGATGAAAGAGACAAGCTTCTAATGAGAGTCGGACCAATGGGCTTAAGGCTTCGGTTGGTACAACTTCTCTAAATAGATCTACTAGAAATAGATCTTTTGAAAATAGATATTTTGGAAATAGATCTTTTAGAAAAAAGTTATTGGTTGTTTGATTGTCAATTAAAAAAGCTCTTTTAAATTGTAGAGTGTTTGGTTAAATTATTTTTAAAGCATTTTTAGATTATTAATTTACCAAAAAGGATATAAGAGAGAGGAGTAATATGTTCATTCTAGAAATATAATTGCTTCAACCTTAATCATAAAAAATTAATCAATCAAATAATTAATAATTATTTAATGTAAATATATTTTCAAAACATAGATATATTTTCCTAATTTCTCAATCGACCTCTATACTAACATGTGATAGGCAACTGCGCAGTATATATATACTGTACTGCAATATATATAATATATATAAACTGCAATATATATATTGTTTTATATAGTGCAGTATATATATATATATATACTGCAGTATAGTTGCAGTATATATACTACAACTGCATATACTGCAGTATATAGTTGCAGTATAACTGTAGTGTATATATACTGCAACTGCAGTGTATATTGCAGTATATTGCATTATATATATTGCAGTTTTTATATATATATATTGCAGTGCAGTATATATATCTAATTGCAGTATATATATAGTGCAGTTTATATATATACTGCATTGCAATATATATAATTATATACTGTAATTGCAGTATATATATATACTGCAATTTTGAGTATATAATTGCAGTATGTATACTGCAATTGCAGTATATATATATACACACTGCAACAACAGTGTGTCAATTACAGTATATATACATACCAATTACAGTATATATATCTATGAACCATAATAATAAAACCAATTAAAATTAATTGCAGTACATATATGTCAATGAACCATGATAACAAAACAAATTGTAAATTACAGTGTATATATATATGTATCTCAATAAACCAATAACAAAATTAATTGCAATATATATATATATTACAAATATAACATATAATATTTATGACAATAAGATAAGAAAATTGCAATATCAACTAAAACCAATTGAAAAAAAAACACAAAATAGAGAAAACTTACCGGTTAGAGAAGAGTTCTCAGAAGTTTTGATGAAATAAAAAGTGAATGAATGTGGAAGTTATATGTTTATATTTATAATGAAAGTGTAATAGAGTTATAAGGGTTTAAAGAAATTAACAAAATAAAATAGGGATATATTAGATATTTTAATATTTTAAAAAAAGCTCAAAAAAATCTACTTGGAGAAGCTTAAAATTTGAGCTTCTCCAAGTAGATATTTTTCAGCTTTTTTAATTCCTCAAAAGCTCTACTAGGATGTCAATCAAACGACGTAAAAAAAATCAAGTAGACCTTTTGATATTAAAAAAGTACTTTTAGCCAGTAGATAAGTTGTACCAAACGTACACTAAGAACTTGAGAGAAAATGAAAGAAAAATAGAGAGAGAAGAGAGAGGAAAAGAGATCAAGTTTTGTCTCCATTCATTAAAAATAAAATGATCATTCTCGATTTATAGGAAGTATTGAAACTCAAATTATTGATTAAGTAATAATGGATAAAAGGGAGGAAAAATAAGTGCTATTTTCTCTTATTTTTACTATTTGTTAGTCCCTTCTTGCATATTAACGGGGCAAAAGGATGGAATAACCTCTACTGTACAGTAATATTTCGACCGTATTTTATAGTAATTGATTTTATCATTTTTTGGCAGACTTCTAACTAGATTAGAGTAACTTTTTTATAGAAAAAGGTAAATTTTATTAAATATACTTTGACAACAATTAAGAAATTGTATTAACTAATTTAGTTTGTAATGTCTTCTATCTTGGTAAAAGAGGTTTTAGTAATTTTACTTATGCTTATAGTGTATGTGCACGTACACTATAAGCGATCATATCTAGCTTTTAGATCTTCACTAGCTGAGTTGGTCGGGATGGTCCTCTGTCCTTACAAAAGAGGTCTTAATAATTTTATAACTGTCCGTAGTGTATGTGCACGTGTGAATAGCGAAGGCACTACAACCTTATAATGATGACTTATTTTACTTGAACTGACATAGTCAAGCCCCACATGTCCTCCTGTGGCCATTCAGCAGCATAAATGTACATGTACTTTAATTGGGCATGCATGGATTGTCCACCCAACTGTATTCTCGTCTGTTTAAACCATGACTTATAAATCATATCTACATATATAGCACACACCTACCAATTTATTATTAACTTTACTTTATATATACTAAATACAACAAATGTAGCTAATGACACTGCATTAATTTTGTGCCCCACGTATTCGAAGAAAAGATGCGATTGATCATGAGCTTGTAAAAATCATTCTCAATTTAACAAATTAATTTATTGGGTTGATTTTGTAATATATACATAATTGATTTAATTTATAATGTTACTCATAGCACAATCAGGGATGGAGACTGTGGAGTTGGGACCTTGGTCCGCTTTTTATATATAATTATGTGTATATAAAATATAAATATAATTAAAAAATATGTAAAATAACTAACTTAAAGATATAAAAAGTTGTTATAATTCGTAAAATTAAAAAGGTTTAAAAAAAAATTCTTAAAATTACAACTTTTAAATGTAAATTCTTCATTTATAAAAATTCATTAATTTATTAGTTCCTACCATATATTTTAGGTCATGTATAAAGTATGCTTGGACCTCGATTTTAATACTTGGTCCCCAATTTGGTCTTCAAATTCTGGCCTTGCATCACTTCAATTGTTTTGTGAAGCACCAAAGAGGATATTCTAATGATCTCTAGTGCATATATGCATGGAATGTGGTGTCCAACAAATCTACTTGCTTAGTTTCAAAAAAAGAAAAAAAAAGAAAAGTGTACTAGCATGGATGATCATCAGCTTTTGTTTTCAGCCTTTCCAATACAATTAGATGCCAAATGTTGTCTAAAGAAGAAACCATGCCTGTACGTTGTTGTTCGGGTAGGTGATAGGTTCAATCATACATATCTGCAAACAGAAGCAGCTTCTTCGAGCTTCGACAAAACATATACCCAGCTTTCATCTTAGTGGTGTCCAGCTTTATTTTGAAAATTGATCCAAGTTCTCAGTGCCACTTTCATGGTGATTCACACGTAGCTTGTACCAGATTGTCTAGTGTCTTGTACGTATGTGTCTTTTGTTTGAGTGGGAAATCTCTTGATTTCCTTTCTTGGATTCTTACAATTCCATTACCATCCCAACCCACACATTGCTCGATTTTAGGTCGAAATGCATGATTGAAATGGTACATGTACATATTGGTTCGGTGCACACTCACCTAACTTATTTGTAATCTCCTTTTATATAAAACTGCAAATAGTGTTCACGGTTTTTCATTTCAACCATGAATATGCAGATAGGTTTATTGCCTAACAAAGAAAAATGAACACTTGTAAAGTACTTGAAGAACTAATTTGTTCTTCTTTGGAGATACTAACAATTTTGTGTAAGTGGGAAGCTCTAAATTTTAACTACATAGCTGTAAATCATGTTTTTTAAGAAAAAATATTCTGAAAAACGTTTAGATGATGTGATTACCTAATAATAATATGAGATGTGATATTTATCTTTTATGAAAAATTAATTTTAGTGTATTTATTCATTTAGGAGAAAATTTTCATTCAAAAAGTTACATCTTAAGTTATTTTATTATTAGAATATCAAATCAATATTAATCTTTTATAAAAAAGAAATTCATGTATCATATTAATATTAAAAGGTCACATTAATATTAATATATTGTACTAACTAAGCGTCATGTGGAAGATTTTTTGACTGAAAAACAAGAAGGAATTGCACAATACTCCCCTGTTGTTTGCCTCAAAACAGTTGAAAACATAGTTACCCTTTTATTACACAAAACCCACATACCGTTAGTTGACTTCCATCAACTTTAACTGTTGACCACACACACTCTCTCTCTCCCACCATCGTCCACCACAGACCCGACCTCCACCACCGCCCCTTCCGCACGCCGACCACCATCCTCCACCAGAGACCAGACCTCTACCACTCTCGCCCCTCGCACGCCGACCACCATCTCTCTCTTTCATCTCTATTTCTCTCTCCTCTGTTCACGACCGTCTTCTTTTCTTCTTATTCCACCAGAGAACCCTTCTCTTTTTCTTCTTCTTCTTCTTCTCTCTTCACCCACCAGAGAACCCAGACGTCTGGGTTCGTTTCCAGATCTGGGTTCGTCGAACCCAAACGTCTGGGTTCGTTTCGAACCCAGATTCATTTCGAACCCAGATCTGGGTTCGTTTCCAGATCTGGGTTCGTCGAACCGAGATCTGGAAACGATTCCAGATCTGGGTTCTACGAACCCAGACGTCTGGGTTCGTCGAACCTAGATCTGGAATCGTTTCCAGATTTGGGTTCAACGAACCCAGACGTCTGGGTTCGTTTCGAACCCAGATCTGGGTTCTCTGGTGGAGGAAGAGAGAAGAAGAAGAAGAAGAAGAAGAAGAGGAAGAAGAGAAGGGTTCTCTGGTGGAAGAAGAAGAAAAGAAGACGGTCGTGAACAGAGGAGAGAGAAATAGAGATGAAAGAGAGAGATGGTGGTCGGCGTGCGAGGGGGCAAGAGTGGTGGAGGTCTGGTCTCTGGTGGAGGATGGTGGTCGGCGTGCGGAAGGGGCGGTGGTGGAGGTCGGGTCTGTGGTGGACGATGGTGGGGAGAGAGAGTGTGTGTGGTCAACAGTTAAAGTTGATGGAAGTCAACTAACGGTATGAGAGTTTTGTGTAATAAAAGGGTAACTATGTTTTCAACTGTTTTGAGGCAAACCATAGGAGGGTATTGTGCAATTCCTTCGAAAAACAAATCTAATAAATTGTGTCACGAGTTAAAGATTAAACTGGCATTAACTTAATTAACAATGTTTTTGATATGCTAATTAATCAACATTAAGTTAATTTGCTTTTCTGGCCAGTTGTAAAGTGCAAAATCAGTACCTGTATCTTTGGAACTTGATGGGACAAAATTTGGGTCCCAACTTCCAACACCATCAGATCTCTAACTTTCAACAACCCCAATAATGCAGATCTTTAATGAGCAGGTTTGCTTGGGATTTCGGGATTGTTCAGATTTATGTATCCTCATTTGTCCACTTTTATAGACCCTCGTTTGTCCTTAAAAGATACATATAGGTCTGGCCAGCGAACCTCATAATTGTAGTGCTGTGCAGAAACGTTGACAAATTTATACTATAAGAAAGTAATCCTGGGATGGCCAAATTTCTATCTGGAATTGATTCATGTAAAAATTTCTTGTCCACGTAACCAGTATTGCGGCATGACCCCTAAGGGGCTGTTTGGGGGTGTTGGATTGACCCGAACTTGATTTAATTTCTACCTAGTTCAATGTGGGGAGGATAATCTAATTCCATGTCCCATGTGGGTGGGACTAATTAAACCCGTAACAACTTTGGCACAAATTAGTTCCGTAGCATGGGACTATTAATTTTTTTTTATTTTAAATATTTTTAGTCTGTTTTTATTTGAACTAGTATTTATATTTAAATATTAAATATAATTATTTCAAAAATATACATTATTTATATTTAAAAATTAATTTAATATATATTATTATAAAATTATTAATATTAATTAAAAATTAAATTTTATTTTATTTAAAGTTTAGCATTCATGATTTTATTTATTTTTTTAAAAATAATTTAAATATCTTATATTATTCAAAATTTAATTTAATATGATTTTATTTTATGAAATTAATTTAAAATAATTTTATTTTATTAAAAAATAAATTTAATATAATTTTATTCTAACTAATATCAAATATAAAATATAATTTTTCTATCCAATCTTATGTTATACCAAATAAGAGCTAGTATTATTTTTAATTAAATCCCAACTACACAAAGGTATTAATTAATTGAATCCTTTAAAAATAATTCAATTTAATAACATGTATCAAACGAGGCCCTAAAGATTTTAAGCTAACTGCACAAGCGCATCACAGTATTAATTAATTCTATTGAATCCAATCTCTTAAAAATAATTCAATTTAATCTTGCGTATCGAACGATGTTTTAAAGATCTCAAGGGAGACCATTCTATGTTAAATTTGACACTTCGTAGAGACCATGTCAGTGGTGTCTTTGTCTCTTCATGCACTTGTAGTGTTCATTTGAAACATTTCCACCTTGAATATCAACTTCCATCAATGGATACATCTTTGGTTTGAATTTAACCATACTTTTCTATCTCGCACGATGAACACTGCCAACTATTGATCTTATCCTTAAATTCTAAGCCGAGATTATAGGGTGAGCTTAACTTAATTGATCGTTTTACATGATCTTCTGCCACGCTAATTGTTGTTACATATCAACATTTGATAAATGTCTTAAAGTACTTAATATGATTTTATATTATTTTTTGGCAAAAGTTGATATGCTATCCATTTTAGTGGTGGGGGTTGAAGTCCATACCAAACCTGTTTTATAAGTTCTGCGTAGGCAGTTGTCTACCCTTATTATAGAATTAATAGTTATCTTTTGTCATGAGAGTAGATTTTTGAATCACAAAAGTAGTGGTTAATTTTAATATGTTCAACCAATTTTCAATCTGTTTGAAGTCAGCTTAAAAAAGTAATAAATTTGAAAGAACTTTTATTTAAAATAACAATAAAAAAAATAAGTTTTCAAACTTGCACCAAAAAAATGAAAATAACCTTTGTTTTTTTTAGCACATTAGCTTTCATGAACTATAATTCGTAAATATTAATGGTGCTAAAAATGCTCATTTTATTTATTTATTTATTTTACTGATATTTATTGAGATTTGCACTTATAATTATGAAGTACATATCATATATATGATGGTCATGAGATGATAGATATTGTAAATAATATAACATCAACACGTACGATGCTGCATTGATCATATGAGAATAGATTCTTCCCTTGTCTGGCATTTTATATATTTATTCGTTATATCCATCGTTACTGAACATATGTCATTAACAAGCTCCTATAGTTAAAATAATAATAATAATAATAATAATAAAATAAAGTGATGAAACTACTAATTTTCATTAATGTAGAACATAATTTCACGTCCAAGCCATGTATTTCTTTATTGAATTCAAACTTGAACATCACCAAAGTTTAATTAAAAATTAACTTCACGATTTCTTAAACAAATTAAAGTAATTATCTGTTATGCCCATTTTTTGGTTCGGCCCAGATGGGTCAGTACACGCTTATTTAATTTAAACAGAAGTCAGGGCCCAGGAGGCCCAAAGATGGGACCAGCAGTTGCAAGCCCAGCTCGAGAGGCCATCCAGGTCGCAAGCCAGCAACAGTTCCCAGGATGCCTCCTGCTTGTACCTTCAGCTCGGGGGGCTCGCGAGGTCGCGAGCTCGCATAGACCCCCAGATCGCCTTACCTCTCCTCTTGGCCATGTCAGCTCTCCTCCAGTGTGCATCACCTGGCTGACCAGAAGGCTTACCCAGGGGATACCGTGTATAGTAAGTTGTCAGAATTACCAACCCTCATGATTTCCCGTCGAAAACTGCTTACACAATTACCCAGAAGCATTTAATGAAGTGAAGGTTTCTTCAGGTATATTAAATGTAGATCTGTGCAGGAAGAAAATCATCATTACCTTTACAATTAATGCAGCATGGCAATGTCAGTTTTAGTTGGAACTAGCCGTTACCAGTAACGTGTGTAACCTTCTTTTGTATTTTTATATTGTCATCCCCCCTCCTCTATAAAAGTGGGGGACATTTTTACTATACAAGAGAGCTTAACAAACTAGAGAACTGTCACTCTGCCGGAATTACCCCAGAGTGACCGTGGATGTAGGTGCATTCACCGAACCACGTAAAAACCCATGTGTTTCTTCTTCTCTCTCTCTCTCTCTCTCTTTCTCTTTAATTTCTTGCTGATCACCTTATTAAATCCGACCAACCACCAAGACCGACATTCCTCCACCTGAATTAATCACCACCAGCTTAGAACTCCATTAATTGCCCATTTACTACCCTTCCATTAGTACGACCAGAACTGTTAATTAATTACCAAGTCCGCCGTCTGGGCCTCAGAATCTCTGGTTGACCGTTTCCGGACGTCAACATCTTTTGGCACTAGAAGGAGGGCCCAACAGCGACATGGTAATCTCCATTTAGTCGTTATTTCACATTTACTTGTACTTGTCTACCATGGCTAGGATTAAGGCAACAAGGAGTGTCGGAGTGGCAGAAGAACGACGTGAAATTCGAGAAGAACAAAGCGCCTCGCCTTCAGGAAACGAGGTCGCTCAGGAATGGCAGCAGCGCCAGCGAGCTCTAGAAGATACAGTAAGGGAGTTGACGACGACGGTCAGGGCGTTGGTGGAAGTCCAAGCCCGTGCGGTGCAAAGACAGGTGGAGGTCGCACCTCCAGGCAGAGCTCGTCGTCGACCTTCAGAAGAAATCCCAACTCCAGAAGGGGTAGCCGCCAGGGAAAGGTCGCTGACCGAAGGATCAGCCCGCTCCTCGAACTTGCACCCAAGGAGAGCCAGAGAGTGGAACCAAGAGCGGGAGATCCCACCTCGCCAGAATGGGATAAGGGCGAGGGCGAGCATCGAGGGCGCTAGGCGCGAAGAGGGTAGTCGTGGGCCAGAACGAGTCCGCAGATACCGTGCAGGTTATGAGCCCGAGCCGCAGAGGGCCCCCAGATGTGTAGAAGCTTTCGGCGAGGAGGGCAGATCGCAGAACCGTCACTTTGGGGAGCAGGAAAGTACCAGTAGGTGGAACCCCAGTTGGCGATCTCTGACCCAGGATCCAATGGTAGAGGAATTGTTACAAAGGGTCCAGCAATTAGAAGCTCGACCTGGAGGCCGGACCGGGGAAGAGCGGGAGAATCGCAGGGCACCATTTACCCGAGAGATAGAGACTGTACCCTTACCAACGAAGTTTAAACTCCCCAATATCCCTCTGTATGGCGGCAGGACAGATCCTTACGACCATCTGGACGCTTTCAACGTACAGATGGACCTTCAGACAGATGACCCGCTGGTAAAGTGCCGAGTATTTCCAGCTACTCTAGGGGATGCTCCGCGAGCTTGGTTCAAAGGCCTTCCAGCCCGCAGCATCGGAAGCTGGAGAGAATGTCAGAAGAGGTTCCTAGACCAATACAAGGCCTTGAGGAAGCAGCTCGCGCCTGCCTGTCACCTCGCTACCATTTTCCAGAGGCAGAACGAATCCCTGAAGGACTATATCACTCGGTTCAGAGAGGAGGTGAGTAATGTGGAAACGCCATCTGACGAGAGTATTTTAACAGCTATTTCTGCAGGGCTCAGGAAGGACGGGAAGCTGTACGAAAGCATTTACAAATCCCCAGTGAAGGATCTGAGGGAGTTTTATGAAAGGGCTGCTAAAGAAATCAGATGGGAAGAAGCCTTCGGGGCTAAGAAACCCGACGGTCAGCGGGGTGAAGCGAGCAGTTCCCACCGCGAGAAGAGAAAGAACCATGGCGATGACAAGCCGGGGGAACCGAGACACCAGACTGCCAATGTTGTGGCAAAGCGAGCTAGACCAAGGCCGAGGGTGGAGCGACCCCGGCGTCCGAGCAGATATGAAAGTTATAGTGTGTTGTCGGACAGGCAAGACAGGATCTTCGCCGCAGAAAGAAACAGGGAGAACTTCGGGAAGCCACCCCCGACTGGACCCCCTAACCGACGTCGGGACCCGAGAAATACTGTGCCTACCATAATGAGAACGGGCACAATACCTCAGACTGCTGGCAGTTGAAAGATGCCATTGAAGAACTCATAACGGCGAGGCCGCCTGGGAGAGTATGTAGTACAGCCTGCTGGCAGGCGACGTCAGCACCAACGACCTCAGGGACAAGACCGGCAGCCCGAACAACAGCAGCCTCAGTAAGCTCAGGAGCCCGAGCGCGAGCCCGCTGTAAGAACAATCTTTACCATTTATGGTGGGCCTCATATGACAGGTACATCAAACAGGTCACACCAGAGGTACGTTCGAGAAGCCAACCATACCCTACTAGCAGAATATGGGGGAGTCGAGGGACCCACCAAAAGGGCAAAAGCGTCCTCAGACAGTATTGTATTCACGGAGGAGGACAAGAAGGGAGTACGCTGGCCCTACAACGATGTGATTGTAATTAGAGCTCAGATCAGTAACGTCGAAGTACGAAGGGTAATGATAGACACTGGCAGCTCAGTCAATGTGATGTATAAAAGCTGCTATGACCTGATGGGGTTAGGGATGGAGCAGTTAACACCTTCACCAGAGCCCCTCTATGGATTCACAGGAGACGCAGTGATACCGATAGGCCAGATCAAATTACCTCTCACCCTCGGAGAACCAGGCCGGCAAGCTACTGTTCTTACAGACTTCCTGATCATCAATAGTCCCTCAGCATACAACGCGGTCTTGGGGCGACCTTCGATGAACGAGCTAAACGTGGTCACTTCCACCAGATCACTGACAGTTAAGTTCCCAACCCCCAACGGAGTAGGCTGTGTCAAGGGAGAACAGCAGTTGGCCAGACGATGCTATGAAGATGCGGTGAAGATGGGAGTTCGAGGAAGGAAAGTAAACGTGGTCTCGGGTGGCCAACCACGAGTTATCTCAGAAGCCGGGGTGAGCGACGACCTCGACCCTCGCGAGGTAGATGCAGATAGGGCCACGGGACCTATTGAAGAGCTAGAAGATGTGCGGGTCAGTGAAGTAGACCCGGAGAGATGTGTGAAGGTAGGAAGAGACCTGCTACCAGAAGTGAAGACTGAGCTCATAGAATTTCTGAAAATGAACCTTGACGTCTTCGCCTAGAACCACGAAGACATGGTGGGGATAGATCCTGATGTTATGTGCCACAGACTGAACATAGATCCCCAGCACAGGCCAGTCCGACAGAAGAGGAGGCCGATGACACCGGAACGTTACGCAGCTCTGAAGGAGGAGGTCGAGAAGTTGCTAGCTAACGGGTTCATTAGGGAAGCTCGTTATCCTGTTTGGGTCGCAAATCCGGTTCTCGTGAAGAAGAAGAACGAGAAGTGGAGGACCTGTATTGACTTCACTGACCTGAACAAGGCTTGCCCGAAAGACAGCTTCCCATTGCCGAGGATTGACCAGCTGGTAGATGCGACAGCCGGGCACCAACTCTTGAGTTTCATGGATGCCTACTCAGGATACAACCAAATCCCCATGAGCCCGCAGGACGAGGAACACACCTCTTTTGTCACTGATAGGGGGTTATACTGTTACAAGGTGATGCCATTCGGACTCAAGAACGCGGGAGCCACCTACCAGCGATTGGTCAACGCCATGTTCTAGGACCAGATTGGGAAAACCATGGAGGTATACGTAGATGACATGCTGGTCAAGTCCCAGAAAGCAGCAGATCATGTTCGCGACCTGGATGAGACATTCAAAGTCCTCAGAAATTATCGGATGAAGTTGAACCCCCTGAAGTGTGCCTTTGGGGTAGCATCTGGTAAGTTCCTTGGATTTATGGTAAACAGCAGAGGGATAGAGGCCAATCCGGAGAAGATCAGGGCGCTCGTGGAAATGAGGTCCCCCTCCAAAATCAAGGACGTGTAGAGTCTCAACGGACAGGTCGCAGCTCTCAGCCGATTCATCTCGAAAGCTACTGACAAGTGCGTGCCATTCTTCGAAGCCATAAAGAAGGCCAGAACTTTGAATGGAATGAGCATTGCGAAGAAGCATTTCAGAGGTTGAAGGAGTATATAGGCCAGGCCCTTCTCCTGTCCAAGCCAAAGGATAGGGAGAAGCTATTCCTGTACTTGGGTGTCTCTGAGCACGCCCTGAACGCGGCCTTGGTGAGAGAAAAGGAGAAGATGCAGCTGCCCGTGTACTACATCAGTAAAAGACTGGTTGATGCGGAGACCCGATATTCACAAATGGAGAAGCTCGCATACTGCCTGGTAACCGCCTCCAAGAAGCTATGTCCCTACTTCCAAGCCCATCAGATAGAGGTCCTCACGCAGTACCCTCTCAAGCAAGTCCTCCAGAAAGCAGACACCTCAGGCAGGCTCCTCAAGTGGGCCATCGAGCTCGCTCAGTTCGACATAGAGTTCAGGCTTAGAACGACATTCAAAGCCCAGGCACTTGCAGACTTTATTGTGGAATTCACAGGGCCAGTACCAGAGCAGAAGGAACTAGCCAGTGATCAAACTTGGAAGCTGTATGTGGATGGATCCTCTAACGAGCAAAGCTCAGGGGCTGGAATAATGCTGGTCAGTCCAGAAGGCCATAAGATCCTGAGTGCCTTAAGGTTTGGATTCCGAGCTACCAATAATGAGGCCGAGTATGAGGCGTTGCTTGCCGGACTTCGCCTGGCAAAGGAGGTACGAGCTGAGCAGGTAAAGGTCTTCAGTGATTCTCAACTTATTGTTTGCCATGTCAGGGGAGAATATCAGACCAAGGGAAGGAGGATGTCGAAATACTTCCAAAAGGTTAAAGAGTTACTGGGGGCTTTCAAGGGATTTGAAGTAAACCAGATCCCCAGGGCACAGAACTTTAACGCAGACGCCCTGGCCCGCTTAGCGACCTCCCAAGATGCAGATCTCCTTGAGTCTATCCCTGTGGAATTCCTACCAACCCCGAGTATCGAGGATGAAGATGTAATGATGATCATACAGGTTCGGCCTAACTCCTGGATGAGCTCGTTAGTGAGTTACTTGCAGGAAGGGAAGCTGCCAGAGGACAAGCTAGAAGCCCGCCGCATACGAGCTAGAGCAGCCCGATACTGCATCTATGACGACAGATTGTACAAAAAGGGGTTCTCAACCCCGCTACTGCGATGTATAGATGATGAGGACTGTGAAACGGTGCTGAATGATATTCACGCAGGTCACTGTGGAAACCACGCAGGAGCATTATCCTTGGCCCAAAAAGCCCTCAAACAGGGGTTCTACTGGCCAACTATGAAGCAGGACGCCTTGGATCTGGTGAAGAAGTGTGATAAGTGCCAGAGATTTGCCAAGGTCCCTCGAGCTCCACCAGCCTACCTCCAGCAGATGGTGAGTCCATGGCCTTTCGCAATCTGGGGGATGGACCTCATCGGACCTTTGCCCACAACTCGAGGAAGTTGCAGGCATGCTGTGGTCGCTGTGGACTACTTTACCAAATGGGCCGAAGCTAAGGAGCTAGCAGAAATCTCCACGGCGAAGATAGAAAAATTTGTGTGGGACAATATCATCTGCAGGTTCGGAATCCCTCAGCAGCTCGTCACGGACAATGGGACTCAGTTCACCAGCGAGCAGTTCATAGACTTTTGCGACGAGCTCCGAATTGTGAAGAGCTTCTCGGCTGTGGACCATCCCCAGGCCAATGGCCAAGTCGAGGCTGTGAACAAGATCATCAAGTAGACTTTGAAGACCAGGCTAGAGGGAAGAAAGAGGGCTTGGGCTGACGAGCTATAGAAAGTCCTCTAGACATACAGGACCACAGTCCGCAACTCCACAGGTGAGACCCCATTTTCCATGGTCTATGGAACGGAGGCCATGATACCGACAGAATTCGAAGTCACCAGCCAACGAAGGGCCTCGTTCTGACCTGAAGACAATGACCAGCTGCTCGCGGCCAGTTTAGACTTAGCCGAGGAAGCAAGGGAGACAGCTCGCCTGAGGGTAGCCGTGTACCAGCAGAGAGTTACCAGGTATTACAACAAGAAGGTCCGAGCTCGAAGCTACAAAGCCGGGGACCTCGTTCTCAGGTTAGTCCTTCCCGGGGCTCGCAAGGCAAGCGATGGGGTACTCGGGCCCAACTGGGAGGGACCATACCTCATCAAGCAGAATCTGAAGAATGGAGCCTATCATTTGGCCAGCATGGATGGATCAGAGTTACCCCGAGCCTGGAATGCTGAACACCTGCGGCCATACTACACCTAAGAACTGTCAGCCCGCTCTAACTTTATACATGATTCTTTTTTTTGACGATTGTCTGTAAACATGCTTTCACTTGTTTTCTGTTGTATGTGTCATGTTTGATACAGAAAGCAAACTAGTTGAACCAACAAATGTACATGTTAAAAAGAGCAAAGTTAATGAAATCTCTTTCTCAAGTAATCGGGCTGCGACCTATCATCATATATGCCTATATATATATATATCATTATTCCTTGAAGATATCTGGGTAAAAATCCAAGGAATCATTCATAACTAAAATGCTCGCATAGAATCGCCGGCCAAGGCTACGAGCATATTCTGGCAATAAGTGTCCATAAAAGGCCTCAATCGAGGATGCTTAATCAATTGATGCTCGACTCATCCATATTATCCTCACTAACAGAGGTTTACATCGGCAAGCATCAAGTTCATTTCTTAGTTCGCAGCCGCCATCCCGCGACCTCGCGGGAGGGGTAAGGCTACGCCTCTCAAATATAAAGATGCCCGCGGACCTCGCGAATCATTGCCCCGCGACCTCGCGGGAGGGGGTAAGGCTACGCCTCTCAAATATAAAGATGCCCGCGGACCTCGCGAATCATTGCCCCGCGACCTCGCGGGAGGGGGTAAGGCTACGCCTCTCAAATATAAAGATGCCCGCGAAACCTCGCGAATCATTGCCCCGCGACCTCGCGGGAGGGGGTAAGGCTACGCCTCTCAAATATAAAGATGCCCGCGGACCTCGCAAATCATTGCCCCGACCTCGCGGGAGGGGGTAAGGCTATGCCTCTCAAATATAAAAATGTCCGCGAAACCTTGCGAATCATTGCCCCGCGACCTCGCGGGAGGGGGTAAGGCTACGCCTCTCAAATATAAAGATGCCCGCGAAACCTCGCGAATCATTGTCCCACGACCTCACGGGAGGGGGTAAGGCTACGCCTCTCAAATATAAAGATGCCCGCGGACCTCGCGAATCATTGCCCCGCGACCTCGCGGGAGGGGGTAAGGCTACACCTCTCAAATATAAAGATGCCCGCGGACCTCGCGAATCATTGCCTCAGGACCTCGCGGGAGGGGGTAAGGCTACGCCTCTCAAATATAAAGATGCTCGCGAAACCTCGCGAATCATTGCCCCGTGACCTCGCGGAGGGGGTAAGGCCACGCCTCTAAAATATAAAGCTGCCCACGAACTCGCGAAAAGGGCTCACCCTTGAACTTCGAACACTGCCACAGGCTGAAATCTCAAAGTTCGGGAAAATGCTGCCGGCTAGCGCACTCAACGTCGTTGAAATATATAGGTCAAGGAAATTCCGAGCCCCCCGCTAGCTGTAAGCTCCTGCCAATCCTTTAAGGACTTGTCCAACTATGTCATATGTAGGGTCAAATGCTTCGTTCGACCAAGCTATTTGCTGAGTCCAGATCCTTACGAGCTAATGCATTAATATAATCGCTTATTACAGTTAGCAGATTCGTAAGTTAGCATGATTTTCACGATTGTGATTTACTTGGAAAAATTTTAACACTTATAATAGTATGATTATTGTCTGCTAGCTGCCCATCATGTAATTAAAATATGCATATCTACACTTGGACAAAGTATTGAAATTGTGCAGGAAATTCAATATTATAATCCCGAGCCCCGAGCTCGTTGTTTGAGTTCCAACGAATAAAAGAAAATTACAAGAAGTCAAACAAACAAATGAAATGAGAATGCCCTAGGCATTAGCTGGTTCATCTGAGGGAGCAGGGTCAACTGAGGCTTCTACTGGGGGCTCTGCCTCAGGGACGGGCTCAGGAGCTGGTAAATCAGGAAGGGCCTCTGCTGGGGGCTCAGGCATTGGAGGATCCTCTAAAGCTGGAGGTACCTTAGGGACCTGTTCTGGTAAAGGGATTGGGACAGCAGATGGATCAACTGGGGGAGCAGAGGAAGTATCCACATGTTGCGCACTCTGAGCACCTGCAGTAAGCTCCGCGAACTCCCGGATCATTTGGACCCCTTCTGACCCAAAGAAGGAGTAGTCTAAGTCCGGGTAGTGCTCCCACATGCTGAACAGAAATGCCCTCTCGACCTCTTCCTCGACCCTGTTGCGCTCCCGAGCTAACTTGGCCTCAATGCCCGCCTCGGTCTGAGCCAGCTTCCTCCCTGTCTGAGCCAATTTCGCTTCTGCCTCGGCCCGCTTCTCCTCGGCCCTCGCGAGCTTCCCTCTGGCTGCTCCCAAGTCCCACTTGATGCTGACTTACTTTATCCTCAGCAACCTGTAGCTTTACCTTTACAGCACTGAGCTCGCCCTTCAGTTGATTTAGTTCGCTGTGGGCCTTGTTGGCTTCAGAGGTAGCGGCCTCCCTGCGAGCGGTCTCCTGTGACAAGGCCGCATCAGCATCCTTAAGCTTGGCCTTAAGCTCTACATTATCCTTCTGGAGGAGGTTGACTTCTTCCTGCATCACCTTCTTCTCCTCCTCGAACTGCACCTTGGACACCCTAAAGGCCTCCTTCTCGCCAAGCTGATCGTCTACCTCCCTCATCAGCTTCACGGTTGCCATACCCAACTGAAAAAGTGAAGAGTTGTTAAAATCTGAGCCGAGGAAAATCAAGGTACAGGGGGGTTGAACCTTACCAACACCGCGTGGTGAGCTGCGAAAGCTACGAGTTTCTGACCTGAGAGCTCAGGTTTCTGCAGCTCCGGATCGCGCTTCCCCATTACTCCGGGCACGAGTTCCACTAAGCTGTTAAAATATTCCATCTCCTTTGCTGCATCAGGATGCGGCTCGGAGTCTCCCTGCGACTCCCCTGCGAGTCCCGCAGGTCGCACAGGTGCCTCAAGACCTAGCTCCCTGCCGATAATAACTGCCCCGGGCTTGCGAACCTCGACGACGCCCTTCTTCTTCTTCGGAGCTGGGGGTGCGGCTATGGCTTTCCCTTTTTTCTTCCTGACAAGGGCCTCAGTCTCCTGCTCCTCGGGAGGACCCCCCTCAGCCGAAACCTCAGCCCTCTTTGCTGAGGAAGGACTTTGTTCTCCAGGATGGGCAGCTCGCTTCTGAGGAGTCACGGATGGCCTAGTTGGAGGAGGAGCAGCTGCAGCGGGCTGAGAGGGCGCTCTCTGCGAGCGATCTGATGAAGTGTCATCCACCTCGACGACCTCGGCCGGTCCGGCAGGAGGAACCGACCTGAGAGGAGGAACGGACATCGTAAGCTTTCCCATGTCGCCCGAAGATGCACTGGTCTGGAAGCTCGGGCTCTGAGACCTTCGTTGCAGGGGCTGCGGATCTGATTCTGACTGTGCAGGAGCAGCAAGGGCGGAAGGAACCTCGCACCTTTCCCCCCTTATTCCCAAGTGCTGGACTATGTTCAGAAGAGGACTTGTGGCAGATGGTGCGAGACCCCGCTCTACCAGCTCACTACAGGAAGGAAAAAAGTCATCGGTTGGTTCCTTGGCTGCTGCATAAGCATTTAGAATAGAAAGCTCGTCCTGTCTAAGCTTGTAACCAGGAGCTGCGACACCTATAAAGCAAAAGCCAGCTCGTAAAAAAAAAAAAAAAAAAAAGAAAGAAGCTACTTCTAATATTATTTAAGTGCTTGTGTGCCTACTAGGTGTCATCACGAAACTCCTATTATTCAGCCCGGCGAGCGAAGGGCACGTGAACAGGGCCCAATTTGACTTGTATTCCCCCACGTTGGACTTAGTGCAACTCTGGGGTAAATACGCCCTATGAGTAGAATGTTGGCGAGGCGTGGCGTAGTAGAGTCCGTCCTTCCCAGAGATCGCCTTAAAACTGAAAACACTACGGAGGATGCGGGGTGAAGGGAACCCTAGTTTGTACTTAACGAACGCCGCAGCCAGGGTGGTTATGTAGGCATACGAGTTCGGGGTCAATTGGGATGGGGCTAGCTTCAGGTCGTTCAAGAGATTTTTGAGGTAGCCGGGAATAGGGAACCTAAAGCCGAGCTCTATATGTTCACGGCTGATCGCCACAAAGCCCTCAGGAGGATGAGCGGCTCGATCAGTGGCCGCGGGGACGTTAGCTCTGCACCCCAAGGGGAAGCTGAATTCCTGGGCCCAAGCCTCCAGCTTTGGAAGAGTAACAAGCGAGGGCGTGTGTTTAAATGGATGGGGGTCCGTTTCCTCAGCAACCTCGTCCCCTTCTGCGACCTCCTCGTTGGACGAACCAGCTCGCGAGGTCGTAGCCTCGGCCTCACTAGTCTGACGTCCTGCCTGCCTCCTGGAAGCAGAAGCCCTGCCTCGACCAGTGCGTGAGCGACCTGACATCTACAGCACAAAAGGAATGACATCAGAACGCCTACAGCATACTGAGCCTAGCAAGACACAGAAAAAGAATTCCTGGAGCTGTTGCCCTATTCGTCAGGTCGCACACTTGGCCTCCAAAGGGCCAAAGAAGGCCCAGGGACACGGGCCCGTCAGGTACTCTATCACTCTAAATATGTGTGTTGCTAACCCTATGTTTACAGGTACCCTACCAGGCAGTAAGGGGACACTGTCATCGAAAATCCTAAACAACAACACATGGCTAAGGGATGGGACACCTAGATTAACAGCCAGGTCGCCCCCAGCGTATGCAGATACTCAAGCAACCAACGCAACAAATCTTTAAAGGCCTAACAGGTTTACAGGGACCAACGGATGTGATACATAAGCAGAAAATAACAACACAACCCAGGAGCAAATCCTACAATAACACAAAAAAAAAGCAAAGCAGGAGAAGAACTACCTTGTTTGAACTGTGTACGGCTTGCTGAGAGCGGTGGCTGATTCCTGAAGTGGTGGAGTCTGAAAAGTTTGTCCGAGGGCGGATAACGAACCAAAAGAAGCAGAGAAGAAGAAATGGTGGAAGAAAGGGTGCTAGAGTCGTATCAGGAAAGCAAAAAGAGAAATTTGAAGAGGCCTATGGATTATATAGGCCAGGACGTACGTCCCCAGCCATCCGATCCAACATAAAGGCATAACCGTCAAAGATCCAACGGCTAGGCACCAATCTCGGTCGTGTGCCATCATGCCTGTCAGTTATAAGACGTGCACATTTAATGCATACGGTTCCGAGACACGTTTTTCGGCTCCAACGCCTGTATGGACGCCATATGTCGACGGTTACAGTACGGAGACTAAAACGACACGAGAAGATTCGAAAATGGGCGCCAATCACATGTTCAAGTCAGCTCCCAGTCCGCAGAACGCACAGAGAGCTGGGGGGCTTGATGTTATGCCCATTTTTTGGTTCGGCCTAGATGGGTCAGTACACGCTTATTTAATTTAAACAGAAGCCAGGGCCTAGGAGGCCCAAAGATGGAACCAGCAGTTGCAAGCCCAACTCGTGAGGCCATCCAGGTCGCAAGCTAACAACAGTTCCCAGGATGCCCCCTGCTCGTACCTTCAGCTCGGGGAGCTCGCGAGGTCGCGAGCTCGCATAGACCCCCAGATCGCCTTACCTCTCCTCTTGGCCATGTCAGCTCTCCTCCAGTGTGCATCACCTGGCTGACCAGAAGGCTTACCCAGGGGATACCGTGTATAGCAAGTTGTCAGAATTACCAACCCTCATGATTTCCCGTCGGAAACTGCTTACACAATTACCCAGAAGCATTTAATGAAGTGAAGGCTTCTTCAGGTATATTAAATGTAGATCTGTGCAGGAAGAAAATCATCATTACCTTTACAATTAATGCAGCATGACAATGTCAGTTTTAGTTGGAACTAGCCGTTACCAGTAACGTGTGTAACCTTCTTTTGTATTTTTATATTGTCATCCCCCCTTCTCTATAAAAGTGGGGGACATTTTTACTGTACAAGAGAGCTTAACAGACTAGAAAACTGTCACTCTGCCGAAATTACCCCAGAGTGACCGTGGATGTAGGTGCATTCACCGAACCACGTAAAAACCCCTATGTTTCTTCTTTCTCTCTCTCTCTCTCTCTTTCTCTTTAATTTCTTGCTGATCACCTTATTAAATCCGACCAACCACCAAGACCGACATTCCTCCACTTGAATTAATCACCACCAACCTAGAACTCCATTAATTGCCCATTTACTACCCTTCTATTAGTACGACTAGAACTGTTAATTAATTACCAAGTCTACCGTCTGGGCCCCAGAATCTCTGGTTGACCGTTTCCGGACGTCAACATTATCTGACCTACCAACATCACTTTCATATATATTAAAAGCAATTAAACCTTGTACTCTGTTCATATCAACGAAAGTCATCATCTATGCTTTCTCTACACGATTGAAACAGGAGTTATGATGACTAGACAAATCAAAAGACAAAGAAATAACATAAAATGGAAGAAGAAACATAGCTGGAAAAGGAGAAAGATGGGGCCAATTAGATATGAGTAGGGATGGCAATGGATCGGATCGGATTGAGTTTTGTCATTTCCGAACCCAATCCGAAATTTTTGAGGGATGCTCCAAACCCAACCCTTGCCCCAAACGGATCGTTACTTTCTGCCCCAAACCCAAACCCAATTGGAGGGACTTGCCCCGAATCCGACTCGTTAACCCGATTTAATTTTTAATTAAAACAAATATGTAAAAAATAAATAAAATAAAATAAAAACACACAAACACACACACAACAAATATCAAGAGATTAACTACATTTATGATGAAATGTTATTACACAATCCAAAATATTAATACTACATAGTCATAAATACCAAAATAATAGCAACAACATAATCAAGTTTCATTTAAAACACTAAATAAATAAATAAATAACCGAAAACATTATAAAAATCCATGCTAAAAATCCATCCCAATGCTTTCAAACACGAACCTATAACCCAAAAAAAAAAAAAAAAAAAAACTTAAGTTAATAAGTTTTAATGTTACGTAAAAATAATATTAAAAATGTAATATATAATTATCATAAATACCAAAATGTAATATATATCGGGTTAATGGGGTGGGTCGGGGCAAAAAAGTTTGCCTCATTACTGACCCGGTAACCCGATTGGGTCAGTCTTTTGGCTCCAAATCTGCCACAAAGTTAATTTTTTTGGCTCCAAACCTATCCCAAATAGACCGGATTTTTTTGGGTTTGGATCAGATCGGGTATCTTTACCATCCCTAGATATAAGGTTAACAGGTAATGTTGGTGGAAATTAAGTCTAAAATATCATATCAGGCTGTATTACTTAATTAATTGACTAATTAATGACAAAGGTTATTATGAAAATCCCTCAAAAAACTAATTAATTTAACATACCCTCTTTTTTTGAAATATTAGGTAAAACGCCCCTACCGTAAAAAAGAAAAATTGGCTAATAGTGTTAAATTGAAAGGGTAAAATCATAAATGCATAAAATAACTAAATTGAAAGGTAACAATAAAATATTATATAAAAAATTGAAATTAAAACTAAATTAAAAATAATAAGTAAAACAAAATTAAATCTAAAAACCTAAATACCTTATCCTTTATTATCAGTCTCAATTTCTCATCATCAGTCTCAATTTCTCATCCATATTCATTCATCAATTCTATCACATCACTATTTTGATACAACAAAATAAATTTCATTCAATCTTTGGATTCAAACAAATTGAAATAAAACTTTATTAGCAATATATCTCAATCTCTCCTTAACTTTTCTGGGTCTTGTACACCAACCAAATAACGTTTCTGTATCCAAAATCTCATTTTCTCTCTAAGCACCACCCAAACACGTAGACCTAATTCTCTAGCTATAGAACGATGAGATGAACACCACCCAAACCAATATACAATTTACTAGGGGTGAAAATTCGGGTTGGTGGGTCGAGTTGGACACGACACGATAATTTTTGACACAATAACTAAACGGGTCGAACCCCTTCAACATGAACACGAGATTATTCTTAATGGATTGATATGAAAATGACACGAAGAACCCGTTTATTTACAGGTTGTTTATCGACTCGTTAATGACCCATTTAACTGACACGTTATTGACTCGTTTAGTGATCCGTTTAATTGACATGAATAATGACCTGTTTAGTTGACACATTTATTGACCCGTTTAATGACTTGTTTATGATCCATTTAACGATAGTTAATCCATTTAAATTTTAATATAGATCTAATAAGAAACAAAATTAAAATAAAGATACATAAGACCTAAAAAATACAATTATCCACAATTACAATCCAAACCATAAAAATATAAATGTTCACAAAGATGATTATAAAAACATCTTTGCAAATATAGTCCTTCATATTAAAAAAAAAAAAAAAACAATGTAAAAAATATATCCGCAAATGTAGTCTTTTATAATAGAAAAACAACATCAAGTATTAATTGCATCCACCAAACTAAACCTGTCAAAAGATAATAATTAAAAGTTAGCTAATTAGTAAATTATACATTTATACATGAAAAAAGTATTTTAACAAATATTTTATCAAAACTAATAAAATTTTATCACTACATAACAATTTGTGATGAGATAGATTCGATAGTGTGATTACTAGCACTAACAGTTTCACTATCATCATTCATGTTCATAACATCTTCAGTAAGTTCATCCAATCTAAGATTTAGATTCTCTACAATAATGACAAATAAAAAAAAATTAAGATTATCCCATTAGAAAATAATAATAAAACTCATAATCATATAACACATGCAAATTGTAATTAACACTTTTTAGTAAAATATTACATTTGTCTCCATATATCCAATCTCAAGTGCAAACTATAGCCTCTATCACGTGTGCTTTATATGATCAAGATTTGGATTCTCTACAATAATAACAAATAATAAAAAAAAAGATTATCTCATTAGAAAAGAAAAATAAAACTCATAATCATATAACACATGCAAATTGCAATTAACACTTTTTAGTAAAATATTACATTTGCCTCCATATATCCAATCTCAAGTGCAAACTATAACTTCCATCACGTGTGGTTTAAATGAACTTCGATATTGATCAAGGACTCGACCACCAATATTAAATGCCGATTCAGATACCACTGTAGATATTGAGATGCTCAAAACATCACGAGCCATCATTGCGAGTTCAGGAAATCGAATTGCATTGGCTTTCCAGAAATTCAAAATATCAAAGTCCATTGTATCTTGAAGCTTTGGTTCATCTAAGTACAATTGCAATTGAGTCTTTCTTGTCAATTCCCTATCAGATGTATCTTTGTCAAACGATTCCCACTTCTATAAATATTTATTAATAAAAACAATGTTAATATTATGCTATATATATAAAACAAACCAAATTAAATATATGAACAAATTAGCAAATAACAATTACTTTCATAAGACTAAAAGATGGTGGAGCAATGATAGCTTGTGACGAAGAATTAATGAACAGGCTATAACCATTACCACCAAGATTAGATGTCGAAGTAGCTGAAGCATTTTTCACATACTCATTAAACAACAAATGCAACTTACTTCGAACATTTTCAAACTCAAATGAATCCTCCCCATAAACTTTTCTATAAACAAAATCAACAAATTTCATCTTGTACCGAGAATCCAAATCAATGCTCTGACCATGATTGTACAAAAATCACCCCAATATTTGTTAAATTTAGTGTATATTTGAGTGGCCATATTTTTCAAAAACAAATAATCACTTTCCAAGTTTTGCTGTAATAGCACATAAATTTTCAACACCTTCGGGAAATACAAATTCGAAGTTGGATATTTCATTCTTGAAAAAATGTGAGTGACATTATAAAATACTTTTAAAAATAAATCAATTTTGTCAACCTTTTCCCACTCACTTGGAGAAGGACAATGCTTGAAATTACTATTATCCAACTCTAATGTACACAAAGCATGACAGTAATTAATAACACTTTCAAGTATAAGATAAGTCGAATTCCATCTAGTTGGAACATCTTGCCTTAGACCCATCTTACAATCAAGAGAAACTTGCTTCACACATTCTAAAAACTTTTGTTTCCTCACTTGTGACCCTTTCACATATTTCACACACTCACGAATTTTATGGACCTCCTCATTTATTTCTTTCAAACCATCTTGAACAATCAAATTAAGAATATGAGCACAACAATGAATATGTAAAAAATCACCATGACATACAAGTGCCCCTTTATGTTCAATTGATTTTTCAAAATGTCAATAAATGATTTATTAGATGAAGTATTGTTCAAAGTAATTGAAAATATCCTATTTTGAATTCCTCACTCACATAACAATGTATTAATCTTATGAGCTAAGGAAACTCCATCATGTGGTTATGTCATAAAACAAAAATTCAACACTTTCTTTTGTAAAACCCAATCTTTATTAAGAAAATATGATGTGAGACATAAATAACCATCAGTAGCTATAGATATCCACAAATCACATGTCAAACTAATTCTACCAAGGGATTCTTTTGGCATATTTCTAATCTTTTGTTTTTCTTTGACATGCATCTTCAATACATCTGCCTTTGCGGTATTCCTAAAAACTAAAGTGAAATCCTTATCCAAATATTCAATTATTTTCTTAATCCACGTTCACTCCACAACTTGAAAAGACAAATTATGACATACAATGGCAGCATATATCATACCTCGAAATACTTTAAGATCTTTAGGCTTCGTAAGTGTCACACCATTTGCACCAATTTTGTCAATGAACATTTGACTTATATCTTGATTTTTCCTCATCGGACAAGTTAATTCCATGTGGCCTTTCATGTTGTTGGTACCATAATTGTTTTCACAAATATAAATCTTATTGTAGAGCTTACACTTACTCTTTAACTTTCCATCTTTACTTTGTGGTAGCTTCGTAAACACACTTCACACTTTTAATCTAAGCTTTCTTTTGGGGGTAGGTTTGGTCACCATGACATTCTTCCCCTTTCTTGTATCCTTGGTCTCTATTTCGACATACTTATCTCCTTTCTCATCGAAATCCTCTTCCATACTATTGGTTTCCCAATCGTCGATATTGACATTATTGGAATCCATAAATTTAAGTTATAGATGAAAAATTGAAAAGTAATCTCATAATCAACTCACTCAATTTGAATCATCAAACACATCTACACACGAATCTAGTAACAGGGAAGAACGAATCTTGTGATAATCATACCCAAATTTTGAAAAACAAATTTGCAAACATATGCAATTAAAAATAAAATGAAATATCAAAAATAAAAATTTTAAAAATCTCATATTTTTCTCTCATAAATTCTAATAACTTATCAATCTTGATAGATAAACAACAAGAATATAAAATCTTCCAATCATATCGATGTATTGAAATCTAAAGATTATATAATAAATAAGTGAATGAGAAGATAAAAAATGAGGGAATTGAAAAAAAGAAAAGAAAAGGTTGAAACCAACCAATGAAAAGCATTACCCTGTCCTAGTGAGAAAGTAGGAGACCCCGTTGATATCCTAAATACGAAACTCCCTAAAGTATAAAGTATAACTTGCTCAAATCATCCTTTGTCAGGTATTGAAGAACGGGAGTAACAAGAGGGCCCTATAGCAGAGAAGTGACCGTGTGCTTGCTCAAATCATTTTATCAATATTTTAGGTATAACAAAAGTAAATACTACATACCTAGAAGCTTGAAGCAAGAGGGCTCTGCAGCAGACAAGTGACCCTGTGTTGATGTCTGAATGATGAAGCTGGTTGAGCTGGCTATTGAAGATAAAGGAGATGAACGAGATCTGAACTGGGTATTGTTACTGTCGGAGCTCGGAGAAGAAGGAGATGGTGAAGCTGGCTGAGCTAGCTGTTAAAGATAAAGGAGATGAACGAGATGAAAGAGCTGGCTGAGCTAGCAGATGAATAAGATGAAGGAGATGACTCTTGGTCACGGGTTGGGTGGTTGTGAATGATTTGTAAAGGAAAAATGGAAGTGTGATAATGAGACTGAGTGGCTGGTGTGGTATGGATGGCTCACGGTTAAGGGTTGTGAGTGATTTGTGAAGGAAGAATGAAAGTGTGAGAGCAAGACCGAGACTGAGTGGAAGTGTGAGACTGTAGGAATGGCTACTGTCCGAATGAACGAACTGAAGAAGTGTTGTGTGCAGACTGCAGTGTGCGGCTAGGGTTGTGGTTTGTGAAGAAAAATATGATATATATATATATTACCATTGAAATTATATCAATACCCCTCTAACGATAAAATTATTTTTTTACTTCTCGCTAATGGGTCAACCTGTAACACGATTTAGGAAACACGAACCCGACACGATAAGTTAATGGGTTAGGTGGGTTGACCCTTTAATTCATCCAACCCGTTTATGCTCAACCATAACCCGTAATATTCGTGTTGGATTTGTGTCGACCCATCGTATCGGGTTCCAAATTGCCACCCTTATAATTTACTTTGATTTGAAAAATAATCACCCCCCACACCCAATTCTTATAAACTAAGATAAACCCTCACAACCCTTTCAAACTTCATTATACCATGAGCCAAACTTAAAGGTGGTAATCTGGGTTGGCGGGTCGGGTTCGACACGACACGATTATTTTTGATATGATACGATTAATAAACATGTAGAACTCCTTCAACACGAACATGACACGATTATTAATGGGTCAACACGGAAACGACACGATTAATCTGTTTATTTATAGGTTGTTTATTGATCCGTTTAGTGGCCCTTGTCTAATCAATACGTTTAATGACCCGTTTAGCTGACATGTTTAATGACCTATTTCATTGACACGTTTAATAATCAGTTTATAACCTATTTAATCATATTTAATACATTTAAATTATAATATATGTCTAACAAAAACAAAATTAAAATAAAGATACACAAGATCTCTTAAATTCACAAATACAATCCAAAACCTAAAAAAAATATAATCATTCATAAATATAATTCAAAACATAAAAATACAAATGTTCATAAAGATGATTATAAAAACATCTTTGTAAATATAGTCCTTCATTTTTTTTTTTAAACAACATAAAAAATATATTCACAAATATAGTCCTTTATATTAAAAAACAACATCAAGTATTGATCGCATCCACCAAACTAAACCTGCTAAAAGATAATAATTAGCTAATTAGTAAATTATACATTTATATATGAAAAAATTATTTTAATAAATATTTTATCAAAACCAATAAAATTTTGCCATTACATGACAATTTGTGATGAGATAGATTCGATAGTGTGATTACTAGCACTAATAGTTTCACTATCATCATTCATGTTCATAACGTTTTTGATAAGCTTATCTAGTCCAAGATTTTGATTTTCTATAGTAATAACAAATAAAAAAAATTAAAATTATCCCATTAGAAAAGAAAAATAAAACTCATAATCATATAACAAATGCAAATTGCAATTAACACTTTTTAGTAAAAAATTACCTTTACCTCCATATATCCAATCTCGAGTGCAAACTATAGCCTCCACCACATGTGGTTTAAGTGAACTTCGATATTGATCAAGGACTCGACCACCAACACTAAACGCCAATTCAGATGCCACCGTAGATACTGGGATGCTCAAAACATCACGAGCCATCATTGCAAGTTCAGGAAATCAAATTGCATTGGCTTTCTAAAAACTCAAAACATTAAAGTCCATTGTATCTTAAAGCTTTGGTTCATCCAAGTACAATTACAATTGTGTCTTTCTTGTGAAATCGCTATTGGATGTATCTTTGTCAAATGATTCCCACTCTTATAAATATTTATTAATAAAAAACAATGTTAATATTATGCAAATAATACATATATATACATATATATATATATATATATAACAAACCAAATTAAATATATGAACAAACTAGCAAATAACAATTACTTTCATAAGACTAAAAGATGGTGGAGCAATGATAGCTTGTGACGAAGAATTAATGATCAAGTTATGACCACTACCACTAGGAGTAGATGTCGAAATAGTTGGAGCATTTTTTACATACTCAAATGAATTAAACTCAAATGAATCCTCCCATAAACTTTTCTATAAGCAAAATCAACAAATTTCATCTTGTACCGAGGATCCAAAATCAATGCTATGACCATGATCATACAAAAATCACCCCAGTATTTGTTAAATTTAGTGTACATTTAAGTGACCATATTTTAAAAACAAACCACCGTTTTGTTGTAATAGCACATAAATTTCTAACACATTGGGAAAATATAAATTTGAAGTTGGATATTTCGTTTCCGAGAACATACAAGTGACTTCATAAAACACTTTAAAAAATAAGACAATTTTCTCAACCTTTTCCCACTCACTTGGAGAAGGACAATGCTTGAAATTACTATCACTCAACTCTAATGTACACAAAGCACGATGGTAATTAATAGCACTTTCAAGTATAAGATAAGTCAAATTCCATCTAATTGAAATATCTTACCTTAGACCCATCTTACAATCAAGAGAAACTTGTTTCACACATTCTAAAAACTTTTGTTTCCTCACTTGCGACCCCTTCACATATTTCACACACTCACGAATTTTATGGACCTCCTATTTATTTCTTTCAAACCATCTTGAACAATCAAATTAAGAATATGAGCACAACAATGAATATGTAAAAAATCACTCTTTATGTTCAATTGATTTTTCAAAATATCAATAAAGCATTTATTAGATGAAGCATTGTCCAAAGTAATTGAAAAGATCTTATTTTGAATTCTCCACTCACATAACAATGTATTAATCTTATGAGCTAAGGAAACTCCATCATATGGTGGTGCCATAAAAAAAAAATTTAACACTTTCTTTTGTAACACCCAATCTTTATAAAAAAAAAAGTGATGTGAGACATAAATAACCATCAATAGTTATAGATGTCCACAAATCACATGTCAAACAAATTCTACCAGGGGATTCTTTTGACATATTCATAATCTTTTGTTTTTCTTTGGCATGCATCGTCAACACATTCGCCTTTGCGGTATTCCTAGAAACTAAAGTGAAATTTTTGTCTAAATATTCAATTATTTTCACATCCATTTCACAAATTGAAAAGGTAAATCATGACATACAATGGTCGCAGATATCATACCTCAAAATACTTCAACATCTTTAGGTTTCGTAAGTGTCACACCATCTGCACCAATCTTGTCAATGAACATTTGACTTATATCATGATTTTTTCTCATCGGACAAGTTAATTTCATGTGGCGTTTCATGTTGCTGGTACCATAATTGCTTTCACAAATATAAATCTTGTTACAGAGCTTACACTTACTCCTTAGCTTTCCATCTTTACTTTGTGGTAGCTTTGTAAATACACTCTACATTTTTTATCTAAGCTTTCTTTTGGGGGTAGGTTTGGTCGGCATGACATTCTTCTCTTTTCTTGTATCTTTGGCCTCTACTTCAACATATTCATCTCCTTCCTCATTGAAATCCTTTTCCATACTATTGGTTTCCCAATCATCGATATTGACATCATTGGAATCCATAGATTTAAGTTGTACATGACAAACTGAAAAATAATCTCATAATCAACTCACTCAATAATCCATGAAATGATTCTAACTAAATATATGTAATTAAAAATATAATGAAATATCAAACATTGATTTTTGGTTTTGCAATCATTTTGATTCTATTTCTTAGTTATTGCTTGTAAGAATATTATTACCATAAAGGAAACAGAGAAAAAGAGCTAATATTGTCATGTTTTTACTGGAGTAATCACTCCTAAATGTTTACCGCTAGGACTGTCAGTTGAAATTGCATACGCTTTTAGACAGTCCCATAATATCTTAGCTTCTTGAGTGTTTATGCTGTGATTGAAATTTACTTAATTTGCTTAGCTTGAGGGAGATATGTGAAATATGTACCTTGTTAAGGAAATATTGCGACCGCCAACTGGTGTGGAGACGACGGAGACGAAGGAGATGTTGCAACGCCGACCGGTGTAAAGACAATAGAGAGGAAAGAGATGTCACGACCGGTGTGGAGATGTCGGAGATGAGGGAGATACGTTGGGTGATTAGCGTGGCAGCAATGACTAGCATAGACATTGACTAGTGTGGGTCGTGTGGCCATGTGGTGTAGCCATGGAGTGGACTGTAAAGGGTGTGGGTGTGGCGGTTAGGGGATGAAATGAATGAAGTGTGGACTGTAAAGCGTGGTTAGGGTTTGAAGGGTATATATACCTACCACTAAAATTACATGAATTCTCCTCTAATATAAAATTACATTTTTATCCTCATTTAATAGGTCAACCCATGACACGATTAATAGAACATGAACCCGACACAATTATTAAATGGGTTAGACTGGTTGACCCGTTTATTTATCCAACTATTTATGCTTAACCCTAACCCGTAATAATCATGTCGGTTTCGTGTTGACCCATCGTGTTGGGTTCTAAATTGTCACCCCTAGTTGAACCCATGAAAAACCATCTATGTTGCACCTGAACCAAACTATGCTTGAACTTGACATCTTTCTCTCCGATCTCTATCATATCATTACTCAACCTAGGACGGATTCTTGTGCTATACTAGGTTGAAGCTTAGGGAAGGATTTTGAAAAAATATATATAAAGTATTACGAAAATGCTCTTATGTTTACACTTCAACAATTATTCTCCTATTTACTTGTTAATTAGAAAATTGTTATTATTTATATACTTTATTTCTAATCTATTTTCACTTCACATTCTCTCACTGCTGACCACACTTTTTTACTAGTCACTATTGAATTAGTCATCTCGCCCATAGCTCACTCATTTCTCCTCCATTCTAATTTCTACCATCTTAGTTCAAACTTCATTCCTTCCTCTTCTCTTCATCTCTTTATTTCTATCATACTATCTCAATTTTTCTCCAATCTCACTTTGAAGGTTGCTTTTTTTTTTTTTTTTTTTTTTTTTTTTTTTTTTAAATTTTTAAGTTATTTTTTATAATGTATGAGTTAGAGTTTTAGATTATTATTTCTAATTTTATTTCTCTCATACTTGCTCCAATTGCTCATTGTTTTCAAAGAATCAAACTTAAAAAGTCTAATCACTTTTTACAGTCTCTCTTGCAAGGTTTTTTTTTTTTTTTTTTCAAGTTATTTATTTATTGTACAAGCTACGGTTTTAGATTATTATTTCTAATTTTGGATAATTATTTTGTTACTCTTAATTTATGGATTTTCTATTTAAATTTATTATAATTATATATGGAAACTTTATTGTCTATAAATGTAGAGACTGAAATTTGAGACTTCAACTATTGTTTAGCTATGAAGCTTGTCAAAACATCATTTCATAGTAAAATGGAGGATACTTTTCTTATAGATTGTATGGTGATATATATTGAATGAGAGATTACTAATAGCATTCACTTGAATTCTATTATTGATGAGTTTGAGGGTTTAAAACCTTGTAGGATAAAGTTTACATGATTTTTTGTAACTGTATTGCGTTGTTTTTTTTTTTTTTTCCTTGTTAGGGTTTATATTGTCTTGTTTTATAGTATAGTTAATACATGCATTTTGAGGGGTAAAGTTCGTTATGTCCACCCTATCTAGGTGTATATTTTGTTTTCAGTCAATGAATTTTCCTCATACGATAGAGCTTTGCCTAAAAAATTTTTGTGCCTTTACTTTAGCCCACCCTACCAAAAATTCCTGGCTACGCCCTTGCATTCAATGCTACTCAAATGCACCCATATAATCAACCCAAACACCTAAACTTCACATTTCAAACAAACATAACCAACATTCGATGCACAAAAAGGGAGAGATAGTAGAGAATATAGGAGGAGAGAGAGAAAGAAAGAAGAGAAAGAGGTCACATGATAGAGAGAGAAAGGAGAAAGAGGTTGCCAATTGAACATTACGCCGTCAGACAGATAAAGAGAGGGAAGACTACTATCGTGTGACCTAGTCATCAGATAGAGTCGAGCTTCTTTTGTTCTAGAGAGAGAGTTGATGAGCATTGAGAGAGAAAGGGAGGAGAGAGATAATGAAGTTTTTATTATTCTTTTTTCCAATTTGTTATTTTAACTTTTAGTTTTTTTTTTTTTGGTTATCTTGTAAATTTCTTAAGGGTATTATACGGATTTCATATATTTTTAATAAGGGCAGTTCAGTTATTGCATGTATTTAGATGGAATATATTTACTTTCGGAACAAAAGTTGGACAATAGGGGATATTTTTTCTAATATTTCAATAAGTGGGGGTAAATTTACATCAGTTAATTTGTTAGGAGGATTTTCATAGTTACCCTAATGATAGTGATAGGCTGCACAACAAATACCACCGCATTATAAAAAGCAGTCAATGTGGGAGACCGTAAAAGTCAAAGTTGGAACTTTTGAATTTTTTTCCCCTAAGATAAGGAACTTCTGTTCCCAAGATCCTTGACTCGCCGCATGAGCTTATTAAAAAATTTAAAAACTAATTATAGTTGATGACGTGAACATTATTGATTTGGTCACGTCAAAAAGTCTACCATATATATTAAATACTATCAATTTCACTTAGGCCGATTGAATCGACATTATGATTTTATCGTTTCCAAAGTAAAAAACATATATAAAATTAGTATGATTTCAAGTTGTATCCCTTTCTAATCAAGTGGCGTTAGTGATAAATGTAACGCCTTAAAAAAAAATTTCAATCCAAACGTCGTTCTATGTCTTATTATACGGTCAAGGAGGTGACCGATATGCATGGGTGTACATTGTTTCATTCAAAATATCTAATTCTAACCGGTTAAAGCTGGCGCAGTAGAGGAGATGAGGATGTGCTTACAAATGTATATCGGTGTTAAAAACATCTATTAAAAGAATTTAATGAAAAAATTAGGTCAAAATCAAATTGAAATAATTGATATAAACGTAGCTAGCTAGATTTAATGGTATCATGTGTTTTAATTAGTATCTTAATGACTTCTTACTTAATTTTAAATTTGGTTAATTAGAATTGGTATGACTCAACTTCTCTTTATAATAGTTTATCTTGGTTTGGTTATGACACGACTTAGTTATGTGCTTTACTTAATCATATCTTAAATTAAAAGTGATCATATTGTTACAATAATACCACTATGTCTATATTGGTGCCTAGATTATGTGGCATCATAAAAAATTTGAAAGATTGATTAATTCATTAAAATTTAATGAGATATCTAATGATGTGGTAAATCCTATTATGAGATCACATCATTTAGACTCTGAATTTGGACAAAGTAGTAATATTAAATAAATTAAACTAAGTTCATTGAAGCTAATTAATATGTTTATAAAGACTTCAGTATAAAGCCCTTTTGCTGGAAAATTGACATGTCCATTACACATAGTGCTTGATATTTGCGGTAGTTAAGTTACCAATCATGTGCGATGAAATTTAAAGTCACAATAATATTAATAGTTCACGTCTCCACATAAGTTGCTTGTTCCAAAGTGTTCTGATAACATTGCATTAAACATCCCATTAAGCTAGTTGCTACTTGTTGTTGGATATTTGTCTGATTCTAATTTAGTTGTGGGCGTGAACACAAATGAGCATTTTTAAGTGGAAGGCTTCCCGTGGCATATCAAATCAAGTGATTGAGACTTGTTGTGTATGACAAAACATTCCATTAGTCAAGTTGCTAGCTATTGTTAATTTGTCGGATGGGCCGGGGTTGATGTATGTTGTTTTTAATAATTTAAGAAGGGAATTTCCTCTTAATGTTGTATATTGTTTTTAATTGTATATATGCATGTAATGTAAACATATATATCGTCCGTACGTAGAAGAGCATTTTGGAGTTGAGAGACTTTCAATCGATAAATTTCTGATCAAACAAATGCATGCATGTCAGCATGTGGGTACATATTGAAGAAACTTGGTATGTGTAGTTCTATATACACACAAGGGACACAACTTTCGATTAAAACAAGAAATTATATAGTAACCTTTTAGACACATGCAGTTGCAGATAGGTTTAGTCATGCAAAATTATTATGCACCATAAAATCTATAAATATTCCGATCGAGGACAGTTCTTGAAAGTTAAAAATCTTGAAATGCATCAATTTGGATTTCGGAAGATCAGGACATACATCATTGCATGAGTAACTTTTCAAGATATGTTTTTTTTCCATATCATAACATAAATAAGTGTACGAGAGGTTTGTGTATGTCACCACCAGGAATTATATATGTAAATATTTGTGGTGCATGTTTGCAAATGGAAGCTAGCTAGCTAGCTTTGGAGCTGTACAACGTGCAAAGATGCTTTAGGTAAGATATGTTGAACCTCGCCTCGACATGATATAAGTGGATGCTTCACTTTAATCCAACACTGACAATAGTCTTTGGCATATTTCATATCACTGTAATTGTTTGGATATGCAGGAGATGCGCAAGCACAAGGCGCACATAACATAAAGATGGCATTAATGGAGATAGAGTTGACAGTCATGTTGTTGCATCTTTAGTTAGTCTGTAAAGCAATTGAAGCAGGGGCGCTTCTTAATCCCCTGTACGCTTCCGTCCTTTCCACTTGTATATGTGCCTCTCTCATTATAATGTTCCTAAAAAAATCATGTCTCTCACTTGATGATGTGGGAGCCTTTTAGTGACCTGATTCTGATCTCTTACAACGAGTCTCATAAGAAGAATTTAAAATTTGCACATTGATTATTTGGGTTGGTTGTAATTTGTAAGAGTCGATCAGGTCTTCTTAATTTGAGCCGCTAACTTGTCTATGTACTAAGTAGCTAGTTTGAACATTGTTCCACACATATTTCATTTGTTAGCTCGGGTTATGGCATATACGTATAAACACACACAACCAAAAAAAAAAAAAATTGGTGGGGGCAAATTAAAGATCAAGGAAGCTTTTGCAAGGTGGCTATGCATCTTGGCATTGATTCTTTTTTTGGGAGGATAATTCCAAAAAACCAATTGTAGTTCGTTAAAATATTTATTTCACCACTATAGTTTCATTTTTGTCCAAAATTCTATCTGATGTTAAAAAATTAATAGAAAATAATCATTTTACCCTTTATGACTTTATCATCAATTTGTGACATAGTTTCATTTTTGTCCAAAATTCCCTCTGATGTTAAAAAATTAATAGAAAATAATCATTTTACCTTTTATGACTTTATCATCAATTTGTGATCAATAGGGGTATTATTGTTATTTCTCATGCCTACAGAGGGTATCTTGGATGTTTTTATTAATGTCAGAGGGGATTTTAGATAAAAATGAAACCATAGGTGCTAAAATAGACATCCCTATGACTTTATCATTAATTTGTGATCATCAAAGGTATTATTGTCATTTTCTATGCCTCCAGAGGATATTTTGAGTGTTTTTATTAATGTTAAATGAGATTTTGGATAAAAATGAAACCATAAATAATAAAATAAATATTTTTACAAATTATAATATGTTTTTTAGGATTATCCCCTTTTTAGATTGTATTATCATTTTGTCATAATCAAATTGGAACAGACAAGAAGCCCACAGTTGCATGCACAATATATTAGGTCTGACAAAAATATAGTGTGCCTCTAAATGGCCACTAAATTTTTATTTATAAAGGGGGAAGGGGGATCAAATTGAGAGTAAACTACCAACATATTGTGTTTTAGAATAAATGTAAGATTTAGCTCTTAACTTTTTAATTAAAGGAAATGTTCAACCATACTTAATAAAGGATGGTGTCCTCAATATTTTACAAAAAACACATAACTTGACCTCTAAATGACCACAAATATTTTACAGAAAACTATCATGTGTTTTAGCAAATAAGTCTTTTAAAACCATCAGTGTGAAGTATTATTCATACTAAAATACTTATTTTAATCCTTCGATGCTATTTTTAAAATTCGTATATATATTTTTTATATTTTCGGTGAGAATTTTTCAAAACTAAAAATTAAGAACTTATCAATAAAAAAAATTAGGAAACGAAAAGGAAAAAGAAAGGAAGTGACTTTCAAACTTTGGGAAATATAATGCATTATCTTTGCATAAATAATATCCTCCCCCACATGTGTCCTTGTGAGTCCCATTCGCTGTATCGTGCACGCTTGTTAAACCCTAGTTGTTGTTTCCAATTTTTGTTGTTCCATCTCCTGGGGAAATTCCAACTCAATTTCAAAAGTTGTTTTTTTTTTTTTTTTTCGGGGTGGGGCTGGGGAGGGGAGGGGGGGTAGGGCGGGGGTGGTGGTGTGGTGTGGTGTTTAACCATTGGCAGTCACTTTCTTGGGATATTACACTAAAAAAGGTGCTCGTCGGCCAGCCTACTACACATTTAAGTTGCCTCATATTTCTGCTATGTTTAAGCTGACATGGCATGGATTGATTCTTTAAGGGTTCATGTAAGATCAGAATATATAAGCAACTTTTGGAACCACATTATGATTGAATTTGTAATCAAAATTTTATTAGTTATTAGTCTATGAATTGCAGATGTGCTGTCTACAGATTGGCTTTGTTTGTGGCCCCTCCTTTTTACCTTCTTTTAATGTAGTCAAAACTTATCCACTTATATCATGTTCATATCTCTCTTAGAACCTATTTCGTGTGTGAGATTAAACTGAATTGAATTGATTATTATGGCTTACTTGGTATAATATGAGATTGGATTAAAGTTAAATATCAATTTGTGAATTAGATAGAATTAAATTAAATATTTTTATTAAATAAATTAATTTCAAAATACTTCAATAATTACATACATTTATTGCTATAAAATAACAATTATGGAATTAATAATATTTTTACTTGTTACATATTTTTAATTTTCACAAATCATGTATTAAATCTATTCAATATTATTTATTTTTATCATTTTATTTTAAATTGGCTTTTAAAATAAATGAAATATAAATTTATATAATTTAGTCCCAACAACATAGAACTAAGTATTAAGTAATCCCATGGTGAGGTGTGGGACTTAATAATCCTAGTAGTATGGGGTAATTTTTAAGGTAGAAATAAATATGCTTGCACTAAGCATGGGATTAGGATTAAATCCTTAAAATAGTGTATTCCCAATTCTAGTCCCATGCCATGCATAATACTACTTAATTTACAAAAATCTTATTCAATGTCTTCTTGAAAGGATAATTGACAGTCAATTTCAAGTATAGTCAATTTCAAGTAATCACAGCCTCGTGATACACAAAGTTACAATTTTTAGTTATGACCTAATTGAGAGCGCGGAAAAAAGAAGAAACAGACTTTACATGTGATTTCATTTTTCACGTTATCAAAAGGTAAATTTGAATCAATCCAAATTAATTAGATAGTACAACATCAAACAAACAAATTAATTAGATAGTACGTGTAATAATTATATTAAATTCAAGGTTTTGGAGAAGGCAAATGATTCGAACTCATAACCTTTAAGATGTAAGTGTGAAAAGCATAATGTTAGATTAACCTCATCCTATCAATTACGAACACATAATAATTCAAATTAGATGGGATATTTTAATATGTTAATATAAAGTATTACACTTATATAAAAAATGATTATTTTTTCAGATTAATTCAAGTGCTGGCGAACATACCAACCAACAAATAGAAATAAAAATAAAATAAAATAAAAAAGGAGACGTATGTATACTAAGAAACAAAACATAACATACAATTTTAAAGAGAGATAACATATTAATAGATATTGTTCATCAATGTAAATTCTGAAAACTGTTCATATATATATTCTAGCATTAACTTTGAAGTTGTAAGAATACAGATTTTGAAGCAAAAGGATGAAAGAAAAAATATGAAATCATAACAAACAATTTGTTGCAACAAATTTAAATTTGGGGATTAAAGTAACAATCATTGATTAGATTTTAGGGTTATACACACACATATATATATGTATATGTGTGCTTGTGTGTTTGTGTGTTTAAGCTATTATTAATAGTATAGTCATTCAAACCTAAATCATTACGAAACTATATGAAGACTTTTCACTATTAGATTATATTGGATTGTAGTAAATCATATTAAAATATGTTAATCAATATTTATTATTATTTTTTAAAGATAGGAATAAATAAAAGAGAAACATATAAATAAATGATGAACAGAATTAAAAACAGCTGATAGGCTGAAAAAAATTGACTAAATAAACTAGCAAATTTCAAATTATTATAAACTAGGAAAAGTTTAAAAGGAGGAGCGGCCCGTGCTTCTCCTAGACCTTCATTGGGTTCGCACGAGCCTGCTATTCAAGTGCTATTTAATGAGCCCTTCTCTTCTCGACTTCTATTAATTTCCTTCTAATTTTACAACTTTCTAAAACTTAAACGGTATTATTAGTTATTAATTGATCGATTCAATACCAGCAAATGACGTGCCCAAGATCTTTGTGATTGTCTCATGGTTCTCATTGTAATGTAATATTCTGACGAATGCTAATTGCTAGAACAGTTATTAATTCCAACGGAACAAAACTCTCCAAAATTTAATGGAGGAAAACCAGAGATGTATACACTAAGAACTCATAAAGAATAAGAAAATACAAGAATACGTTCTGTGAATTATTATGAGCTACCTTTTTTAGATTCTTACAAAAGCTCTTCAAGACTTCGAAAATAATATGCATCAAAGGAGCTAAATTTATTATAAGCGCTTCATCTGGTATAATACCCAACGGATCAAAAGTTGAACACCATGTGATACTCCTGTTCATAGTCTTTGTTATCTTTTTCTTCACTATATTTAATGAGACACGTGGCTGTATGATTTATGACCAAAAGAAAATATCCATTTCGCGCAAGAGGAAAAAAAAAAGAGGTGATAGAAGTTTCAAAATATGCTTGATTGTCTGTAGTGTCCTATTAAATTTTGAAATAAACTAACGGTAGCACTATTGTAAAGAACTTTTTGGTAGCAAGATAAGTGAACAAACCAATTTGGTTAAGATTATTCAAAGGAACGTGGGGGGTGACTATTGTCTTTGTTTTAACGAAAAAAATCATTCCAAGTTCAGTGAAGGATCTTATAGGACCAATCACATCAAAACTATGCAGCAAAGAATTCGGAAATTAATTAGAAAAGAGAAGAAGATAAAGAAGGCAGCACTATCACAATATAAGATGCAACGTGTTAAAGTTATATCGCGATCTCCTTTGATGGTAAAGTTTGAAAGAAAGAAAGAAGGAGAGACCTGCAAAGGAACCTTCACGCAAAGCACGGATGCATTTCTTTGCACCATATTGATGATGTAAATATGGTACTAAAATGGTCTCTAGAGAATCCAACTTACTGTGTAATACAGTTAAAGGATATATATGAAAGGATGGAAGTGAAGTCTTTGAAAAACAAAAAGATGGAAGTGAAACATATCACATAGATATTTCTACATGAGAATCCAAAGGTAGGTCAGAAAACTATGTATCAGATTTTAGCGTACATCTTTTTTTGTGATTTGTTCCCTCCTCTAGTGTATTGTAGATATTTAGTATCAATTAGTGTTTTAGGAGTATTTAATTATATATGGTATTATTAACAATGTTTACAAATAGTTGATTAAATTCATTTTGTAGGTACATTTCAAAAAAAAAAAAAAAAAATCATTTGTGGGTCTATAGTATTTTGATTGCCTTTTGTTTTGTTTTGTTTTGTTTTTGTTTTTTTTTTTTGTTTTTTGGTTTTTCATAAAAAAAGTATTTGTAATTTCAGTTACAGAAATTGAATGGAAAATTAGGAAAACACTTGAAGTGTTTTATGAGAAAGTACTTGACAAGTATTACATCATACTCAGATGCATTTTCTGACCCTGAGACTTGTATACATGCACAGTTCACAATTAAGTGGATTGATGATGTTTAAGATAGTTATGTCTACAGAAACAAGTAACATTTATGCGAATAATTAGGTAAGTAAAACTAAAAGATGCTCCTTTTATCATCTGAAAATTTGCATTAAAAGTAAACGGATTTGTTGAATAAATATGTCATTCAACGTGTTTGCTTCGAATAAATTCTTCTTAAGCTTCCTTCAATATATCAACAAAATGACAAGTATACGTAAAAGATTTATTTATTAATTTTTAAAGTATTGTCATTCTTTTTGGCGTTGTCAACAATTTATTGGATCTACCAAACCTTTCTACTAGTGGAAAGAGGATTTGATCACTGTTTATCTAAGGACGATTATTTTTAAACTCATTTTGAGAGAAATAAAAACTAATGCCTTTGCTTTATGAACCAATAATGGTGATAATCTAATATAAACTTTTCATTAACGAAATTGAAGAATGAAGAAAAAAGTTGCAGGACAAACCTTTTTAGTGTATTCACTCTACAATGTAATTCATTGTTTTATGTGATATATTGCTTCTTAACTCTAAGAGAATAATTCAGTTTAGTCAATCTTAAATTCTTAATTAGATTTAGAACTTAGAGTTTAAATTTGGAGACACTGACATTGATGATCAACTGCGGATGGAGGTAATTAATATATCTTTGATAAAAACAAAATGAGCAATGATTAATGAATATCTTTTTAGTGTATAGGATAACATAATTGTTGTTAAAAGAAGAACATTCCTCTTTATCATATATTTGGGTCTAACACGTATCTAATAGAGACTATCGATTCCAACAATAATTTAATAAAAGAAAAGAGAAAGAAAGAAAGAAAAAAAAAAAAAAAGCTTAGACCTTTGAACGATGGAGACAGCTTCTTCAACCAAGCCTTTTATGGAAAACACGACACAATCAGAGCCACTATCTGTGTACTTGAATGGGAAATTGACACCTGGAAAGGGCATGAGGAACCCAACTCAGCACTTATTTTTTCCTCAGGCAAACCCCAAAAAGGAGATACCCCTTTTCTTATGCTCCATGAAGAAAAAGAGTAAAAAATAAATAAATATGTGCTTTGGTTGGTTGGAGTTGTATCTGAGTTCGACACCTCAGTGGACGATGATTAAAATCCGTCATCTTTTTCTAAACATTATTGCTGTCTTCATATCAAGACAGAATGACATATATTCATCGTATGTATATATTCTGTGTTTCATATATAATCTATAAATCGTGTATATTGTATTTTTTATATAATTTTTGGAGTCAAATTTTACCGAGGATTGCATTTTGGAGGGCCTACAAACATATTATTTGGCCTCATTTTCCAAAAGCAAAAGCCCCATGATACATTTGATTAAATTTTATTATCTTCTAAATAGTTCATGCCAACGCATGTAGGCCGTAAATGGAAAGAAAAACATAATACATGTAATTAATACTAATTCTCGCACACGTATATTGTAAAATGAAAAATTAATTTAGACAATAAATTGGAATGTATGAAAGTAAGTATAAGATGTATAGTTGGAGATGTTTGTATTTTTGAAGAAAGAGGGAGCTTTTTTACTAGCCCTCTTAATTAATTCAATGGGCTTTGGAGATGTAATCGGAATAATAATTTGAGTTTATATAATACTTATTTTAATGTTTCAATAAAATTGTCTGTGTATATATACAACTGGAAAAAAAAAGCTTATGCTAGAGCACTATCTCTCTCATCTCACAGACTTCTTTTCTCACAAAATAAAAAACACAAAACCTATTCGGAATTCAATCAAAATCAAAGGGAGAAACTTCATTTAGTCCTTAAGGTTTTAAAAAAATATTAGGTTTTCAAAATTCTTTTAGAAATAATTTTTTTTTATCCCTAATTTTTCAAACTTTTTAAAAAAGTTTAAACCATCAGTCAATTGACGGTCAATGGTGAATTGTTTGGGTAGGAAGGGTAAGACAATCTTTTCATGTGAGATAAGACGGTCTTTTCATGTGAGAGACTAAGATCATAACACGTGAATTGCTAGGATTTTAAATATATAAAAAATTAAAAAAATCAATTTGAATAATTTATTATAACTTAAAATCAATTTTACAAAAAATTGAAAAAAAAAAAAAAAAAATGGAGATATTGGATCTCCACCATCTATCCATGATGGATGACGGTGGAGATCTAATCCGATGGACCTCCACCATCTTCAACATCATCATACCAGTTCATCAACAACCTAGTTCATGTTCATCATCTCCGACAGTTTTCAACATCATCAACACCGTCACAACATCATCTCTCGCAACAACGAAATCATCAACAACATTAAGAACCATTGGTTTATCCAAAAAAAAAAAAAATCAAAACTATTTCAAAAATAATAATAATAATAAAATAGGGAGCTACTAGATTCAACGAGCTCAGATGAAGAGTGGATTTGATTGAACCTAGAACCTCTCTGGTTCTGGGTTTGATTGAACCCAGACCACAACATTAATGAAAAAAAAAAAATTGAAGGAGATGAGAGAGAAAGAGAGAGATAGAGGTTGCTGCTGTTGCTAGGTTCTCGATGGTGATAGAGGTGGCCTCGGAAGGAGATATCGAGAGAAAGAGAGATGGAGTGAGAGAGAGAACAACAACAATGCAAGTTGAGACTTTTTTTTTTTTTTTTGAAATGATGCAAGTTGAGTTTTATTGATGTTTTTTTTTTTTTTTTTTTTTTTAAAATTGTTGCAATGGGTTTAATTTTTTTTTTTTTTAAATTATCTAGGTTGAATTTTTTTTTTTTTTTTGGGTTTAAAAATCATTGTTTAATTTAAAAGAAAACAATAATCATGTTTTAAAAAAATAATAATCATATGATTGTGCATGTGTTAACTTTTTATTGGTCAAATGATATGTAATATTTTGATTTTATTAGAGGTAAAATGATCATTTTAGGTGATGAAGGCAATTGAGTGTTTTTTTTTAAAATTTGATTTGACTATCAGTTGACAGACGATTTGAACTTTTTTAAAGAGTTTTGAACAAGTTAAGGATGAAAAAAGCTATTTCCAAATTAACTTTAAAAATCTAATATTTTTCGAAACGTTAAGTATAAAATAAAGTTTTCCCAAATCAAAGACCCAAAGAATCTTTCTTCTTCTTCACATTATTCTTCTCTCAACTTTATAACCAATCTCCAACAGCCCCAACATAACCATAATCGATCTTTGCTCGATCATTTTCGACGTTACCATGTCCTACTCTACCAACACACCAATCTTTGCTGATTGAGGTGTCGTATTTACCGTTGTTAGTTGCCTATGGCCTTCTAGCTTTGGCCATGCTAGCAAATCATCAAGAAACTTAAAACCCCAGAAACCAGTTTCATTTACCTTTATTAACCAATCAAAGCCTAACCACAATTTGTAGAATCTCATCGATCCATGACCCTAACTAGTTTCACATTGTCAAAATCTAGATGAATCAATGGTGGTGGGGTGTGTTGGGACTAGGGGTGGGCAAAACAATTGGGTCTAACTTGGCCTAGCCCGACTTGATCCAAAAATATTAGTTTTCATTTATATTTCAGGTTGGGTTGGTTCTCAGTGTAAAAAATCGATTTATTTTTGTTTTGGGTTGGTTTTGAGTAGAAAAAATATCAACCCCTACCTTACTTTATTAAAAAAAATGAAAATATAAAATCCAACACATTCTCTTTTCATTCTCACTCTCTAGTTCAACCTCAGTCGACCATTCCCTTCACTCTAACTCTCCTGTTCAATGCATTCTCTTCTCATTCGCACTCTCCATTGCATTTCCAATTCAATCCTAATCAACCCCTCCCCTCACTCTCACTCTTCATATCTCTAAGCATTTCTCTTCTCTTGTCGCTCACATTTGCACTGTCTAGACCTACTATTTCCTATTCAACTACTCTTTCTTCTCTAAATTCATCCCCAAACCAAATCTCTTTGGTTTAGTGTTAGGGTATGGTGTTAGGATTATAGATTAGAGTTTGGTGTAGAGTGGTGGTGGTGATGGGTTGAAGAGGTGAATGAGAGTGGGGGTAATGAGTAGTGGTTGTGGGTGACGACGGTTGTAGCCAACTTTCACAACCAAAATATGGGTTTGTTATGGATGACATTGACGATGGTGATGATGGTTGTAAAAATCAAACCAAAACCTAGGTTAGTTTTTGTTTAGGTTTTGATATATTTTTGGTTTTTGGATTGAGTTTTTTGTTTTTATTTTAGAAAAAAAAATGGCTTGAATTAGTTAGAGATAATTCATCTTGGTTTTGTTAAAGATGAACAAATAAGTATCTAGAATTTTTTTTTTCCTTAAAAAAATCTGGAATATTTTTGTTTTGATTTTTGGAATATTGTTGGTTTTGGATTGATTTTTCACTTTTTATTTTTTGAAAAAAAAAAAAGTTTTGGATTGAGTTTTTACTTTCGTTAAAGATGAACAAACAAAAACCTAGGTTTTGTTAAAGACAAATAAATGAAACAAATTTGATTTTGTTTTTTATTATTATTTTTTAGTTTTTTACTCTTTTTTATTGGAGACCTAATTATAGGCCCAAATCGACATAGACCAAACTGCCTAGATAAAAGTTGGTCTATGTCGGTTTTTGTCAACACTTCGGGTTGGGTCAATTTGCATTTTTGAAAATGAATCCAAGTCAGTTTTGGATCGATTTTGGTGAGTCAACTTGTGCCCACCCCTAATTGGGACGTCGATGAAGGGACGATGGTGAAAAGACGACGGTGAGAAAACAATGATCAGTGATAGATAGATTGACTTTAGCTCTCACTCTCGGTCTCGGTCATAATGACTACAGTTGTGGTCCCAAGAATTGGAGGAGGGTTTGGTGGGACTCTTTGTGTGGTGGAGTGGAGGAGGAAGACAAGTGAGGATTTGTTTAGTTTATTATATGATTTTAGTCAACAAGTTATCCAATTCGATGCTAGTACTTTCATCGAACACCCTGGCTGCATCATCTAAAGACCAGAAGAGGTATACATGTGAACAAGTTTTGTATGTAGAAACTCATTGTCTTGGAGCCCATGTATAGCAAGATCAATTTGGTACTAGTTTTGGCACCGAATTGATCAACTAGTATCAAATTGGTACCAAGCTAGTACCAAATTGGTCAATTAGATACCAAAATTGGTACCAAATTGATTTTGATATCAGTTTGGAGAGAGGTTGGAATCTGTTTTATGTTAGTTTAGACATAAATAAGAAACAATACCCTTGAACGATAGTGAGTGAATTATGATGGCCTCGAAGGACGACAACAACGTTTTTTCAAAAAGCCAAAGCCAAGACCTTGAAGAAGATGATTCAAAAGAGAATGACAATATATGAGGAGGAAAATGAAGACAAGGACTTCAATTCCTTCTCAACCATATAGCTGCGAATTCCTTCTCCACCATCACCGCCATAAATTCCTTATCTGCCATGACGATCACTATGCCTTCGATTAGAGTTGGAGATGGAAGAAGTGTCGGATGTGAGAGACACTGTGAGAGCATGTGGGAGGAGAAGAACTAGCCTTTGCCATGGTAGTTGGAAAAATTCTAGGATGGCTCTGATATAGTTTTTTATTCAATGACTTTTTTTTTTTTTTTTTTACCTTTTAATTTTTGGATGTCAAGTCTTGTTGGGTTGAGTTTTCTTTAGAGAAAGAAAAAGCAAGCAAGACAAAAGAAAGTGGGAAAAAAATGCAAAAAAAAGGAAAAATTTCATTTTAGTCCATAATTTTTTAGAAATTGATAATTTTTTAAATATCTTTAAAATAATATACCAAACATCCCTAAATTTATTAAAAATTCATTATTTTAGTCCTTACCGTTAGTCAACTGTTGGTCAAAGTGACGGTAAGAAGGTTAAAATGGTAATCTTGCATTAAAATTTCGGAAAAAATTCATTTTGGTCACAATTTTTTTAGAAATTGACAATCTTTTAAATATTTTTAAGATAATATACTAAACATCCCTAAATTTATAAAAAAATTCATCATTTTAGTCTCGATCGTTAATCAACCGCTGGTCAAATTGACGGTGACAAGGTTAAAATGGTAATCTTGTATTAAAATTTCTCAAGGTAACACGTGTTTGATTTAAAAAAATTGAGATATTTGAGAAGAATATTAAAGGTAAAAAATTGGAGCCATATTTGAATTTTTTATATCACTGTGGGTTAATGATATTTGAGAAGAATATTGGAGGTAAAAAATTGAAGCACAAAAATTGGAAGATCAAAAAATGGACAAACAAATTGGAGAAAAAAATTGAAATATTTAGGTAGCAAAATTGCAGCCACCAACAAGCAATAACACATCATTTTAAATCCATTTTCTTGTTACTGTTGTTACTATAAAAAAAAAAAAATATTAAATTGTTATTATTTTGGTTTTAAGTGTTAAGGGCAAAATTATATTTTCCTTATCTATCAAAACCTATCAAATTCAATGCAACAAGCAATTCATTCACTCAACATACAACATCCAAAAAGAATTAATAAAAAATTATAAGGGTATTTTGGTATTTTTAATTCTAATTTGTTTTCATATGGAAGAGTGTAATGGTCCTTCCAGATATCTTACATTTTAATGCATCAAGGGTAAAAAGGTACTTTCAATAAAGTAGGGGTAGTTTGATCTTTTTATATTTTCTGTTAACGTTAACTGTTAAAAAACTGATCAGCAGGACTAAAATGATGAATTTTTAACAAATTTAGGGATGTTAGATATATTATATTAAAAATATTTAAAAAATTATTAATTTCTAAAAAATTAGAGACCAAAATGAAATTTTTTCGAAATTTTAATGCAAAATTACCATTTTAACCTTTTTATCGTCAATTTGACTAACAGTAGGGACAAAATGATAAATTTTTATAAATTTAGAGATGTATGGTATATTAACTTAAAGATATTTAAAAAATTAAGGACCAAAATAAATTTTTTCCAAAAAAAAAGGCAAAGAGTCAAAAGCTCTAAATATATTTTGGATAATTCACAATTTTAGAAGACATTAAAAATTAAATTATTAATTCAATAACTTTTTCACAAGGAAGCTGGAAATGGTGATAGTTTTCACCATTTCCACTTTGAAGAAATTGTATCATGATGTTGTTTGCTATAGAACAGAAGACAAAATTCAGGGTGATTTATCAACTACTGTGCATCTTCACTAGTGAATGTACCTTACCATCCAATTATCCTGCAACATTATTCCCCCAGTTAGGCAAGTTACACCATCGTTGACAAATTCATGCAATTTTGAGAATTTTTCTAAGAAAAAACAATAGAAAATTGCACGTAATACAGAAATATAATTAAAAAAATTAATTACAACTTTTTGAAGAGAAGGATGTAACTACTCTTATTCATAAACTTATTGACATGAGTGTAAAAAACACGTATGTCAGTCGATTAATCTCATTTCGTTCATGAAAAATTAATTAAGCTTCTCCACAATACACCTCCCCTGGACAGCTAGATCATGTCTTTATAGATGTTCTCGAGGGCTATATTATGATGAATCACCACTCGGGTCTCTCTACTTCTCGTGCCTTGCTAACTTTATAAGTCACATGACCTGCGCCTGCATGTGACCGTCCACCCCTTCCACTCTTCTCTCCATTAGCTCTCATTTGCTTCCTACTCAGTCTCCAATATTTTCCCTCACCATTTCATTTGAAATGATGCCCCCTGACCAAGAAACCTGTATTGCCGGCAACGCTCCGGCTAACACCATTCTCTCTAACCGGACCGAGAGCTTTTCGGTCCATGCTGAACCATCTTTGTCTTCCAATAATGTCACCCCATGCTCTGAAAATGGAATCACTATCCAAAATCAAGAAGCAACCCAAGCTAGATTCGCCAATATTCTACGTGAATCCCTACGTCCCGTAACTCTCAAGGTACTCATGAACATACATAATCTGCTTATCGATAATTTTTCTTTATATTTTTTTGTATTGAATTTTGATAATATGTGACACTAAAAATAGTTGCACATATGTAAATTTATATGCAGTTTGAAGACGTAGCATATAGTATCAACTTGAATATGACGAAGGGAAGTTGTTTTGGTTCTCATGGACCTAAACCAGCAACTCGAACTGTACTCAACGGTGTTAGTGGTATTGTTCGACCTGGCGAATTACTAGCAATGCTTGGTCCATCTGGGAGTGGCAAGACCACCCTCCTGTCGGCGCTAGGTGGGCGGTTGCCGGGAAAGGTCTCCGGCACCATAACATACAATGGCCAGCCATTTTCCAGCTCCATGAAGCGCAAAACAGGCTTTGTTACACAAGATGATGTGCTATATCCACACCTCACTGTACTGGAAACACTAACATATGCTGCTTTGTTAAGGCTACCAAAGAAACTCACCAAACAAGAGAAGATTGAACAGGCGGAGTTCATTATCATGGAGCTCGGTTTGACAAGATGCAGAAATAATGTGGTGGGTGGACCTCTTTTTCGTGGCATATCGGGTGGTGAACGTAAGAGAGTTAGTATTGGACAGGAGATGTTGGTCAACCCAAGTTTGTTGTTGCTTGATGAGCCCACTTCAGGGCTTGACTCGACCACCGCTCAGCGTATAGTGACCACATTAAGATGGCTAGCAAGAGGTGGCCGGACCGTGATCACCACCATTCATCAGCCTTCCAGTAGATTGTATAGAATGTTTGATAAAGTGCTGGTGTTATCAGAGGGTTGTCCAATTTACAGTGGCCGTGCCGGTCGAGTCATGGAGTATTTTGGTTCCATAGGTTACGTGCCAGGCTTCAATTTCTTGAACCCAGCTGATTTTCTGCTTGATCTTGCTAATGGTAATAAACTTCTTCTAATTTTCATTTATGTTGAAATTATCAAAACTTAGTTTTCATTAATTTAATGTCTTTTTTTTTAAAAAAAAATAATTGTTTTGTTTTACTTATTTTTTGGGGTACCTTTTTTTTTTTTTTTGAAAAATTATTATTATTATTATTTCGGATTCTTGCTATGTCACATTCACACATTATTATCACATACAACATGAGATATGAAAACAACAGAATGCGGTTATTAGAAACCATTGTTACATAAGCTGACGGCTGCTTGCGTTTGTGTGTGAAATGTGTGGATGATAAAAATGGTTGATACACATAGAAAATTAAGACTTTAACAATGTCACCCTCTCTCAACTACTCACAACCAAGTATTTAGCTCTAAAAAGTTGACTTGTAGCTTTACAAATAAAAATTGGACCTTGATTACTTCTGCTTGCAGGAAAGTGCTTGTAAATAAGCACTATTAAACCTTCACGAATTTAGCTTTTTATCATTATAGCACTTTTTTTTAAAAAAAAAAAAAAAATTATTGATTATTGATTGTCACTCTACACATTTGCATTCTTAAGCTGAAAATATTAGCCAAATAAGGACAACACCCAGATAATTCAAAATTGTTAAGATACGAGAAAGTTAAAAACTTACATAAATCAGTTCATATTGACCGAGTGAAGAATCCGGCGACCATGCCAGTTGTACTTGTCCATTAATTGAAAAGGGAGTGAATATGTGAGCAGTCTAATGAGTATTGATAACATATGTTCTGCTTTTACATATTAATAATGGACTGTATATTAATAACTGAAACAGAACTATTATTTGGAATCTTAACTTTGCTTACTTTAATTTGGTCCTTCCACGAAACCTCAATGAATCTGGATATTTTTTATTTAAACAAAAGAAAAAAAAATGATGGGTCCAGATACTCCAGATCAATGGACAAGACAACTGTATTGAATACATGCCACAGTTGCAAATTAAATGCCTCCTAATTTCATAACTATATGGTGATTCAGGTGTAGCTCCGGATGTAAAACAGGATGAACAGTTGGAGTTTCATGGCAGGTTAGAGCAACATCATGATGATCAAAATTCAACTAAACAGTTGCTAATATCAGCCTATAAGAAGAACCTATACCCTGACTTGAAGGCTGAAATTCGCAAAAATTATATTGTTTCAACTTCAGGAGCATCATCTCCAAGAAGTATGTGGAAGTCATCACTCCCTTATTCTCTGGTTGCTTCTGTTGATTTTTGCTATGTTTTTGTTCAATGATATACAGGTGGGTAATTTCTTCTTGTGGGAAGCTTTGTGATGATCATGATCATGAACATGTGCAGGTTGTGGGCATCAATGGACTACTACCTGGTGGGAACAGTTTAAAGTGCTTCTGAGAAGGGGTTTGCAGGAAAGGAAACATGAATCCTATTCATGCCTCCGAATTTTTCAAGTCATGTCTGTTTCAATTCTTTCAGGTCTCTTATGGTGGCATTCTGGTATTTCTCACATGCAAGATCAGGTATAATGACCTTGTCTCCCTTGCAAGTCCTTAATTAAGAGCAACATTATTTGATAAAGTAAAACTTTGTAGAATTGATCATTTGAAGCAAGTTTAATGGAATTCAAGTCATTAATAAATCACTCAAATTTATGGTTAATACAGGTGGGGCTCCTCTTTTTCTTCTCCATCTTTTGGGGTTTCTTCCCTTTGTTCAATGCCATATTTGCCTTCCCACAAGAGCGGCCAATGCTTATCAAAGAACGTTCTTCAGGCATGTACCGTCTCTCTTCATACTATTTTGCGCGAATGGCTGGTGACTTACCAATGGAGCTTGTTCTCCCAACGATCTTCGTAACAATCACATATTGGATGGGTGGTCTCAAGCCTTCACTGGTCACGTTTCTACTCACGCTTGCGATTGTCCTTTTCAATGTGCTAGTCTCTCAAGGGCTAGGCCTAGCACTCGGCGCCATCCTGATGGACGTAAAACAGGCCACCACCTTATCTTCTGTGACAATGCTTGTGTTTTTGCTAGTTGGTGGATACTACATCCAGCACATTCCAGCTTTCATAGCTTGGTTAAAGTACATTTCTTTCAGTCATTACTGTTATAAGCTTCTGGTGGGAGTTCAGTACTCTGCTAATGAGGTCTATGAGTGTGGATTAGGGACACAGTGCAGTGTAATTGAATTTCCAGCTATCAAGTATCTCGGTCAAGGCAATGAGTGGTGGGATGTGGCTGCTTTGACACTGATGTTGGTGGGATATAGGCTTCTGGCTTTTGTGGCTTTGAGAATGGGGCAACCTCACTGACTACATATTAGATGATAAATAAATTTCAGTGACTCAAAGCTGTATTCATTAAAAGTTAAGGAACTAATTAAGATATTTTCTTCTTTCAAAAAAAAAAAAAAAAGTTAAGATGTTTTTTTTTTGGTCACATGGTTGTAGCTAGGCCAGCTCTAGTTGATGTGAATTGGCCGATTCTGTGATCAGAAAGAAGTTGATAAATATGTTATCCAATTAATGGATCTCTGTTACCGCGATTATTTAATGAGAATGTTCTTTTCTAATTTTAAGTTTCAGTCCAGATTTAATGATGACAAATTACCTTTGTATTATAACGAGTAACAAGAAGGCTACCAATTAAACTTTTTATAAAATAGCATAGCTGGCGAGTTTGCGAATATGATTTAGGAGAATGAGTCAGAATAATTGTTCAAAATTAACGGTTCCTAGCTAACTGAGGTAAAGTTGTAACATGATTTCAGGTGAATCATATCAGTGTTTGTTTTTTTCTGACACTTAAATCAATTGATCATTGTGACCATATTTATTGTTTGAAGGTGTAAGCAAATACTGCATTCCAGACCCTGTCCTGTTAATATCATTACATAAGCCCTTGGATGAAATTACATTTTAATATGAATGTCTTCGGATTATTAATATGCTTCTACATAATTTGACAATGATTATGTCAGAAGACAACCCTTATTTGCTTTTAAGATTCCATTATATGTCCTGTTTTAATTAGTTAGATTGTTCCTATCCGAAGCAAATTGTGAAAATGGAATCTTGCATGTCATACGGCTTTATAATTTATTTTAATATGAGATTCTTTAAATGGTCACTGAAGGAGATGATTAGCCTTAAGTAAGAATAATTACAAAACAAACTTGACACAATTCACACGTCTTGAGAAGATAAACATTCATTTTTTATTGAAACTCATATCATTAATAATCTCTTCAAATATGTGCTTTAATATAATCCTTCTAAAAATTATGTATGCTCAATGTTTAGAAAATTATTTTCAATCATCATTTATATTAATTTTCTCGAAAGAAAGATCTTATAGTGAGTAGTGAAATGGCATTATTCGGCATCAATTACAACAGGGTACAAAAAGTTGATGAATTTGAGAGAAAATGTTACAACTCAATGGAATTTATATCTACAAAAGCTGGTATAAAATCTCAATTGGTCTTACATCAGCTGTTGGTGCTTAATGTTGTTCTTGAAATTAAATGTGTACTGGCATTTACATTTAGCCTGAAAATATCTATCTATATTTATTTGGAATAAGTATAAAATAAAGTCAGTAGATGTGGCCATGTCAATGAAAGCATCTGATCAATACAGCATCTGCCAAGAGGCCTCCAGTCTATTATTCTATTCTCTGCCATGCCACCATTTAACTGTTGCACCAATTGGTGTGACTGGTGATTCTAATTGCATGTCACTCCTCTAAAACATCACTTATAAATAGAGATGCACTTGCATGGGAGTTACCACTCGAGGCCAGCAACGAAAACAGGTTTCTGATCTCTTTTACAAAGAGCATACATATAAAAATGGCATCACTCAAGGCTGAGAAACCTGCTGGCGCTCAACCTGCGGGAGCTCAACTGCCCGCACTGGGCAAGAAAGAGCCTGTCAAGGCTAGCAGTAGCACACCTAAAACTTCCACGGCCAAGCCGGCCCCTAAGAAGACCGAACAAAAGCCCGCCCCTAAAAAGAAGGTATGTTATTTTAAGATAGATTTCATTCACCATCCCTGAAACCTCAGCTAAGAGAGGTCTCAGTCTATGTCAAAAACCATGGAAAGTTTTCAAACCTCAAGAGAGGTTAATGAAATTTCCTCTTTACTTTTTTTTAAAAAAATTATTCATATCCAATTTTTTGAAGTAATTATTCATGTCCATTTTATAAACATCTGTATTAATGCATGCTTTGATCCTTATTGAGAAGAGGAATATATATTAGAGTTTTATGATTTTTGTAGCTCAGTTAATTTTTTATTTGTTGAATATTAATGTAACTCATGTAATTAACTCTGTATCGTTTACTAGGCATCAGGAGGAAAGACATCAGCTAAATAAATAGGCAGAGGAGGACAACAGCTTTGGGGAAAATACGTAAAGATCTAATGAAGCTGATGATACATCATTGTCCTTTGTAGTTTTTATTTATGTAATGAAGCTCCTGCTATAGCTTGCAATTTAAACCCATGTCTGTCGTCTTAGGCGCCATGGCCTAATAAATAAAAGTGTCGTTACATATTAAAAGAATGACTTTGTTGTTAATATTTAATTCTTTGAAGTTTGAAGGTTTGGTTTGGATTGATTAATTTGCTTATATTATTTGATCATGTAAACACAATAGCCTTGCCAAGCAATCGTTATATATAGAAATTTGTCTCCATTTTATAGTTAAAAAGATATATCAAAAGTTCTTTCATTATAGATCATGTCAAATTATCAAGTTTCAATTTTTGGAGAGTAGACATCTTTACTGTGTCATTCCCTACGGTCAAGTTTCAATTTCCAGGAGGTATAGTTAAAGATTATAAGAATTGAAGCTCAATATAGGATTACAATAGAAAATTTTCAACTTTTATAGTGTTGTCATGTAATTAGCTAAGGTGATTCATTACTGTATAAGTAATGCTAGACTTTCTAAATTTTTTATAAGTTATCAGTCTCTTATAAATCATGAGATGATATGATAATTAATATGATGCTGACAATTTATATGTCATGTCATTTGAAAAAAAAAATATGGAAAGTATAATATTATTCTTATTATATATATAGTTAAACTTCAAATCCATAACTCATTCTCATCTTACAAACAAATTAATAATAAAATGTCCCTAAAAGAATTCTAGGAATCATTTATGGTGCGTTTACTTTATGGATTGAGGAATGAAAATGAGGAATGAAATTAATTGATAGTGTTTATTTACTTAAAATTCATTCCGTAATAGGAATGAAAATGTGGGCCTCACATCAATTTGGGGTTGTGGAATGGGAATTTCATTCCCCTCAACCCACTTAGGAATCTCATTCCTATTATCTTTATCAAAATAAAAAGTCTTTTATACCATTCTTTAAAAAAATATAAAAAAAAAAAACCTATTTTATTTGATATTAAAAAAAAAAATTGTATATTATAATAAAAAGTTGCATACCATTGGTTTTCATCACCAATTTCTTAATTATCATAGTAGACTATTAAAATAATATGTAGTTTTTTTTTTTTTAATTATAATATGCAGTTTTTTTTTTTTATATATAAAAAATAAATTGCATATTATAATAAAAAATTACACATTAGGTTAGTGGACTATTAAAATAATATGTAATTTTTTTATTATAATATATAATTTTTTATTTGATATTAAAAAAATGTATATTATAATAAAAAACTACACACTATTATAATTAATTCATAATTTTAATTAAGGATATTTTTGTAACTTATAATTAATCCATTCCGATTCCAAAACAAAGTAAACAGTTCAATGAGAATATTGTTGATTCCGATTCCGATTCTTGCAGTTGAAGTAAATAACTTATTCTGATTCTGATACATCATTCCGATTTTAGATCATTTCGATTCTTATTCCGATTCCTCGAAGTGAAGTAAACGCACCATTACTTTCTTCCCATTTTTTTCTTCATTTTCTTGATAGTTACAACAATCAATAAGGGTCCAATCTTTCAATTCATTGATATAATCGCATACAACTTCTAAATGATGATGTGCAAGTTACAAAATATTTGATGTAAAGAAGTGTTTGATGAAAGGCTTGTTCTATTTCAATAAGAAAACCAAAGAACAACAACCACTAATAAATAGTAAATAATTATAAGATTAAAAAGTAAAATTGAATCATCATCATCCATCTATTTAAAAATAATATTTTTTTTTTAAAAAAAAAAAGAGAGAGAGAGAGATTAACATCTCCATGGTGAAAATCCAAGTTAGATCTTACTGTCTATTTAATCTCCATCAATCCCGACTTGTATGGATTTCATCCATGGAGATGACTAAAGGCAGGGGAAGGCCGCATAGCAATGTGGCAGCTTGCTGCCCCATTGCAAAGGAGATGAAGGAGTTCGTAGAGGTTGTGAACACCTCCATCTATTTGAGATCAAGATGTCTCTTAAATGGATGTGTTTATAATGGGGAAGAGGTGTCTGCCTCGCCACGAATAGGTTAACGGAAGAGGATGGCCTAGCCTTCCCCTTCCCTTGGTGATCAAATCAACCATCCTTTTTTTTTTTTTGTTCTTCTCTCATTTTAACTTTTTGTTTTTGAGAAAATATTTTTTAAAATATTGTCTCAGTAAAAATGATCTCACTATTTATTTCAAAAAAGATGGATCACGGAGATTTAATTAATAAAAAGTAATATTTTATTTAATAAATTTTTTTGTCAAACTCATTTAATGTTGCCGGCTGACAGCTGACAAATTCTAACACCTTGATGACCATATTGCCTTTCAAGACATTAAATTTCACAGTCAATTAATGGTCAAACTTAATATGAGGGGAGGTCATCATTTCATTTTAGAAAAGTTGATTCTAGTTGTAGAAAGACAAAGTTCAAGGGGGTTGATTGGTAGTATATTACCCTTTTTATAATCGTGTTATTGATAGCCGAACAAGTAACAGATTAGAAAAATGACATTCTTCTATCACCATGAACTGAACGTGAAGGTGCATAATTTTGCAAAAAACAACTCAACAATTCAACAGTGTAATTAATCAAGTTGTGATATTAGCATAGGATTTTCGTCAAATATGTGGTGGGTGAATTTCATCCATCGGGCCGTAAGTATTATTTTGGGAAGCCATTAGATTCACCCATCAGCTATTTGATATATCCATTACTTTGTAGAAATTCTCTTGTGAGAACTCTCTTATTTGAGAAGTTAAAATTCATCAATTTCATTTTTTTTTTAATAGATTTAAGATAAATGAAATTTACTTGGACAAAAATTGAAAATTCTCCTAGCATGGAAACTCTCTCTCTATATAAATATATATATATATATATATATATATAAATTTTCACTCACAAGGTGTTTATCTAGGCTAACCACACCAGCCTGCTTTTCAAGCTTGGGTTGGTTTGAGTAGCTCTAAAATGGGGCTATTTTCTGTTTGACCCATCAAGGGGTGGACAAATTACTTTAAAGTCTCTCCAGTTGGAAGATAGTTTTCATCTAATATAAGTTTTTTTCTTCATTAATATTAGGGAGTAGAGTTAAAAATAGTATTGTGTTCTAGACCGTTCCTTGAAATCTTATCTAGATGGCCCTAGCAATTGTATGAGTTGTTGTAATTGTACTTTAACTTAAAAGAAAAAAAACCTTTTTTTTTTTGCCGACCTTATTATCAAAATTCATTAAATTAAACTAAATTACATCAAGATCTTTTTTTTTTCTTTTGTTAACTAATTCAGTAAATTGGAAATTTGAGGGAGGGGAAATGATTAAAACTTATAACTTCTAGAGTGTAAGTGCGAGAGGTACACCACTGGACCAATCACATTTATTAATATGGTAATTTCAAAATGTAACGAACATTTAAATGGAAAAATCATTTTTAACCCAATTTTTTCTTTTTTATTTTTTTAAAAAAATTGTTTTTGCCCACTTGACAAATCATTTTCACTCTATATCCCTTTTTCCCAAAATATCCTTAAGTAAAACAATCCTAAAACGACTCTTTTACCCTTAGTCTAAATTACCAAACTAACCATCATTTTTACTTCTACCTTTCTTCTTTCTCCATTGAAGCTTCTTCATTCAAGTTATTTTTTAATCTTTTTGTGTTCACATTACTTTGTTAAAGTTGTGTAGACTAATTGTTATTGTGAGTCCAATTATACTGGGTGATTTAGTATAGAAACATAAGATCACAGATTGGAAACAATTTTTTCTTGGGTGGTTCATTTTTCTTGTTTTTAAGGACTCTAAAATGATTCCTAATCATTGAAAATGATGACCTTAAGTTGATTGAGTCCCAAAAGTTACAAATTGCCACTTGATTGTCACTTTTATATCTGGAATATCATTATGTGATTATATACTATCCAATAATATCCTCACTTAGTAGAAATTGGAACAAGTGTGGTTATAATGTGCACTTATCAATGAATGTTCAAGGTTTTATTTTGTGATTTTGGGGTCCTTAAAAGCCAAAGAAATGGAGAAAATCCCTCAAAAACCACATCCACCCATGACAAGTGGGGCTCCTGTCAAGGGGTGGACCACTGTGGGTGGTTTTGGATTTTGAGGATTTTATCTAATGATGTGTGGGATGTCATTGGTGACTATATACTATCCAATGATATCCCCACTTAGGTAAATTGGATCAAGTGTGGTTATAATACCTATTAATGAATGTCCAAGTGATATATTTTATTATTTTGGAGTTATTTGGGTTCTTAGAAGTAAGAAAAAGAGATAAGACCCCCAAAATCCAAAACCACCCGTGCACTATTGGCCTATTCCCTTCACTCCATCATCTAATCCCACATGTTACATATATATAAATATGAGTCATATAATCAACATAAATATGTCAATCATTATTATTATTATTATTATTATTTGTTCTAAAATAGATTCTCTTGTCATAATATCTTCTAGAAAGAAACATGCAAAAATAGATTCTATTCATAGATATATACTATTAAAACCTTTAGCAGGTCATGGGTTGATCTCATATGATCTTATTCTTGTACAAGAGGAAGGGATCTTGGGTAAAAAATCACATTTTGTTCTAGAGGAATTTGGTTTTCATTTAAGGGGGAGTTTGGTTGTACATTACAAGCTATTGGTGAACAAATTTTACGCAAATCTTCAAGTCTGGAGCCAATAAATTGGATGCACATGGTGAATAAGAATAAAAATCATCTTTTGCAATAGTAGCTAGCGATAACGAATCACAAAGGCATTTATCAACTCTTTTAATTAAGTTAGACAAATTAATGCCAAGAATACATTCATGTGGATATGCTGAGAATGGCTAGTAATATATATGTTAATAAAGAATCAGATACGACGGTTTAATTAATTTGAAATGCTCTCCACTTCATATATTCCATTCTCTTCAATTGTTGCCACCCCCTTTTGTCGCCTTTACACATCCCATTTCAATTCCCATTTGAAACTTGCGGAACCCGCAGTATATATATGGACTTGTTTGGGAGAGCATTAAAAGCCATTTAGAGAAGCATTTTATACATATATTGCTTTTAATTGATCTCCTTGTTAAAAGAGTTTTTTGAAGAATGGCATCATTGAAGGCAGAGAAACCTGTTGGCACCCAGCTATTTGGACAGGCCAAGAAGGATGCTAACAAGGCCTCTGATGGTGCATCCAAATCCAAGACGGGCGCTAAGAAATCTGCACCCAAATCTAATGAATCTAAGAAGAAGGTATGTGTCTACAAGTTTGATTCTTTTTGAAGTGCTGCCATCAAAGTGAATATTTACAATATTTTTTTAGTTACATACATACACACACTCATATGCACACACACACACACATATATATACCCCGAATTCAATTCATTTATTACATCATGAATGATCTCAACTTCTTGATCCATGTTTTCTTACATAAAATTCATACTGATTAATACTCTATATATGTTGTACTCGTAATGTTAATGAATAAAATTTCCATCTTATGATAGGGGAAAGGAGGCAAGGCAGCAGCTAAGAACTAATATTAAGGTTTGGAAGACAAGTACGCAGATGAATGAAGAGCTGAAATTACTACTTGTCTATTGTAGTTAAAAGTTTTAGTCAATGAGTTACCTAATGTGACCTGGAAACAGGGCATCGATGTTGTAAGTTAGTTGGTTTGTAGCTAGGCTTGTCCTGGTGAAATAAAAATTGGTACCTAATTAAAAACAGGCTTGTAAGTACAGAGCAAATGACCATACATATTTATCATAAGGATAATTATATATTTTCATCAGCTTAATTAAGTTTTTATTCGAATAAGGATGCTATACTAAAGGTAATATTTGTGATTGTAGTGAAAATGTAAATGTTTGATGAACAATCGAAGGTGTTTGATAAAACACCTCTAGCGAAAACGGTGATGGAGCTTCAAGCTCCAATAATGGTGGAAGGAATCCACAAAGAAAACTGTGAAGGATTAAATATTGCCTTTCTTCATTAATTAATCAAATGAAAGAGTGAAGGTATATGTACACTTTAGCTGATTAAATCTCAGCCGTTGATGTGTAACTAATTACAAAGATTTTAATAAACTTTTTTTAACTAATTAATGCCAGCTCAGCATAACTAATAAACAAACAAAGGAACTGCACCTCTCCTCTCACTAAGATCCCGAGATAGCCTCCTGGATCAGTCCCAGTACTTTAAATATATATATATATATATATATATATATATATAAACCTAAGGAGGCCACTCTAATGGACTTTTCTGTATCCGATCATGTGTTGGATCCTGATGAAGTATTGCAAGACTGGAACTGGCACAATCATTGACCGTTGATTTCTCCTAAGGCACTGATCACTTGAGACTTGATTTGTTGATCCTTGACCTCATGAGCAATGGTCTCACTGGCTTCACTGAACTACTTTTCCTTACTCATTACAGTTAGTAAGTGAAAAGAGGTATTAAACTGAAAAACGACCATTAAACTGATGAAAGGTTAGAGATTAGTTTTTTCAATTTACCTAGATTTTTTAGCCCTTTTTCAAGTAATTTATTACATGAAAATATTATTTCCATTATTAATTTTATTAGGATACCGTTATCAATGTCCTTAAAGATAATAGTCAATATTAACATTTTTAATAAAAATAAAATTTGTGTTAAAAAAATAAAAATAGAATTTATCTTTTAAAAGAATAAAATTTGATTAGACATGGGAAGTTCCTGTGAAATTTGTTTTCATTGAAACCGTTAATATTTAGGATATGTAATCCACATTTTCCTTTTCAAAATAAAGTTTTCGAGAAAAAAAAAAAAAAAAAAGGGTGTCGTGACTTATGAGTCATGAGTTGTTTTCCCATCTTCCATTTGCCTTTCCCTCAATTTTCTCATTTATAATACAAAAATATTTATATTTTAATACTTAAATGTATTTTAATAATTTTTCTCATTTATGAGTTTATCATATGTTTTAGTTTTATATTGTTTGAACTTTTATTATGTGTTATGATTTATGTAAGAGAATCATAATTATTTGACAATGTTGTGGATTTTATCCATTGAAATATTGTGAATTTGATAAACTGAAATTCTATGGAATTATTTTATTAATTATATATATATTTTTTAAAAAGTCAAACATGATGAAATGGAGATAGAAAAAGTGGAAGGAAAAATAAAAAGGAGATAAATGTAGGAACAACCCATCTCCAAATACCCTTATCCCCATTTCATTCAAATGGGGATTTGCATGAGGATGGGAACGGTGGAAATTGTTCCATTAACATCTCTAATTAGAAACACCCTCATTTTATTATCTTTTGTTAATTAATATTGACCTCAGATCTTTAAACTAAAGATTGGGCATCTTTCGGAAAGAAACTAGATTGGGCTGGGCCTAATTAGTTCTAGACCAGGCCTGTGTAATTGGTCTCTTCAAGTAACTAATGAGGTGCAGATGAGCTAGATAAAAAAATTCTAGTATTTCCAGTTCAAAAAATATATGTATATATATAGTATTTCTACCTCCTTTAAATACGCTTTCTAACTTAATTATTTCCATCAATCATGGTTCTAATAACAGTGTGAGAGTGAGAGAAAATCCTTTTAGAATTTCTATGCTAATAACCTTTCAACTAAGATATGAACAAGCTTGCCTGATCATGCACATCACATTAGCAGTGCGGTGGCAAAGAATTACTAAGATTTTAAAAACCTGTATCATAACTAATTATAGCTACTTCCTAACCTTTTTGAAACCTATGATTGATAATTGAACAAGTAAACGTGAAAGACAGTTACATCTCAACCATATTTTCATTATAATATTTATATGTCATGAGATCAAAGTAAATCATAAAAAAGCTCAAATTAAAAAAAAAAAAAAATCCAAAATGGTCGTTTTAAATTATTAATTAAAAATTTAGTGGTATCTCTTCATAAAATCAGATAGCTTCGGATTAAAAATACCTCTAACAAATTATCAATGGAAAAACCTGACAGTTTATTTCTCCCTTCATTGATGAATAAACATATAAAAACCAACAATTTTAACACTACAGCATACAATTATATATGAACCGCAAAAGAATGGAGTTTTTGTAATCGGGGTTGGAGCCGGGGCCTGGAAGTGGGGTTTTATTTGTGGGGTGGAGTTTGAGGGTTGGTTGCATTAACAGTAACTGTACCATAACCTATTTTAGTGGCGACGGTTGGAGGCGACATTTGAACTGTACCAGAAGGTGCACTATTTCCGGTTGCTGAACCACCATGCTTGGGCTGACTTCCTCCTACACCGCTTTTACTTTGTCCATTATCTTGTTTATTTTCTTTCAAATCATCTGCAACAACGCACCCGTATATCAAACAAACTCAAAACAATCATAAAACATGTAATTGAAAAAAAAAAAAAAAAAAAGGTAAGACATGTATATATGTATATGTGGTGGGGATCAAGACAGAGGGTACTCACTATTTTGAACGATATTAGCTGGTAACTCTCGTGCAGTATGGCTCACTGGAATATAGAGGAGCACCATTATCAAAAGTAAGGAGCAAATAAATGTAAAAGAAGCATCGTTCTTCATGATTACTTTATTTTTTTCCTTGTTTTTGTAAAAGCTTTGTTATAGAGGTTGATTGATTAGTTACTTTTGTATGTATATAAATACAGGCTCTGAAGGTTCCAGTCAACCGGCAATAAGAAGTGATATATATTCAAATACCAAACAATGACTTTGCTTTTTCACATTTATGGAGATCAGCTGTCGTGGGACCACGCATGGACATACCAATACACTTTGCTTTTTTTCCGAGTTGTGGTCAAATTCAAATACCAAACGACGACTTTGCTTTTTGACATTTATGGTGAGGAAAAAACCACTCATAAAACCAGCTAGCTGATACACCAGCACTGAGTCCCACAGACCAAAATAACATTGCATTTAAGCTCAATTCTGGTAACTAACCACTAGTATACAACCTAACCAATGACAGTTACATACGACCATGCCTATATTTGCCCGAACAAACATCCCCGAGCCCATTAATTTCTCCTGTCATCACAAGAACTTAAGGAAAAAGAGAGAAGAAAAGCAGCGACAAGTTCAGTATATGGGCACAGTGGTACAGGCACATAACCTCTATAAAGTCATTTAAAATTCTAGAACTTATCCAATTCTTTGGTTTGTCATGCAACCCATCAAGTGCTGTGAGAGATGCATTCATGTGGACTGGAACAGAAATATTCCCTTCTACTCTTGGCAAAACACAAGGGGATGGCATTAGCACTAGCCTTTGCGATAATGAAATGTCCTGGGACAACGGATGGACATACCAGTATACTGTTTGACTTAATTAGTTCATGAGTTGATTATTTATGGCCCCTTTTTTTATTTTTTAAAATGAAAATCATGACTCTACTTTCTCAGGCTATATATATATATATATTTGGATTATTTTCAACAAATATTCCTAGAGATTCTTAACAAAAATAAACCAAATGTTCAAATCAATTCTCTTAATGGCCGGTTGGGGTTGAATAGAGTCACGGAGATTGGATTACGTCCGCAAGTGACCCCCTTTGGACTTAGGCCCACCTTCCTCGAAAGCTCTTGAAAGCTTTGCTTGAAAGTCCTCCAAATTCTTCCTTCTTTTAAATCAATTTTCATGAAAGTCATCCATGATTATCCGCTACTGAAACTAATAAACGAACCGTAAACCGAATTAGATATATTAGAAAACATAAAATTATATTTGTTATATTTTTGTGTTTTTACGATTGGCATATATATATATATATGTATATTTAGTGGACCATTTTATAATAAAAAAATACTAGCTTATTTGAATTGTGGCTTTCGTATTACATATCTTCTCTTTATTGTTTAGAAATTTTCATTGGTTTCCCTTCCTCAACTTTTAAATTTACAGTAGTTGATAAAAAAATTCAAAATATTTTAAAAAGTTTATTTTAGAAGTTACAATAATTTTAGATTTTGCTATATTATTTTGGATATGTGGAACTAACAGTCCTATGTCTATAAATTAATTTTAATTTTTCAAGTAAACTTAAGTGCTCAAAGAAACTAACTTAATACAGTATATTCAGCCCATTTTATTGACACATAAATAAGAGTTTTTAACTTTATTAGTTCAATATAACGATAAACATCCAAATTTTAATTTTATACTTGTTGTGCTCATTTTCTCGTTTTGCCTAAATGGGCCAGTATAAGCCCTATATACTTGGGTAGGAGCGGGGGCCCAGTAGGCCCAAGATCGAGACCAGCAGTTGCAGGCCTAGCTCGTGAGGCCGTCCAGGTCACGAGCTCGCAACAGCTTCCAGACCTCCCAAGCATGCCTCCTGCCCGCGTCGTCAGCTCGTTAAGCTCGCGAGACCGTCCAGGTCGCGAGATCACAGGAATCCCCAAACCGCCTAACCTCCTCTCCTGACCACGTTGACATCTCTCCAACATGCATTACCTGACTGACCAGAGAGCTTATTCAGGAGATATCGTGTGTAGCAAGTCAACAAAGTCACCCACTCTCACGATTTCTCGCCAGAGACTGTCTACACTATTACCAAGATGCATTTAATGCGACGGCTTCGCATTTAATGAAGAGAGGACTTCTTCAGGAGCATTAAATGCAGACACGCGCATGTAAGAAAGAATGATGATTTTACATTTAAGACAACATGATTGTGTCAGGATTAGTTGAAATAGTCATTGTCTGTATTTTATTTTTTATTATGCTCTTTGTATCTCTCCCCTCCCTCTATAAAGAGGGGAGATTTTTACTTTACAAAAGGAGGTGGTAAGAAAGACAGACTAGTGAATCGTCACTTTGCCGGAATTACTTCAGAATGGTCGTGGACGTAGGCGCAGTCGCCGAACCATGTGAAACCCATTGTGTTAAACTTCATTCTTCCCTTTCCCTTTTTTATTACTGATTCATAAATCTCATCCACCAACCACGACCAACATTCCTGCAATCGCCATTAAGTCATACCAACCTCAAACACACATTAACTTCGACCAAACCCAATAATTACCTCGTTCGTTGTCTAGGCCCCAGAATCTCTGGGTCGACCATTTTTGAACGTCGACAATACTAAATTAATTAAATAGAACTAAACAGATGATTTATTGCCTTTCCAAAATACTAACAACAACAACAATAATAATAATAATAATAATATTTGTAAGAAAGCATTCAATTTGTGATTGTTATCATTTATATGTTTAGAGGCGAATTTTATATATATATATATATATATATATTTTTTTCCCATGAGCATCCTCTTATTGTATTATATGCTTAGTAGGAAATTTTAAAAGACCAAATTATAATATAGTCTACTGGTTTGAAAATAATTGCAGTCATAATCACATTTGTTTTTAATTATAATTTAGCCTACTATCATTACAAAATTCTGTTAGAGTTAATTAGAGACTGACAAAAAATCAAAAGGCCTTCACCTCTTTAATTATTTTTCAAAAAATTAAAAATTAAATAAAAAATGAAAAAATTTTCATTAGATGTTCACTATTCATCTTTAAAATTGATAGTGAAGGTTAATTGAAAAAAAATAAAATTTTTATTAGATCTTCACCGTCCATCCTAAGGTGGACGATGGAGATCAATTTGAAAAAAAAAATCATAAAAATAAATTTAAATAAAAAAAAAAAAACTATAGATGAACCCAAATGATTCTAGGTTCGTCTCTCTCTTGTTTTTCTTATTCTTCATCATCTTTCTTCTCCTTTGTCTTTTTTTCTTTTCTCTTCTCTTTCCTTTTTTTCTTCTTCTTTGAACGAACCCAGATGAAATCTAAGTCCTGTTGAACGAACCAAAATTAATTTGGGTTCTAAAATGGACCTTAGATGAAACCTATTCATCTGGGTTTGTTTCAGAACCCGGATGAATCTTCTCCCATGCCAATCTCTCTCTTTCGCCTTTATCTCTCTCTCTCCATCACCATTGTCACCTCCTCTTCTCTCCTCTCATCCTTCTTTTTATCATTTGGGTTCGAACTCAAATGAACCTTTATCTAGGTTCTTTGATTTTGTGTGTTTTTTTTTTTTTTTAAAGAATGGGTTTTGTAGATTTTGAACTATGGTTTTGGTGTTGTGTTGATGTGTTTGTGCTGTTGTGTTGATATGTATTTGAAGATGAACATGAGATCAAGGTTGAAGGATAAACTAGGCTGGGGTGAAGGATGATGATTTGTTGATAATTTTTTGGATGGGGAAGAAGAAGAAGAACTAGCAATCACTATAATAAAATAGGCTATCCATACCGAAATATCATACCGAGTAATAAAGGCCTTGTACGGATATCATTTTTTAATCAAAAAAATTAAATTGAATTATCAATACCAGATATTAAAGGCCCGATATAGATAACATTTTTTTAATTAAAAAGAAATATGTTAGTCAATTATCTATACTGGTATGGATAATATTGATTTTATTTTTTTTAAAAATTAAATTTAAATACCTATATTGGGCATTGATGGCCCAATATAGATAATCATATTTTTTTAATCTTAAAAAATTTAATTAAGTATCCATACCGGATCATAATGAGTCCCGTATGGATAATATTGCTTTTTAATAAAAAAAACATTGATTATCCATATCAGGCCCATTATGGCCCTATATGGATAATGCTTGTGTACAAAATATATATATTTTTATTATCCATACCGAGCGTATGACCTATCCGGTATGATAATGTTTTCTATATTGGGCATTTAGTAGCTTGATATAGAAAAGCTATTGATATACGGGCCACTCCCTCACCTTCCCCTCACATCCACCCTTCCCTCCCCTCCCCCCCCCCCCCCCCCCCCCTCCCTTAATTTCGCCATTTTCTTTCTTTCTCCATTTTTTTCTCTCACATCATCTCTCTCCTAAACCTTAGACTCCCTCCAACCTCGTCGACCATTCACCACTCTGATAGTCGTGTCGTTCTTCTTCTTCTTCTTCTTCTGCTGTCCGCACGACAGCTGAACTTATTCTGGTCGCGTGACCACCAACGCAACTGTCCAACCGTCGCTTATTTTTTAAAAACAAAAAATCATTTTTTTCATTTTATCATTTCTAGGGTTTTGATTTTTAATTTTAATTTTAATTTGTAAATAGGACGAAACATGGGGTGTTGGAAAGCTAAGACATTAAACGGTAGTAAATCTGATTGGATATTACTACGATGGCAACAAAAGGTTGCTGGTCGCTGAATACATGCCAAATGATACTCTTGCTAAACACCTTTTACACTATAATGTCTTTAATTTTTGATTGTTTGTGACTTGGTATTTGCTTTTTTATGATGATTCAATGTTAATTTCATATTGCAAATGATCTCGAGGTTGGAATTGGGTTTGAATTATTGTAGTTGATAGGTCAGAGTTGGTTAAAGAGAAGTGAAAGCTTTTGAGGTTGTGACAAATGGGTATTAGAGTGGGATGATATTTGATGTACTTTGTTGTGTTTTAATTGCAAATTGATGGTCTTTGTGTGTTCATGACTTTGATTTCAGTTCATAGGAGTGATTTTGATTTGCGGTGAGTTATTTGCTCGACAAGAAGAATCAAATTATTAAGTGAGCTCTATGATTGAGAGTTGCACTGTATATTACTAAAGCTTTAGATTATTATAGTAGTGAAGGTTGTTCGTTATACCATGATTTGAATGCGTATAAGGTTATTAAGGATGACAAAATGCGAGTTTGGAATCGCACTAGACCCAGACTTGCACTGGACCCTTTTTTTTTTTTTTTTGAGGGTCCAAACCCTATCTATACTCTTAAATTAATTTAAGGGTTTGGGTTCAAACCCAACTCGTGCATTTTACGAGTATGCTCAAAACCGCAGTAGATTTGGTTAGATTCGGGTTGACTGGGTTAGATTCAAATTTGATCAGGTGGTCAAATCAGGAATGACTCAATTTTTTTTTTTAAACTTTTTTCAAAGTTTTGTCAAAAATTCTTTATGGACTAAGAAATTCAATGGGCCCAAGATTCCCACTTGATTTTTTTAAGAAAAAAATTCTACTAGGTCAAATTAAACTAATTTCACACTACATAACTCAATCCATAATTATTCTTGCCGAATTTTACAAAAAACATGTCGTAATCAAAATTAAACACAAAATAACATTAAAAGTTAAAATTTATCCTTAATTTACATCGCAAAATAACAAAAAATTATAAATATAAATATAAAAAATAAAATCAAGATAATGATGACTCTTCTTCATCTTATTTATAATATATTTCTTCCTCTGAAACGTCACCTAATAGAACAAATCAAGTGAAAAATTAAAAATTAAATTAAAGATTACGAATAATATACATAATATAATTAAATTTATAACTACTTTCATATCTTGAAGTGGGGCTTATATCCAATTTTGTGCACACATCAATGCTTCCAAAATGTCCGGATATAATCTCCTACGATGTGGATTCAATGATGTTTTTTGCTTCCGTTTGGCTACTCTCAGAACACTAGACTCAACATTCTCAACATCATTATTCCTAGTCGAAGTATGCATCTGACTTTCTCCATAGTTACTCATATTGTTTGGTTACCTAATATATTTAAACAATTCAATTAATAAAAAAAAAATAACAAAACAAAAATATTTTGTTTTGGTGACAGTTTGTGCATTGTTACACTAAAAGTTTCAACTACTACCACATGATGTAGGTAAATCGAAGTTACTGGTTTCTAGTTATATAATATTCACCCATTTAGCATTAAATAAAGGTACTATAGGAGGATTATAGCTAAAACAACATGCATTCAGCTTATATCCCACAACACTATGAAAATGTTGACATAAAATCAAATTTCAGATATATTGTACCAAGACGAAACCAATCAGTATACTCCACAACTAATTGCACAATCTTTCCATTAGTGTTAGAATTATACTAAAATCAAACATTAAAACCTCAATCAAAACAAATCATCAACAAACCATTTTTACTAAAAGTCAAGAACTTAACTTATTCTACCACTAAGCTTCAATTAACAACATTTCAAATATAAAAAAAAAAAAAAAAATAGCAGCAAAGCACCAACTTACAAGCAAAGAAGATATAGTCAGAGATGGTAATCCATATAGACTAAACAGTCAAAAAGAGTGTTTGAAAATACCAATAAGACAATTGAAACTCCAAAAAGCACATTCTTCATGAATATTCCCAAACACAAAACCAACTTCTTGACCACAAAAACTATTTTTATGTGAACATCAACAATGCCCAAGTGTTTATTTCAAGTAGCAAATCACAAGTACAAGATACTATAAAAAAAACCATGTAAAAAACTCAAAAGGTTATAAAATTTACCTTCTAGGTATGATCAGAACTACACCAAACCTTGAATCTTTTAGTCTCACACCTTTAAACAAGACAAAAAACATTAGCATTACATGAACAAGCCATTCAAAAGCTCAACAACTTAAAAAAAAAAAAAAAAAAAAACTAAAACCAAATAAAGTAAACAACTTGTAGTAGTGGAATCTAGTGAGAAGTTTCTATCGACAGAGAAAAGTTGAGGAGGACTATGAAGAGAAGGAGAAGGAGAAATTATCATCAAAAGCAAAACCAGAGTGATCTGATATACTTTAATTGGACGGTAGAAGAAATTATCATCAAATCGAATGACTAGTGAAAAGAACATAACTGTCCCAAGGAATAAAAATTGAATAGCTGGACCTAATTCGTCCATACAATATAAGAAATCAAAGTGGACTAATGCTGACCTTTCAGAACGACAATTCTATAGATATCTTGTGATGATTACGTTTGGCATTTAAAAGACAACAAAATAGAACAATAAGAAAATATTTTTCAAAGCTAATCAAACTCAGTGCCACAACTATCTATATCTAATTCTACTACATATCATACTACCATGAGCAACATTTCGTACAAGACTAGCAATCATTATTGTTAGTCAAACAAGCTACAATGTACTTAAGATGCAAATTACAATAAAATGGCAAAAACATTAGTTTAATACTCTACAGTTTATTCATAAATATATAATAGGGATAATTCCAAATAAAACTACGTGTAGTTTAAAAAAAAATCCATTTTACCATTTTGGTTTTATTTTTATCCAAAATCCTCCCTGATCTTAATAAAAATACTCTTTGGAGACATGTAAAGAGATGAAAATACCTTTAATGGTAACATATTCTATTAGATTGATTTGGTTGATCATTTGACTCTAGGGATAGGGAAATACACTTAATATCCATTTGGCTGCAAGGGCATTAAAGTAATTGGGCGTGAAAAATAAAAAAGGAAAAAAATTGAAAATGATGAATGGTGGCGGAGGTGACACATCATGAAGTATAGTGAACCAGATGTTAAAATATCAAAATCACTAAGTGGGGAGCATTAGACTATCATCCATTTGCTTTTACTCAAAAAAGGAAAAAAAAAAAAAAAAAAAAAAAAAGACCATTCACTTATTACTCCAAAAAAAAAAAAAAAAAAGATCATCCGTTTGCTTCTCAACTTCAACCGTTCTTCTTGACTCCACGCCATAAGAATTTTTGGGGTTTTCAATTTAAACTTGGAAAAGTGTAATTGGTAGCGTGAAACTACATATTACGTGTTGAAATAGGTTTAAATGTGATGAATTGTTTGAAAAATCATAACTACTGATGTTTTATATTTTTTCAATATAAATTGTTTTGGTTTGTCTTTGCTTTGAATAAGCAATTATTATTGTTCTTGAATTAACTATTGTTCTTGAATAAGTAGTTGAATCAACTTCAGTTGCTGTTGAATAAGTAGTTGTTGCTATTTTTTACAGAGAGTTTGGTGAGAGAAAAGATGGTGTTGTGCTGCTACATGCTCAAACAAGGCTGGGTTTTTGTTTGTGTTTGTTGTTTATGAATTTGTTGAGTTTTTATATGAGTTTTTTGTTAATGTGGGTTGTTTTTGAATCGGCTGAGTTTTTATATTTTTGGAAATTTTGACAAAATTTGGTGATAGAAATTTGAAAAGAATGAGAGAGTTTTGACAGAGTTTTGTGAGGGATTTAAAAACAGTGATAGATATTTGAGTTTTTTCTTTGTTTTTTTTTGGATTTTTATAGAATTTGGTGGTAGAGAGGATGATGTTGTATTGCTGCATGAAAGGGTTTTTATTTGTGTACAAAGAATTGTTGCTTCAACGGTCACCTTAGGGGGTAATTTGGTCATTACAGTTAAAATATCATAATCAGAGGCAATTTTATCTTTTTTCAATTTGCACATGTTTGGTCAGTATTGCATTCAAAATATCAATACCCTGGGCAATTACATCTTTTTCTCTTTTGCATATGTCAGACTCAAACTTTCCGTTAACTTATAATTATAGCAGGAATTTTGGACAATAATAAAATTAGTATGGTAAAATGGATATTTTTTTAAACTACACACGTTTTTTTTTTAGATCATTCCTATATAATAAAGTCTAAGCCCTTAAAAGTTGCACTCCTCATTATCTTAATTTCTTCTTTCCTAGAACCATATCTTCTTCGAAAAACCAATTTTATCCATCAAATTCAAAAGAACAACAACCAAACAAATTCACCGGAAGATTGAAACTAAACAACAACAAATACTTGATAATACTAAATAATCAATCAAAAGTCAATGTATCTGAGACAGGGATGACAACTATGCTTGGATGGAGAGAGAGACGGAGATGTTCTGATGATTGATGTACTTGAGAAACCCAAAGCAAAGCAGAAATCGAAAGATATCGAAAAAAAAATAGAAAAAACTAAGATATGAGAAATCAAAAGACCTAGAAAGAAATTGGAAAGAGAGACAACGGTGATACCATACTTTCAAAGTTGTGGACACACAGCAGATGTCACGGCGGCAATGGAGAGAGACGGAGAGATTCTGATGATCACACAACAAACGACACGACGATGATGGAGAGAGAGAGAGAGAGAGAGGAGAGAGAGAGAGAGAGAGAGGCGCACAGTTGAGTAGAGGAACGACGGCGATGGAGAGAGAGAGAAAGAGAGAGACAATTGAGTAGAGAAATGGCAACAATAGAGATTATAGAGAGAGTGAGAGAGAGAGAATGAGTTGAGAGAGTTGACATAGTTTCATTAGGGTTAAAAAGGAACCAGGTAGGGGATATATAAGTAATGGATGTTTTGTAGGTCTGATAGAGACCCACAGATAGACCTATATTCTACCTATAATTATGTGCATTTTTCTGATCCAGTTTTTTAAGGGTCTTTTAAAAAGTGGTTCGGGTCTATACCCGAACTACATTATTGCAAGTATGGATAGGGTCTGTAGACCCTGTCCATTTTGCCAAGCTTAGTTCTTTTTTATGAGATAATGCGACAAAATCAGTTTGTATTAGGTTTTTCTTTATGTTGGTTTGGGTGGCTGAGTCTATTTTATTGTATGGGTGTATAGTAGTTTATAGGAGTTAAGTTGCTAATTTTGTCGATGGTTTGGTAAAATGGTGATCGTCGGCTTTCATGTTTGGACTTAATGAAAAATAGTAAGGATGGAAAAAGTTATAACAGGAATCTTGCATATATACCGTTGGAGTACCAAAGAAATGGTAACTATTTTTATGTATATATCTGTTCATGTTAAATTTGAATTTGGCTAGTCTTTAGGCATGTTTACCTTTCAATCTTTTATGTTTGTTGAGGTTGAGAATCTCACTGAAAATGCTTTAGGGACAATGATCAAGCCAATGTTGTTGCAGATGGGATAAAAGGACTACTTAACTTGATATTGACGTTTTTAATATATAGAAGTTACATCGTTTCTTCTCATAACTTACTTAGTTTTAGTTTCCTCTATCTGTGTATTATTGTTGTTGACTTTTTCAGGTTTTGTAGCTGCTGTTAAATTGCAAAGTTTAAGTTTGTTTCATATAGTAATACATATTACTATATTATTCTAAGGTTGCCTATTAATTTAACCTTTTTCCTGGTAAAGTATACATATTATTCCATATTTTTAGTGCCTATGTTCCATGTACCTCAACTCTATGAGGTTTTGGAGTTCAATTTCATTGATGTTGCTGCCTCCTTATTTCCTGACATGTCATTTCCAAGTTTTTGGTTTCATTTTTTCTAAAATGATTACATTCAATTTGATTAATGGTTTCTTGATATATGTTGTTATTTTTATTATAATATTAAATTACTTATATTTTAATTTATATATTTTAAAAAAAAATTAAAATATTTTCCATGCTGGGTACAAGCCTAGTAGATAAAAGTAATCATACCGGATAGTCCGGTAGATAAAAGTAATCATACCGAGCAGCCCGATATAGATGCTTACCCATTCCGGGCACAAGCCCAATATGGATAAAAGTGTCCATACCATACACCCGTTCAATATGGATAGTCATAATTACGGGTCGATCCACAGATGGACCCATTTCTTGTATTATATCTATATCGAGTATAACCCCGATATGAATATCTAGTATCTATACCAGGCATCCGCCAGTATGAATAGTCAATCATACCGAACATTAACTTGTTTTGTTATAGTGAATGTTGTAGTTTTTTTTTTTTTTTCAATTTTTCTTTTTTTTTTGGGGTAGGTTATGGAGATCCAATCTAGAGATTGGATCTCCACCATCCATCCATCTCATTAGATGGATGGTGGAGATTTAATCTGGAGATTGGATTTCTTTTTTTATTTTTATTTTTTCTCTAATTAATGAAGATCTCTTTTAATGAGGTCAACTAGGTCAACAACATTCACAAAGGCATTTAGGTCTTTTTGACATAATTACATTGTTCACGGTTAAGTCTGATGGACCTTGTATAACGACAATAGGCTAAATTTTAATCTTAAAAAATGACTCCGCCTGCAATTATTTTTAAACTAGTAGACTAAATTATAATTTGTTCAAATTAAAATACACATTTGGTATTAAAAAAAAAATTAACGGTAGTTTGTAAACAAATTGAACACATAAGTGGCCTTAACTACAACGAATTTTGAGGACAATTTGAAACATGTTCCTTGATTCACTTATAGTACAGGACAAATTAATATGCTAAACGAAACCAACTACACATGTACACTTGCAGTTATAAGAAAAGCACATGCATAACCCTTAGCCAAGAGAAAACTCAAATGCATCCTACATATATGTATGGTGCAACAAGAATGACAGGATCTCAACGAGGAATGCACCGTTGCATCGGACATGTGAAAACTTTCTCTTTTAACATTTAGCTAGATATCTAAGGAAACTAAAAGCAAAACTAGCCAAAATGCCCAATTTTCACTAGCTTGCAAGTACTAGTAGATCCAGAAAATTTATTCAGTGGGTATGTAAATAAAGTAATAAAATATCAAAAATTAAAAATATACTAAATATATAATGTTTTACATTGAAATTTATTAATACTCAAGTGGATATAATTTGATATTATTTACTTAAAATTTATTAATTTAAAAAAGACAATAAAATTGATTAATATATATATGTATTCGTTAGAAAACATAATTTCAATACAATTTTACCAAAAAAAAAAAAAAAAGTATTTATAATGAATAATAATAAATTTATACAATAAGAATTGATTGATATATATATTATAAGTCATATATTATGAATTTTTTGAACTTCTAATCTTTATTAGTTGTTAATAAAATAAAACTATAAAGTAAACAAAAAGTAAACATAAAAATAAATAAATAAATTGAATCATGATAATACATGAAAAATTTTATTGTAGTAACTTAAATTTTAAGATTTTTAGGATTTATTGATGAGATATATATTAAATTTAAATTATTAAAAACTAAATCAATTAAAAAGTAATCAATTTAATATGTTAATATTGTAAGTAATAAGATGTTAAGTGACGATAAAGAAATGTCAAGTAAAGATGGAGAGAAAAAAAATTGTTTAATAAAATTGTAAATTGTTAATAGAGTTTGTGTAGCAGGAAAAAAATAGAAGTAAATAGTATTTATATAAAAGTGAATATTATATAATTAAAAGGAAAAAAAATATATAAAAAGAAAAATATTAATTAATTAGAATTAGAAAATATATTAGAAGTAAGATGAATGAAAAAGGAGAATGTTAAATGTATGAGAAATAGGAAGAATAAATAATATTGTTAAAAAAAAAAATAATAACCAATTGAAATAAAGGAATGACAGAGGACATGAAAGTGGCGCAGCTTTTTATGTCTTTAACAATAAAAAATAATCATAATTTTTGGAAGACAGGAGGCAAACAGCTTTTAGAATAAATAACAACAATTAACGGAAGAGCAGCTTTTCACACAAATAATACACAAAGTTCAGTCCTATCAGAATCAATTACTAATTTTACGATTTTTTTCCCAAATTTCAGGGGAGCACGTGTGCTCTGCCCAATGGTGGGTCCGCCGCTGCTTGCAAGTTATTACATCAAATACACATACCAAAAATATAATTAAGAAATCGCAGAGCAACTAATCATAAGAAGCCTATTATTCCAAAGTTGAGGCTGATCAACAAGCACACATCTAAGCAACAGAATGAATTTTTTCACGGGAAGGTAGAAGGGGGAACTGGAGGAAAATGGAATTGAGGATTTTCAGGACCTTTAGGTGGCTGATAAGCGATGATGGGGGGGCTGTAGACGACTTGTCCACCACCATTCCCATTATTAGTAACATTAACACTGCTATTCCTAGTTGTAGATCGATGGCCATTCCAATTAATATCTCTCTGGTTGTCGCTCCAGGTTCTAGTAGTATTACTAACAACCCCATTGTTATTCTTTGTGACAGTTTGACTACCGTTTCTTCGCATTGATTGATCACTTTTATGAAATGAGGTTGGAGGCGTTTGAACCACTCTAGTTGTTGGAACATGATCATCGTTTGCTGAACCATCGTGCTTCGGTTGACTCGGTTGCATGGGGACTTTGCTTCTATCGTCGTTATCTTGATCTCCATTCCCACCAGCTGTTTCAACACCCAATTATCAACGGTTATCCTATTTATCACTTTGATAAATGACAAACTGTTCCTAGTCGCAGTATTTTCTAAATTAACTTGTTTCGTTTTTTTGATCTTATACATATTAAACAAATACAATATTTTCTAGACATGTATTTTTGTTACCAATCTATTTATCAAATAGTGACTAAATTCAAAATCTTAAAATTGTAAGTAATTAGAGTCCAAACGATATCATTACACTATAACTCTCTCACAAGATGTGGGTGAGATAGCAAAACTAATTATTTATTCCTAGCAATTTCCTCATAATATATTTTCAAGAAAAAAAAATCTCATAATATAATACCATATTGTTAAAATTACAACTAGAATAAAAAATATAATTAAACTCGCATGTAGTTAACCAAACGCTAATATTAAGCAATCTATATATAACCTTTCACTTCCAAGATAATGAGTTTGTTATGTAGCAAGTAAAAATATACGAGGGTTGGTTATTAATACTTGGATATATTCTAATCCAAGTGTTTACAAAATAAAAATTTTAGAAATTAAAAAAATTAAATTAAATTAAAAGCTAAGAGACAATCCCTCTAATCATAACCACCTCCGTAACTATATAGATTTTAATATAGTAACTAAATCCAAAATTCACATATATATATTTCAAATACACTAACGACAACCTGCATGCATGTGAGAGACTTAAATCTAAAACCTTCCAATAAAATTGTAAAACGTTAGACTAAATAATTTATAGTTATAAATAAGATCCGGAATTAATAATTAAGCACTTTGACAATGCTTATAATTAATATATGAAATTGTACATATCTTTATTAAAAAAAAAAAAATCATGCATACATGCAGTGAGTAAATTGAGAGGTAGAGCGAGAGACACAGAAATTAAATAAGGTGTACATACGAGGTTGAGCAAAAGATTCCAAATTTCTTGCAGCAAGGCATCTTGGGAAGAATTGTAGACATATCACAACAAAGAGAAAGCCAAAAATTATAAGAGAAGAACTCTTTCTCGCCATTTTCTTGCTTCTTTCTAAAGTAGATGTGTCTGGTTACGCGCATAGTTTGCATGTAATTTATAAGCAGCGCAAGACGTGTCTAACAAGAGCTTTCAAGAAAGCAGTTTGAACACTTTAAGAAAACACTACCTTCATTTTCACATTAATTTTAGTGGAAAAAAAAAGCCTGTATACTCGCTCTACCATTTAAATTACGACACCTGGCATGAACTTTAAAAGCCAGTTGATTCGTTGCTAATTCGCGTACTGTAGGGTTAGTAGGCGGACGTAGTCCACCAGGTTTTTTAATTTTCGGAAACATTTATATTAAACATAAAGACCTTGACCCCGTGTGACCTGTGTCGGTCGGTGAAACGCGACAAAAGGTCCAATACTTCTAAAGAATTTTTCTTTTTCTTTTTTAAAGGAAATTTTATACTACGATAGTACTATAAAGGCCATGAAATCATTCGAAAGGAAAATATGTTACAATACTCTCGTACGCAGGCAATTAATTAAAGACTCGTTTAAGCCTTAACGTTTACGTACACTGTGATAAGCCTTTTTTTTTTTTTTTTTTAATTTCTTCTTTTTTTTACCGCAGGGTAGGTTCAGTGAGTCTTTAATTTATTCCGAGTTGATATATTGGTGTTCTTAATCATGGATTGGAGAATCGCTAACTACATATGAGAATATATATTTTTAAATCTACAATAGTTAGAATCCAGATGAATTAATGTTTCAAAAAAAAAAAAAAAAAAAAGGAATCTAGTTGAATAAAATTTATACATGCAGACACATCCCAATTCCCAAGCATACTCATTGCTTTGGTAGGTATAATTTTTTCACGTTTGGAGGCGGCAATTTGCAACGATTACTTTATCCTATTTTAATCCTAAAACAACGAGAAAGAAAAAGCATGTTTTCTATTTTGATCAAGAAAGCGACTAGCACTGATATTAATAGACATTTTAGTTACTATTGTTCAGTCTATCATTCATATTAACGATCGTAAGATTCTTCATCTATTAAATTCGTCCCATATATATTGTTACTATATTATAATATCATTATGAAGAATGTACGAACCTTCCCGGAACTACGGCATGAACATAGGCAGAGAACGAAGTTTGTTTCCACGCGATAATCACCCATTAATTTGTGAAACATGTTAATCTTGAGAGAACCAAATGTATGAAAAAATGAACTAAAGAGAACAAAATTTATAAAAAAAATAAACAAAATTTATAAAAATATACATAAAAAAAATATAAATAACTTTTGTAGGAGAAAATTATTTTCAAGGTTAGAGAAGTCATAGGCTCATGGCCACCCTTGCCATGACTATAAATTGACTATTGGAATTCATTTGAATAATTTTATAGCATACAACAGAGTTAATTCCGTGTTCAGCTTAACTAAACTCGATCTTTTTGTAGTCTTATCTCCTTACAGCTGGACTAATGAAATTGTTGGGTGTATGCTTCATTGTAACCCATGATGTGATGTTGTTGTCATGCGATGCGATATCACAATTGGTTGTTAAAACAATTTCAATTCAATTTATTTTTTTCTAAGAATAAAACAAATAACGGGGCCACAAATGATGTCAGTTGGCTGTCATTGACCGGCAAAAATACAATGTTGCCCCTTCAAAGTAGAAAAATACGATTTCATACAATGTGTAATCCAAGATTTGATTAGTATACATCACCTGTATACTAGCACAACCCGTAATCTAATCCTAAGATTAACCAAAGGTAGCATTATTATTATAATAAATCATTCAGCCTAATTGAGCATGCATCAAAAGTAACAATTCATATGTCACAACACAGAGTGTGTAAGATTTCATTCGATCAAATCCATTGGATTAAACTGGATTTGAGCATATTTTAAATTTGATTGAATCCACAACTATGAAATACATTGAATTGGATCGAATAACATATTTTTATGTGTAAATATGTTGAATCCATTGGATTTTGCCAACATATAAGGCTTAGTTTATGTTGGGTCAATTTATTTATTTACTTATCTTCTAATATTGTGAGGCCCTATTAGCAATCAAATCTAAATGTCCAATTTTATGTATTTTGTAGTGTAACTCTTAAGGTTTTTTTTTTTTTTTTCTTTTTCATGTAGCAGCATGGTGTTTTTGAACATTGAAGTTAATAGTTATGTACAATGTTTACATGTTAATTATTTGTATGACAATGTAATTTGAATTAACATTAAAGTTGTTCACAGGAGAAATTGGCTCAATAAATTTTCGGCTTCCCATTGATGGATAGGCCTCCCTGATAAAATCATCCCTTCAGGATGGAAGCTTCAGAGGAACCATCAAGGGAAACTAATTAGGCACACGGGTAAAGGCTAAATTACGTGGAGAAAATCAAGGATGGGGCCCAGATAAAAGGCATGCATGAAGACCACGAAAACCAATGCCAATTCAAAATTCAAAGAGAGAAGATAGACCTCTTACGTCATCCCTGCAGCAAGCTGTCGGTTGTGGCTACTCAGCAGACTTTGAATCTAAGAGTACTAAGTACTAGGTTACAGAGGAAAAAGGTAAGGGCTCAAACCCGCCACCTCAGTTACCCATCAGGCAAGGAAAGAAGTAGAAAGGACAGAGGAGAAAGGGACGCATCTGGTCAGACGTGCACGAGAGGGACGAGCTTGGCAGCAGAAGGACGTCAAGGAATATTTGGTCAAACTGAGGGGACACACAGAAGCAAGTATTGTGCCGTTAGAGAGGGATAGTCATTCTCTCTAATCTTAAAACACCATGAAATGCGAAGGGGCTCCTCAAGAGAACCCTTCAAAAATATTAGGCGTTGTTCTAAGATTGCAAGAGATATCTCAACCCTTTCGATACCTCTCTTTCTTGTTTTTAACCGTTCTTTTCACTTCCAACCTTCAATGTCAAGGTTCTCCTTCAAACTATTTGCTGACGTAAGCATAGGAGAGTTTTTGTTGATGAGCCACCATCTACCCCTGATCTCTTTTTCATTGTTTGTACGTGGAAGGAAGAATCCAACTACTTAGGAGATTGATTTTTATTCTAGAGGGGATCCTACAGCCTAGATCTCAGCCCTTTTGGTGTTTTCTTTAATGTTATTTTACTCATTGGTGTTAAGGGTCCATTTGTTGCATCAACGAAAGTTAGTTATTTAATTATTGAAATGTTTTTAATTTTTATATATTAAGAATGGTTTCATATCAAGACAAAAGGAAAAAAAAAGAAGAAGAATGATTTCATGTGAAATGGATCCATCGGATAGGATCGAATAAGATTCAAGTAATTTGTAATTGGATGGGATTAAATTGGATTTAAGTGTAATTGGATTGGATCAAATCAATTTTGCTTTAGATTGGATCCGATTGGATATTTATTCCCAGTTTATCTATATCTCAAATGACCAAAAGCTTGACAGTAGATACCCTCAACTGCATCGTATGATCCAGGAAACTTCTTTGCAAAATTAAGCAAAGTTATAGAATTAGCCGTTTGGCATGATTTTGGAACAAACAAAATTAATAATGGTCAACTCGCAATTGGTAGCCAATCCTTTTCAACATTCAACAGCTTTTTTTGTTTTTTTTTTTTTGTTTTTAACTTCTTTTACTATAGACAGCATGCCTAGCACGAAGCAGCTAATAATCAAGTGAAATGTAAACATAAAGTTGCACCAGCTAGACTTCAAAAGCAATTATAGACGGAACCAAAGTGCTTTTGATCACTAGGTTACACTTTGTTACATCAAATGACCAGATAAACATATAACAATTGAACAACATTATCAGGAAATTAAATTGCAGATAAATGATTATATATAAGGTAATCCAAGTTGAGATAATTGAGCGACTAAACAGGCACACAAATCTATGGAGACGTACTAAAAGCAGGCGGAAAAGAAGGAAAGGTGAAAGGAGAATTTGGTGGGCCCTCAAAAAGGGGAGATGGTGGAGGGAAGTAGATAGGAGTTTCTTCTGGGCTTGTAGGGGCTTCGTACTCGGGCTGTGGGGGCCTGTGATCTTGACTACTCGGACTCGGAATTACAATTTGATGGCCATTCCAATCCACAACTCGCTGCGTGTCGTTCCAGTTTTTGGTGGTGCTACTTCTAACCCCATTGATATTACTACTTGTAGTTTCACTTCCGCTACTTTCATTGGTAGTAACGCTTCTATAAAATGATTTCGGAGGCGTTTGAACCACTCCATTTGCTGGAACATTGTCACCAGTCGCTGAACCATCGCGCCTCCCTTGACTACCATTCACCCCGCTTTTACTTTGATCATTATTGTAACCATCTGCATCAACAACACACAAATGATAACGATTTGTATTTGTAAATTAAAGGCTGGAGAGACATTAAGAAATGCTCTTATCATTAATGGTTACACGTGTTTCTATATATGGCACACATTAACATGAAAAAATAAATAATCCTAATTGATCATAATAATGAATTGAAAACCCAAAAATCAAAGATTCATGAGCAGGGAGTGTTGAGAGCTGAAGTGAGAGAGAACCAAAATAAGAGAGTACATACTGGGTGGAGGAGTATCTTGTAAATTTCTTGCAGCCAGACATCTCTGGAAGGAGTGGAGGATCATAAACAAGAGAAATCCCCAAATTATTAGAGAAGAAATCTTGCCTCCCATTTTCTTTCGCTCCCAGTTTTTCAAATTGGTGTCTTGAAGCTGAAGTTACCATGCATGATATATATTTTGCATGTACCAAAAAAATCAAGCAAGTCAAGATGTGTCTTACACCGTGTGTACGTCTAAAATACTGTCAAGTTTCAACAAATGGGAACGCATGAATTTACAATAGTTTTAGTCCCGAAGGCGCGTAAATGGAACGCAGGAATTTATAATTGTTTTAGTCAGGAAGGCGCGTAAACAGAAATAAATAAATATATATATTTTTTAAAATTTTCATAAAAAGAAATAGAGACCTTCACCCCTGCGTCGAAGTTTATAACTCTTTGGTAACTTTTTTTAATATAATTTGTCAATACCATTCTAATTTTAAAAAATTATTGCATTTTTAATTAAAAATATGAAAGTTTAAAGAAAGTTTATTTAAAACTTTCTAACTTTTTTTTAAAAAAAACTTTCATAATCTAGATGATCTTAGTTCTTATAAAGTGAAAAAGAATCTCGTTGATCTGTACTAATTTTCAAGTTAATTAAGACTATGAGAAATTTTGGATGCGGAATTTCTCTTAATTTGATTTATAGTGTCTACATATTTAATGATCTAGAGAGATGAGCTATCATGTTATCAAGATTATTAGACTAATTCAGTTAAAACGAAAAAGGAAAACTGCAAAGCTTGTTTAAAAGGAAAAATTTATAGATATTAGAAGTAATATTATAGTAAATAATTATATTGTTTTTGAGGATAGCAATTATAGTGACCCTTGGTCATCATGTTGCCATTTATCCACGTGGAGTTTGATTTTACCCTAGAAGAGTGTGGCAAAAGTTGATCATCCTTGAATCATAGGTATGATATAGCGCAAAGCAGAGAGCAGAGACTAGGCAAAGCAGAGTGAAAAACAAAGTACGGTGGATGTATGTCGTCTTTGAACCACAAATAAATGGGCATGTGTCATTCATAGAGTTTGAATGAAAATTTTGATTATAAACCTAATACTACCAAGACATGCAATTTATGTAGTGCCCAGCCTTAAAACTATAGAACACAAAAGAATGATGTACGACACCAATAATTGTTGTACACCAATAGATTAGTTTTTTGGGATCGTTAAGCTATCTACTAATATGTGTCTCACTTCTCAACACATAATAATAATAATTATAATAAAATTTAATACTTTAGTAGGAGAATCCAGGTCATATTTGCTAAGAAATGTTTAACAAAGATAAAATTTAAAAGAATGATAATTTGGTTTTTAATCTTAATACAAATTCTAAGAAAGAGAGTCTCTTATTATATATACATGATTGTTACAAAATAAAATATTATAAAATAAATTTGGCTATCTTACTGGTTAGATAAAGTTATCTATCAATAACAATCATTAGGTTATTGAGAAGTAATATTACTCAACCAATACGGTAGTCAAACTCTTACAAAATAAGTAAAAACAGATTGTACAACATCATAATTATATAATACAACACAAATATAATCAATTGTAATAAATCATGATTGACAATAAATTATCTTTGAAATAAGTTTTTGGATTTTTGCTTTGACTTTCTTTAATAGAGACTAAGTACATTGCTGTATTGATACACTTATCATTAGTAGTGCTTAGATTGATCATGTCCTACTTTATCTACTTGACTTCTCTAACATACAGGAATTTGAGAAAAACACATTGAAAGGGTGTGGTTGGTATCATATCCAAAACACCGTTTTTCGTTTTATAGATTGGAAAATAACGAAAAGACACTCGGTGGAGCGTTTTCGTTCCAAAACGCTGAAAACGCAAACGGAGTTTTTTTGCGGTAGTTGCAAAGGTAAAAACGAGAACACTGAAAACAACAATGTGATGTTTTGATGTTTCCCACGTTTTCCAGTGTGAGCCAAAGGGGCTACTGTTATATGTATTTTTCGGACTCAGTAATTGGGCTGGTAAAAATCCGATTTAGGCCCATCCAAGACCTGATAAGAAGGCTCAATAAGGTCAACATAGTCAAAGCCCATCAGACAAGGCCCAAGATTGACTCTAAGCCCAGTAAGTTCTCTAGTTTGCTTAAAGGGATCTTCCAGCTGGCATCAACAGACCTATAAACACAGCCAGCTCGCAGCTTGCTCTCTCTCAGCGAGCTCGAGCTCGAGACCACCATGACACGTCAGCTCGCTCAGACGCGTAATAAGTACAGTATCTTCCAGAATAGGCAGTTACCAAGTTCAACCATGATTCTCTCTCCGAATATGGCAATTGCCCAGTCAAACCATGATTTCCTCATCAGATATGGAGATCAATTCAAATTCAAATTCAGATCAACATTATCTTGAGATAATTATAGTAATTTCCTGATATTATCTAAATATATTAGGAAGTATAATTAATTTATAATTCTTTTCCTTATTTTTCCCAATGGTTTAGGGAATGTAATTAATTCAGGATTCTCTTCCTGATTTGCTACAACCAGAATTGTAACACTTCATTTCCTATAAATAGGGATTGGAATCATTGTAACATCATCATACAATATTCAATAATATACTGTCACTCTGCAGAATTAAAGAGACAGACAGTCGTGGACGTAGGCCTATTATTGCCGAACCACGTAAAAGCTTTGTGTTCCTCGTTTGATCATCTGTTTCTGTCTTTGTCTTTTCTTGGTATTTGTGCTTTCTCACATTGATTGCAGGTATTGGGCATTGATTACTCGTCGACTGAATTCCAACGTCGACATTTTGGCACTAGAAGGATGGCCCAAACTGCAATCTTTTTCGTCTCAGCTCATCGATTTCCAATGTGGCAAGGACTCGATCAAACAGGTTCCTTGGAGATGATGACCAAGCGGAAAGTCACATGAACCAGTCCCAACAGAACGTCCAGCCCATGCAGGACGCACCCATGCATGTTGTAGGAACGTCCCATGGACAGGCACTGGGCGCCGCGACAGGCATCCCTCATTTGCCTCCCCGTCAGACCGTTCCAATTGCCCTATTAGCCGAAGGGCAGAATGTGCTGATCCAGAGGCAAGAAGCGTTGGAAGATACGGTCAGACAACTTACAGAGGCCGTGAATATGTTGGTACAAACTCAAGTACAGAACGTGCCCAGGGTTGATGTTCAGGTTCCAAGGCATGTACCCCAGCAGCATGAAGCAATGCAAGTACCTGACAGGCTGGCAAGGGAAGTCCCACGACCTACAGGCTCAGCTCGCTCCTCCAATGCGCGCTCCAGGGCTGGAAGACACCCTGTTCGGGAAGAAATGGAGGTCGCGCGCCCAGATAGCCTGGTGGTAAGGCTGAGCTAGGGTGGAAATCTACAAGCAGAAGTTGGATGCGATGGAGCCAGAGTTGCAGCTCGGCGACTTAATGATGAGCGCAGACAGGGAAGATCCTATCAGCCTGACGGTCTGTTCGAAGAGGACGAAAGGTATGATCCGGAGCACCCTGCCCCTAGTCATGATCACAGGCGGAGGTACGAGCTCCGAGATCCGCAGGTAGAAGAGCTCCTTCAGAGGGTCCAGCAGTTGGAGGCACGACCTGGAGCCCCGGAGCAGCGTGGGTATTATGGGGGAAGGACTCCCTTCACGAGGGAGATTGAGACACAGCCTCTCCCCCCGAGGTTCAAGATGCCAAGCATCCAGCAGTATAATGGGGACAGTGACCCCTATGACCATCTCGACGCCTTCAATGTTCAGATGGACCTGCAGACAGGAAGTCCGATGGTGAAGTGCCGAGTATTCCCAGCTACATTGGGGGATATTCCAAGGACGTGGTTCAAGAATCTTCCAGCTCGCAGCATAGGAAGTTGGGAGCAATGCCAACAGAAGTTCGTTGGTCAATACAGGGCACTGAGAAGGCAGCTCGCTCCATCCTGCCATCTAGCCACTATCTTTCAGCGTCAAGGTGAGTCGTTGAAGGAGTACATCACCAGGCTTAGACGCGAGGTCGCTAATGTTGAGCATCCGTCAGATGAGAGTATACTGACAGCGATCTCAGCTGGACTGCGCAAGGATGGAAAGTTATACGAAAGCATTTACAAGTCCCCAGTGAAGGATCTGGGAGAATTCTATGAGCGAGCTGCGAAGGAGATCAGGTGGGAAGAGACCTTCGGCCTGAAAAAACAGAATCAGAAGAATGAAGCGGGCAGTTCCAACCAGCCAAAGAGGAGAAATAATGGCAGGAACGAAGAAGGAAGAAATAATGGCTCGAGTAACCAGATCACTAAGAGAACAATAAGAGAGCCAATGTATGACCGACCTCAGCGTCAAGGTCGCCATGAAGGATACAGCGTCCTGACGGCATCACCGGACAGGATTTACGCTGCGGAGAGAAATAAAGAGGATTTTGGGAGGCCCAATCCTATAAGGGCTCCCGTTCATCAAAGGGATAAAAACAAGTTATGTGCCTATCATAATGAGGTCGGGGCACAATACTTCAGATTGCTGGGCGTTGAAGAATGCCATTGAGAAATTGATCAGGCGAGGTCGCCTGGGAGACTATGTAGCAAGACCCGCAGACTCGCGACCTCCACAACAACGACCTCACCAGCAACAGCCCCAACGAGCTTCCGAGCAAGGTCAGGAACCTGCGGTAAGAACCATTTTTACTATTTATGGTGGCCCTCATATTGCAGGTGATTCCAACAGATCGCATGAGAGATACGTCCGAGAGGCGAATCATTCATTTCAGCTCAATGGGTCAGAGGGACCTACCAAAAGAGCAAAGCCGACCTCGGACGAGATCGTATTTACAGAAGAAGATGCTAGAGGAGTGATCTGTCCTCATAATGATGCGCTGGTTATACGAGCTAAAATCAGCAATGTGGAAGTTAGGCGCATCATGATCGATACCGGAAGCTCAGTGAACGTGATGTATAGGAGCTGTTTTGACCAGATGGGGCTGCGAACAGAGCAAATGAGGCCATCCCCGGAGCCTTTATTCGGATTCACTGGAGATGCTGTGGTACCAGTAGGGCAGATTAAGCTGCCATTGACTCTAGGGCAGATTAAGCTGCCATTGACTCTAGGGGAGGCAGGTCGTCAAGCAACAACCTTGACAGATTTCTTGATAATCGACTGCCCATCAGCATATAACGTGGTCCTCGGAAGACCTTCTATGAACGAGTTGGACATGGTTACTTCGACCAGAACTCTGACAGTGAAGTTCCCAACTCCTAATGGCATCGGATGTGTTCGAGGAGAACAGCACCTAGCTCGTCGTTGCTATGAAGATGCTGTGAAGATGGGTGTAAGAGGAAAGAAGGTGAACGTGGTCTCAGGAGGCGAGCCACTAGCTATGACTGAGAAGGGAGTCAGTCACGACCTGGACCCTCGCGAGGTAAATACAGACCGAGCTACCGGTCCAATTGAGGAGTTAGAAGATGTACCAGTCAGCGAGGTAGATCCTAAGCGATGCTTGAAGCTGGGAAGAGGATTAACTCCGGAGCTGAGAATCCAGCTCGCTGACTTCCTAAAGGCGAACTTGGATGTGTTTGCATGGAATCATGAGGACATGGTGGGGATAGATCCAGAGGTGATGTCTCACAGGCTGAACATTGATCCTCATTTCAAGCCAGTTCGTCAGAAGAGAAGAGCAATGACAGAGGAACGATACTTAGCACTAAATGAAGAGGTGGACAAGCTTCTGGTTAACAAGTTCATCAGAGAAGCTTACTACCCGACCTGGGTCGCCAACCCTGTGCTAGTGAAAAAGAAGAACGGGAAGTGGAGAACTTGCATCGACTTCACCGACCTAAACAAAGCATGCCCCAAAGACAGTTTTCCCCTGCCAAGGATAGATCAGCTCGTGGATGCTACAGCTGGCCACGAGCTCCTGAGCTTCATGGATGCATATTCGGGATATAACCAGATCCCAATGAAGCCCGAAGACGAAGAGCACACCTCGTTCATGACTGATCGGGGTTATATTGCTACAAGGTAATGCCCTTCGGTTTGAAGAATACTGGAGCGACCTATCAACGCTTGGTGAACATGATGTTCAAAGAATAAATTGGAAAGACCATGGAGGTCTATGTGGACGATATGCTGGTGAAATCCAAGCAGATAGGTGACCATGTTAGCGACCTGAGAGAGATGTTCCAAATTCTGAGGAGCTATAAGATGAAATTAAATCCACTCAAATGTGCATTTGGAGTAGCTTCTGGGAAGTTCCTGGGCTTCATGGTCAACAGTAGGGGAATTGAAGCAAACCCTGAGAAGATCAAAGCACTGATTGACATGAGGTCGCCTACCAAGGTGAAGGACGTACAGAGCCTCAATGGCCAGGTCGCAGCATTGAGTAGGTTCATTTCGAAAGCGACAGACAAGTGTGTCTCTTTCTTTAACATTCTGAAGAAAGCAAAGAGTTTCGAGTGGACTGAGCAGTGTGAAGTAGCCTTCCAGCAGTTGAAGGAGTATATGGGACGAGCTCCACTTCTTTCCAAGCCCAAAGAAGAGGAAAAGCTGATCTTATACTTGGGAGTGTCAAAGCAGGCTTTGAGTGCCGCACTGGTGAGGGAAGAAGAAAAGACGCAGCTTCCGGTCTATTATGTGAGCAAACGGTTACAGGATGCTGAAACCAGATATTCGCAGATGGAGAAACTGGTTTACTGCCTGGTGATTGCATCAAGGAAGCTGCGACCTTATTTTCAAGCTCATACCATCGAAGTCCTCACCAAGTATCCGTTGAAGCAAGTTTTGCAGAAAGCAGACACCTCAGGTCGTTTGTTGAAATGGGTAGTGGAGCTCGCGCAGTTCGATATCCAATTCAAGCCGAGGACGGCTATCAAAGCTCAGGCTCTGGCAGATTTCATTGCAGAATTTACGGGACCTGTGGATGATGAAGCTGAGTCTTCTGAAGGTCCGGCCTGGGAGCTTTTTGTTGATGGATCGTCCAGCGAACAGAGGGCTGGAGCTGGAATTTTACTTATCAGCCCCGAAGGCCACAAAATCCTTTGCGCTTTAAGGTTTGGCTTTCAGGCAACAAACAATGAAGCTGAGTATGAAGCACTGCTTGCAGGACTGCGTTTGGCTAAGGAGATGCGAGCTGAACGCTTGAAGATCTTCAGTGACTCACAGCTCGTCGTCGGCCACGTAATGGGGGAATATCAAGCTAGGGGATCAAAGATGGCCCTCTACCTCCAAAAAGTACACGAGCTACTGGGTGCATTTCAGAAGTACGAGGTGAAGCAGATCCCACGAGCTCAAAACTCGCATGCTGATGCACTAGCTCGCCTCGCAACTACACGAAATGCAGATTTCCTTGGGGCGATCCCAGTTGAGTTCCTACCAGCTCCAAGTACTGAAGAAAAGAATATGACGATGGCCATATCCGTGCAGCCTGATTCCTGGATGAGCCATATTCTCAAATACTTGCAAGATGGAAAGCTGCCCAGTAACAAGCTGGAAGCCCGACGTCTACGAGCTAGAGCAGCCAGGTATTGCATCTATGATGATGCACTGTACAAGAAGGGGTTCACAGCACCGTTATTAAGATGCATTGATGGCCCTGAATGTGAAACAGTACTAAGGCAGATACACGAGGGCCACTGCGGGAACCATGCTGGGGGGCTGTCTCTAGCTCAGAAGGCACTTCGTCAAGGTTTCTACTGGCCCACCATGAGGCAGGATGCCATAAACTTAGTAAAGAAATGCGACAAGTGTCAGAGGTTTGCTCATATTCCGCGAGCTCCGCCAGCTTACCTCCAACAGATGGTGAGCCCGTGGCCCTTTGCGATCTGGGGGATGGACCTGATCGGACCCCTACCGATGGCTCGGAGAAGATGCAAACATGCGGTGGTCGCGGTAAATTACTTCACCAAGTGGGCGGAAGCAAAGGAGTTAGCTGAAATCTCCACGACGAAGATTGAGAAGTTTGTGTGGAGCAATATTATTTGCAGATTCGGAGTCCCACAGCAGATCGTGACTGATAATGGGACCCAGTTCGCTAGTGACCAGTTTCTCAGGTTTTGCAACGACCTCAAGATTGTTAAGAGCTTTTCAGCAGTGGATCATCCACAAGCCAATGGCCAAGTTGAGGCAGTGAACAAGATCATCAAGCAGACCCTGAAAATGAAACTGGAAGCAAAGAAAGGAGCATGGGTAGATGAGCTTCAAAAAGTATTGTGGTCTTACAGAACCACAGCTCGCAGCTCCACTGGCGAGACCCCATTCTCAATGGTATATGGATCTGAGGCTATGATCCCAGCTGAGTTTGAAGTTACTTCGCAAAGAAGAGCAACCTTCAATCCAAACAACAACGATCAGCTACTTGCCACAAACCTGGACCTGCTTGAAGAGCACAGGGAAACGGCCAGGCTAAGGGTAGCTGTCTATCAGCAAAGAATAGCGAGGTACTACAACAAGTATGCTCGGATTCGCAGATTCAATGTGGGAGACTTAGTATTGCGTCTCATTCTGCCTGGAGCCCGCAAGTCAAGTGATGGATCCTTAGGCCCGAACTGGGAAGGACCATATGTTGTCACAACAAGCTTGGGGAATGGGGCTTATCATTTAGCTAACAATGAAAATGGAGCTGAGGTCCCTCGAGCATGGAATGCCGAACATCTCCGCCCTTATTATCAGTAAAACTCTTTGTAATATGTAATTCAAAATTATTCTTGTTAATGAAAGCTTCATTTCCCCAACTTGCGACTCAATTCACTTCACTATGGCGAAACGGGCTGCGAGCTAAATAGCTCGCTAAAGAGCCAAAAAAGCAGGCAAAGTGACGACCCCTGCATAGCTCGCTATAAATGAAAGAGCCTAAAAAGCAAGTGACTAAGTGTCCTTGCATAGCTCGCTTAAAGAGCCAAAAAAGCAGGCGAGGTGACGACCCTTGCATAGCTCGCTATAAATGAAAGAGCCTAAAAAGCAAGTGCCTAAGTGTCCTTGCATAGCTCGCCTAAAGAGCCAAAAAAGCAGGCAAGGTGACGACCCCTGCATAGCTTACTATAAAAATAAAGAGCCTAAAAAGCAGATAGCTAAGTGCCCCTGCATAGCTCATCAAACATTCTGATAAACCAATTACTTATACCTACAAAATTTTATTAAGTTGGTAAAACAAGTAATTGCTTTAATTATTATCAGATTTTGGGTTCATTGATTATCAGCTCGCAAGAAATGTGAAGAGCATAAAGTATATTATACACTAGCCTGAAGAACATTCAACACAGAAGAAACAATGAAAGAAATTTTCATTAAGTATGAGAACTTGTTACAAGTTGAAAAATTGAAAAAATACATGAAAAATGAAAGAAAACGAGCTATTAGTTCTGAACAGGAGGATCTGGGTCAGCCAAAGGTTTTGGACCAACGGTGGACGAGGTAGCTTTTGCTTTAAAATCCTCAACGGTTTCAAGCCCTATGTCCCCAAAGATAGAAAAATTCATTCCTGGATGGGACATCCACAGTGTGTAGAGGAAATCGCGACCTGTTCTTTCCTCAGCTTCGTCCCTTGCATCTGCAACCCGCACTTCCAGTTCTTGAGCTGCTTGCACTCTGAAGACCGTCAGCTCTTCGAAGGCATTATCAGCGAGACGATTGACGACCTCAGCCTCTTTCTTCATGTCTTCAATTCGCTGCTCTGCAGCCTCAGCTCGCTGAATAGCCTCCCCCACTTGCTGCCTAAGCACCTCAACTCGATGCTCAGCCTCCTTCGCACGATTATCCGCGGTTGCAGCCTCCTCAGCTCGTTTGGTTGCAGCCTCCTCAGCACTTTTAGCTGCAGCTCCCATCTCATCAGCTCGCTTCTTAGCCTCCTCGGCCTGTTTCTCGGCAGTTTCAGCTCGCGCCAGAGCAGCATCGACCTGGCGATGAAGCACTTCAGTCTTCTCTTCTGCAGCTGAAGCCCGCTGCTCGTCCAGTGCAGCCTGTTGCTCAGACTGCCTCAGATCTTCTTTCACCTTGAGCAGCTCATCCTTTAGCATGGCGTGCTCATTTTCCATTTTCTTCAGGGCCTCCTCAGCTGCTTGCCTTGCAGCGTTTGCCTCAGCGATCTGAGCTTCCTGACCTTCTATTCTGCCCGAGGTTAAGCGAGCTAAATCGTCAGTAGCCGCCTCCAGGTCGAATTCCAGCTTCCTCATCTCATCCTTGGTAGCCCTTGTCTCCCTTCTTCGCTTCATTACAGCAAGGGCACCCTGAAAATTATGAACAGATTAAAATCTAGTCAAGTAAGGAAATCAGCAGATGAGGAAAAATAACTTACCAGCATGCAATGGCGAGCCGCGAACTCATCTAGATCCTCGCCCCTAAGACACCTATTTTCCAAGACATTCGCGTGATTGAGCATAATTGTTGCCCAGTTGTCAAGGAAGGAATTTAAGTATCTTCCTCCAGGACCCAGCTCGATATCTGATCTGATTGGTGAAGGAGTTCTCTCGCGCTCCGGGATATCGCGCACATCATCATGAGAACCACCGCGTCGCGATACAACGGTACGCCTAGTCACATGCCCGCTGGGGCCAGCTCGGGTTGCCTGGGGAGCAACCTTAGAAGGAGCATCACCTTTTCCAGGCTACGAACTGGAAGTCAGAGGTGACTGAAGATTTGCAAAAACATTTGAAAGAGGCACCTCACTAGGAGCAGCAGTTGAGGGAGCAGTGGCTCTAGCAGCAGCATGCACCTCGCTGGGAGCAGCGGTTGAAGGGGCAGTGGCTTCAGTGACAACAGGCACTTCGTTGGATGCAGCGACCGCAGGAGCCTGGTCCTGGGCAGATGGTTTAGAGCGTTTTGAGGGTGCTGCTGGAGTGGCCAAGTCTTCGGCAGGCCGTTTTGTTGAAGGAATCGAGGAAGCTTGAAATACAGTGGGACTTGCAGGAGGAGATTTCATGAGTACAAGTTTCCTCCTGTTGGCTGGGAGTTTCGTAGAAGAAGGAACAGGGGCTGGAACACGAGCTGGGGATGGCAGTGAAGCCCCTGGAGTAGATATGTGATGTGGAGAAGAGGATGGGTCAACCTGTGCAGTAGGGGCTGCAGGGACTGGGTCTGATCCTGTCCGAGCTGGAGCAGGAACTGAAGAAGAAGTTTTTCTAGACGCACCCTTTGAAGGGGTGCGAGTTGAAGACGATTTCGCCTTCGTTGGTGTGCGAGCTGAAGATGATTTTGCTTTAGATGAAGCGCGAGCAGAAGCACTTCGAGATGAGGTCTTCCGAGCTGGAGAAGGTAAGCGAGTGTCATCTGCTGATGATGAAGAGACTGATGGCGGAGGTCGGGAAGCAGACGCATCCTGAACTGGAACCTCAAAAACAGAAGGAAGTCTAGGTTTGTCACTCATCTTGCCTATATCTTCCTCAGCTCGCAGAAGAAGGGATTCCTTAGAAGGAGCAAGGCTGTAAGCTCTAAGGATAGCATCGTCAAATTTGCTGCTGATGCCCGCGTCCTCTGATTTGGCGAGCTTGTCGAGAGCTCGTTCCTCCTCGCGCTGAGAGGAGATTCGTCCATTTTCAGCACTGCACAGCAAATGATCAAAAAATGATAGTAATGAAGATACAAAACAAAATCAGCTCGCTTTAATTTTCTTATGTATACCTGGTTTCAGGACGAAGCTGAAGTTTCGGAGATCTGCAAGAGATGGGCACGAGATATAAAACCAGCTCGTCTTGTACGGCCCAACGTTAGATTTTCCTTTCGCTTCTCCTTGGGCAAAAGGTCTTTGTATGGCGATTGACGGGCTGTGAGATAGTAAATACCATCTGGTTTCTCTCCTTCTCCCGTACTCAGGGCCTTGAAGGAGTAGAACTGCTGAATAAGCTTCGGTGTAGGGGGACGAAGGCTGTTCCTGAGGAAGGCTATAGCTAGTGAGATCAGCTGCGTATAAGAGTTCGGAGTCAACTGAAATGGCGCGAACTTGTCCTTGTTAAGAAATGCGATCAAGTACGGTGGAATGGGGAACCGCAACCCCTGCTCGAGATGCTGAGTGCTAACAGCGATGAATCCCCTGGGCGGATAACACGCATGATTGCTTGAATCAGGCAACAGTATGCGGCAACCAAAAGGGATGTGGAATTGCTTGACAAGTCCTTCCACCTCAGGACGCTTCAGCGATGTGGGATGACGAGCAAACGTATCACGAGCCTCTCTTCCCTGTATAGCGTGAGCTCGGGCTTTATCATGCTCACGAGCTTCATTACTTGGAATCATTCCCTTGCGAGTTCCGCTTGTAGACATCTAAAAAAAAAAAAAAAAAAAAAAAGAAGAAACGCCATATGCAATAAATATAAGACTCGGAATGACGAAGGTATAATAAAACATCATTGCAGGTACAACAATTGTGATGGAGCAAAATGAACCCAAAACAGAAAGTTTGAAGAAAAAGATGCCTCACCTTGAACTGTTGATGAGATGAAAAACGGCGAGAAAGGATGATGGTTTCGTGAAAAGGTAGTGGGTCCTGGTTGCTTGAAAGTTTAAACACTTGTTTGCTTCGAGTGGAAATGGCAGATGAAAGAAGAAAATGAAAAGGGTCCATCGGTTTATATAGACAATCGAGCATGAACCCCCAACCGACAGATCTTTGAAAAGTGTAACCGTCATAAATCTGACGGTGCAGCGCAAAACATGGTTTTGGAAATCATGCAGCCGTCAGTTGAAGGACGTGCGCATTAAATATGCATGTAAAGGACGTGTAGACGTCGCTTCAGTTACCATCTGCGTGATCGCCACGTGTCGTAACTGAAAAAGTGGAATTTGAAAGTGCACAGAAGCAGTTATGAAGGGAAGCGTGCCAAGGAAGCCAACTTTTACCAGCCAGTTTGAGCTCCCAGCTCGCTAAAACAAACTGAGAGCTGGGGGGCTAATGTTATATGTATTTTTCGGACTCAGTAATTGGGCTGGTAAAAATCCGATTTAGGCCCATCCAAGACCTGATAAGAAGGCTCAATAAGGTCAACGTAGTCAAAGCTCATCAGACAAGGCCCAAGATTGACTCTAAGCCCAGTAAGTTCTCCAGTTTGCTTAAAGGGATCTTCCAGCTGGCATCAACAGACCTATAAACACAGCCAGGTCGCAGCTCGCCGCTTGCGCAGCTCGTCTCTCAGCGAGCTCGAGCTCGAGACCACCATGACACGTCAGCTCGCTCAGACGCGTAATAAGTATAGTATCTTCCAGAACAGGCAGTTACCAAGTTCAACCATGATTCTCTCTCCGAATATGGCAATTGCCCAGTCAAACCATGATTTCCTCATCAGATATGGAGATCAATTCAAATTCAAATTCAAATCAACATTATCTTGAGATAATTATAGTAATTTCCTGATATTATCTAAATATATTAGGAAGTATAATTAATTTATAATTCTTTTCCTTATTTTTCCCAATTGTTTAGGGAATGTAATTAATTCAGGATTCTCTTCCTGATTTGCTACAACCAGAATTGTAACACTTCATTCCCTATAAATAGGGATTGGAATCATTATAACATCATCATACAATATTCAATAATATACTGTCACTCTGCAGAATTAAAGAGACAGACAGTCGTGGACGTAGGTCTATTATTACCGAACCACGTAAAAGCTTCGTGTTCCTCGTTTGATCATCTGTTTCTGTCTTTGTCTTTTCTTGATATTTATGCTTTCTCACATTGATTGCAGGTATTGGGCATTGATTACTCGTCGATTGAATTCCAACGTCGACAGCTACAAAGTCAATTGTAATCATTTCTTGTGTAATTGGTCCATTCTACGATTGATTTAGGGAGCCACTGTTGCCACCCTAAAAATGTCTTGGCATCCCTTTCCTTTCAACTTGCAAATAATAAGTTAAATATTAAATTAAATTTTACAAGTAACTGATTTATTTATTTGCGCTTATAAACCAAATTTCTTCCGTCTATAATCTGTCTTCTAATTTTTTGTTCCTCGAGTGAATGTCTGCAGTGTCTAAGAGTTATTAAGGTGATATTAGGAAAAAAAAAAAAAGGGGGGGGGGGGGGGGGGGGGGGGGGGGGGGGGGGGGGGGGGCGGGGAGGGTTGGGGAGTGGGGGGTCGGTTGGCGCGGATTTATCATACCAACCAGGCTACAAAGCAACAGGACAATTGTCCAAGATAAACTTATTAAATTAGCTGGGGACTTCTTCTATCCAAACTAAATTACTCCAAACAGACATACCATGAGTAGCAAGAGCATGAATAACAAAATGAACTTCAAGAAAAAGAAGCACCATGTCATTGACGTCCTAAATCACCAGACCAACACCTCTAAACGGTGGCTTTCCCAAGAAAAAAAATATATATCTCTAAAAGGTGGACTTCACAGTTTGACAAACTCAACAATTTTGGCACCAACAGACTCTACCAAAAAAGGAACAATACCGCAACCTCTCACTAATATGAGTCCCTACAACAATGTTATTAATGTATTTTATCATAACAAGTTTTAAATATTATAATTTAATTATTTTGATAAGTTTAAATTTTAGATACTAATAAATATAAAGGTTTCAGAAACTATCAACTGAAAAAAATTAGCTCTGCTTCTAAGTTTTGACGCCCTAGGACCCAAAGCTTGTTCAAACTCATCGCAGATAACAATGCCTCGGCAACCAAACCCTCCTTAGAAAACCATCGGAGCATCTATTAATTTTAAGCAGCCTATTTTTGGATCAATCCAGCATGGAGATTCCAACTGAGGGTTTATAAGTATATTATAATATTATTTTTTATTTTTTATTTAGAATGTGTAGAAAACTTTTTTGGGTGGCGCTAGGGCTACCCTTAATTTATATTCTATATATACTAAAATATCCAAATATTAAAATTTTATATTTTTTTTTTTTTTTTTTTTTATAATATTTATAAATCTTTAATCGATTATTTTTATATTTTTAATATATAAACTAATTATTAATAAAAAATTCACTCTCCTAATCAATTCAAATGCAATAAATGAATTTGACTAATGATCCTAATAATTTAAAAATTAGAACATAATGACAATAAAAACTATATATATATATATATATATTTCATACCATCATTATATTATTTTACTACTATCACTATAACAAAATAGATTATTCATACTGAACTATTCATACTTGGTAGTAAAAGCCCGATATGAATACTATTTTTTTAATTAAAAAATTAAATTGAATTATTCATACCAAGCATGAAAAGTCAAGTATGGATAATACTTTTTTATTATTAAAAATACTTGAAAATCAGTTATCCATACCGAGCACTAATGGCTCGGTATGGATAATATTTATTTTAATAAAAAAAAATTAAATTAAATTATCCATATTGGTCATTGATGGCTTTGTATGGATAATCATTATTATTATTATTATTTTAGTTTTAAAAAATTTAGTTAAGTATCCATTACAGCCTAGTATGGATAATATTGTTTTTTTTTAATTAAAAAAATTAAAATATCTTATAATTTATATGGGGCGCGTGACCGTTCGGTATGAATAATATTTCTATACCGAGCATTTAGTGGCCTAATATAGAAAAGTTGTTGATATACACATCGTCCCTCACCTTAACCCCCCCCCCCCCCCCCCCCCCCCCCCCTCCCCTCTCCACTTACTAGCCGTTCGCTGTTTCGATAACTCCATTGTTCACCGTCATCGGTCGTTGTCGCCGATTCGCCACTGGTAAGTTTTCTCTCCCCTTCTTCTCCTTTTCTTCTTTTCTTCTTCTTCTTCTCTTCTACTTGTCCTTTCTTCTTCTTCTTCTTCCTCTTCTTCTTATTCTTTCGTCCGCATGACAACCAAACTTATTTTAGTTGCTGCCTCTTCTTTTTTTTTTTTTTTATATTTGATTTCTGGCTCGTATGACTTTTGTCTTCTTTCAATTCCTTAGATCTATTGAAACTTAGGGTTAATTATTCTCAGTACTTGTTAATTGGTTTGATTTAGTGTTTATTTTGTTTTATTGATTTGTTACTCTACTTGATTAACCAATCTTTGAGTTGTTGGTCAATATTGTAGGTTTTGGCGTTTTAGTTTAATTTAGTATTGTTTTTTCTAAAAAATTAGTTGTGAATTAATTTACTTGATCTGTTGTAATGGAATGGTTTTTGTTGGTTGATAAATTTGTTTGATAGAATTTATGCTAACTAGGTTGGTTTGACTTAATTTGTGGTGAAAAAGTAGTTGGGGATTGATTGGGTTTTGTTGTATGCTTGATCTTTTTAGGGTTTATTAGGTGAATTGATGGTGTCAAAGTTGTAATAGTTACAATCCAAGGCATGCCAGGCGTCTAAGTTTGTGGTACAGCATGGAAATGCCTTTGACAGGCAGTTGTTGGAAGAGAACAAGCAGTACATTCAAGAGCCTCCTACTATGGAGAAATGTAACTTGTTGGCTAAACAATTGTTTCACTTGTCTTGCTAGGTTATTCTCTTCATGCTTTTGTTACCTTTTGTGATTTGTTTTGTATTGTTTTGGGTTATGGTAGGAGTTTTGATGATGTTGGATTGTTAGCGCTGAAAATGAGTGTGTATATATATATTTTTTAATATGAAAATGAGTATCTATACCGGGCTGTAGCCAGTATAGATAATCATATCCATGTCGAGCAGCTTGATATGGATATGATTATCTATGACGAGTAGCCCAGTATAGATAATCATAACCACAAGCCGACCAATTGGGTTGACCCATTTCTGATATGGATATCCATATTGAGTATAGTCTGACATGGTTACCCGTATCCATACAAAATGGGTGCTTGGTATAGATAAAATCATTAACTATACCGACTTTATCCATACTAGGTACTCTGACCGATATGAATGACCTATTTTGTTGTAGTGTATTATTCAATTTGAAAAAAAAAATTAATAAAATTTGGCAAACACGTTTTTAGATCCTAAAAGTATTTAAGTGAATTTCGTGTTTTCAAATAGCAATTGAAAAAAAGGGAAAATGAAAGAAGAAAATATATATTACTGACCCTTAATTTTAAGCATTTATGACTTGGATTCCTCGTGGCCAATTGCGAGTGCCGTGGCTTGTACTTCCCAATCTAATTGACGGGCAAAAACCTTCACAACTTCAAATTCTTGTTCGTCTCTATGCAGAAATATGCAAGAGCTATAGAGGGGACCCATACCATAGAGATTCGAGAGGCCGTATAAGTAATATCAAGTTGAATCAGTAGAGCATTTTTTTCTACATATATTGACATGTCAACGACTTTGTTACTTTGCAGAAATGCAAGGGCAATACAGGGGAACGAAACTATTAAAGGTTTGAGGGCCCGTGTACGTATGGGTTTATACCCAATTGAACCTGTAGAGCATTTGTTCTGTATATATCTCGACTTGACAATGATTTCCTCGAAACCCTTTTACTACTGAAAATTTGTATAATTTGTATTAAGCTAGTTTTTAATCAATTTATCTGCCAATAAAAAAAATATCTATTATCTCAATAAAATATCAAACAGCTAGATGGCTTGGATCCTTCGAAGTTCCAAATAAAAGAAATGTTTACTTGCCTATCACTCTGATTTTAAAAAATTAAGTTCATTTATGTTTAAATAAGTTCAAAAATGTTATTTAACTTGCAATCACTAGCTTTCTTCTAAAACCTTGATTTTTAAAATAAAATTTTCTATTAATAAAGGCTTAATTTGTTTTGTTTTTTGTTTTTTGTTTTTTGTTTTTTTACTTTTTTGAAAAAAAAAAAATCAACTCAAACCGTGATCTTTTTTTTTTTTTTTCGAATTGTCATTGAAATACAATTTCATATTTTGACATGTTGGAATAATCTTGAAGTGATGATTGATTGACCAAGATTACTTTTAACTATGTTAGCAAGATTCAGAAAGAGCAGATACTATACCTATATCTCAACCCACGAATATAATAAGAGCTCGAGTGTGTATATATATATAAAATGAAGAAAACCTCCACTAGAAGAAACAAAGTAGAGAACACATAAATACACTTCTTATTAATTTTAACGGAGGAACACATCAGTCCAAGTGCTCAGTCTAATCGGAACAGAACTTTTCACGTATAGTTGACCGCCTCATGCAGGCATGTAATTCAACATATACCATCTACCATAGAGTTGTAGTAAATTAATTATATATAATAAATTTTATGGAGACATGGGTGGAGACATGGCGTTCACATAATCGCCATTAGCAGAAATAGTTTGATTGTTAATAGTAATACTTGTAACCCCATTCTTATCTCTGGAGACAACAATTTGATTTCCGTTCCCATCTCTTGTCCCAACAGTTTCAGTTCCATTGTTTTTGCTGACAACAGTTTTGCCTCCATTCCCATCTTTTGTTTCAACACCTTCATACCCGTTGTTTTTATTGACAACACTTTGGTCTCCATTAGAACTGGTAGATGTAACAACTCCATTCCCATTACCATTATTCTGAACCGATTGAACACCACCTTTACCTCCATTTATAACTCTTTGAATTGGAGTAGGAGGTGGCACATTGACCGCTCCATCTACAGGAACATTGTCATTAGTCGCGGAACCACCATGGCCTGCTGAGCTACCATGGACGCCGCTTTTACTTTGATCGTTGTCCTCATGATCTGCAACCACAAACCCATGTCAAAATTCCTATGTAGAAGTAAAACAATATTCTTAAATCAATTATAAGTGCTCAGTGAGTAAAATAATTATTTATTTTTCAAGCATAGGTAAAAAAAAAAAAATCTGGCATATACGTTAGCATAATTCTACATATAGAGAAAGTAAAAAATCACAATATTTGTATTGGGAATCAATAGAAAGAGGGAGTATAGTACTGGTTTGAGGACTCCCTGCTAAATTTCTAGCAGACAGGCATCTTGGGAAGAAGTGGAAGACGGTAATTAAGAGAAAAGCACAAATGATGAGAGAAGAAATTTTGCTACTCATTTTCTTCTGCTTCATTATCTTGAGCTATTCGGTACCTTCTAGCACCGAATAGATTGCATGTATTTATAAGCTGTGCCAAAATCTTCATTTTTTTTCTTGAAAAAATCTTATTATTATTACTACTTTTAATAGTGGGAGAGAGAGATTAAATTAATACAAAACTATCCTCACTTATAATAATGAGACTTAAACCTTAACCACTCGTAGTAAAAAGTTGTGTTATAAACTACCAAACTTGTTCCCCTCACTATCGCAAGTAGTGCTAATTAAATTCAATATTATAATATGATTATAGATATTTTACTACGCTTAACTAGTATCGACACAAAAAAAAAAAAACTGTCTATAATTTGAATATAACTCTTAAAAGAAACGTAAATTAATTTGATTAGTTGATTAATTACTCCAAATGCATTACACACCACCATTTGTAGGAGCGATATTAATTTGAGAATTTACCTTGATTCTAAAAGGTAAGCGGTTTAAGTTCCACCCTTATATTTTAAACATTAAGTGTGGACTGTAAGTTTTCTCTCAGTAAAAGTTGCCCTCTCCTTGATTGTGAAAGTAAGCATCGAGGCCGTTTAATCTATCTCAACAAGTTTTGACAGTTATTTAATTCATAAAGTGTAACGTTCAAAAAATAGTAATAATAATCCAGACATGTTAAAATTAATGGATGTTTATGTGTATATATAAGATTTAAAGTAAATGTATTTATCAAAATATTTTATTTTAAATATTTTTGCTTAATATGCTTCAATGTGAAAAGGTGTTTCGGATCCCAAGTGTCAACCGCCTTTCACACCACTGATCGCGGAAGCTTGCTTGCAAGTTGTGTGATCGTGACGACTAATGTCATAAATAGAAACAAAACTAAAAATAAAGACTTTGACTTCAAAAATCCTAATAACCAAAATGACCAAAGTGCGAAGACTTTGACCTGGGTCATTTACAACGCTATTATCGCAAAATTAGATAATCTTACTATCGTTATCTGCTAAAATAATTTATTTTTATTTTTATATATTAATACATACTTTTAGTACGTTAAAAAAATTAATTTAATTTTTTCCACATTTGCAGACTTATGAACTTGTATGAGAGGGAAAACTTAAAATAAAAATTAGTTATTTTAAAAAAATTACAAAAAGTATTATAGTTTTATTTTTATTAGCTTCTAACCATCTCCAATATAATAAGGACCTAAATAATAGATAAAAATAAATAAGGATATAAATGGTCTTACAATTTAAAATTTTAATTATAAAGCATTAAAAAAGCAAACTAATTTATTTACTAATTGATTGTCCATATAAGGAAAAATAAACTTAACTTTTTTTTGTAATTATAGAGTTTACTAAAAGCAGTTGGCTACTAAATTTAGTTAATCCAAGGTATAAATAAAAAATTGTTTTTGTTGGAAATGGAATTTAAATGAATATAACATCAATATATCTCTCCAATCAAGAAAATTTCTTATCTCATTGATTCTAAACATAGAATTATACAAACTAATAAAAAAAAAAGAGATAAATAAAATTAAATCATGATTTTACAATAAGAAATCGGGTGTAACAAATTCAACTATTAAATTTTAGTATTTTGTACAAGTAAATTTAAGATTCAAAGATTTTTGGAAATAAAATTTTAGGGTTCATTAATTAGATTTTCAATCAAATTATAGAAATTGTATTTAAAATGCCGAAAAAAAATACTAATATTTAAATAAAAATCATAAGTACATTTTAGAGATAATTTATATGTATGTATGTATGTATGTATGTACATAATTATAAAGATTTTAATAAATAGATGATAAATGTATATATGTATAAAGATAAAGAAAGCAATAACAATTAAATATTAATAAAGATAAGCATAAAAATGTAAAAGTAAATAAAATGATAAATCTAGATTTCTTTAACCTCTAAAGACAAAATTAACTTAACAGAATTTTATATAAGAGAAGAAGCAAAAATTATCTTAACAGAATTATTTTTTTCTGTTCTTTTATTTTTTTAAAAGAAAAATCCAGAGTGGCTCATGTCCCTCCTCTTCTACACCGGATCGGTCCGCCAGTGCATGTGCAAAGTACGTAACATCATGTTCTATCGTTTTCCATTACTATTGAAGTTGCCCCATATTTGAAATTATCGTCTTATATCTTGAAAAAAGATTTCAAAACTTGTGAGTTGGAGTCTTTTTCTTGCCCAATACGTATAGGGTGCTTAACTTCCAAAGCTGGTGCTAACTTATTTGTAATTTTGTTGATCAGGGTAGTCAAAATTCATAGATGAATAAAAAAGAATAAAAAGAAAAATTGTTTTCATTGACTCATGAAAAGCTGGCTACTTACTGAATGGTAACCTGATTTGAAATATTAATATGATTTTGGCATTTTATGAGATAGAATTTATAAATAAAAACAGAGAAAAAAAAGTCTTTATATATACATTGTGTGTGCGTGTAAAATCTTTGTTGAAAATGAATCTTTATAAAATGGATTTTGTTGTTTTGTTAAAAGAATGAAATAGAAAAATTAATTTTTAATATTTAACAAGATTATTTAACTTAAATTTTATAATTAAAACTGGACTTCAAGATTCTCTTTTCGACAAACGTATCCTCTTTTTAAAACGTTAAATATTTAAATATATTATGAACACCTTATATTAATGGTACAACTAAATCAATTCATATATTTGGCGGAGGATTGTAGGAGTGCATGAGAATGAAGTTAGCTAAATTATATTTGATGAGTTTTTCACACCCATAATAATACGATTATGGATTTATATCATGTGTATTAAATACAGGTAATTAAAATAATAAGCAACGTATTCGACAAAATGAATTAACACTACCCCATTGAAGAACAAATTAGGAAGCAATTTAAAACCAAAGGAGGAAGCTAATCATTATCATTTATCAAGTCCAGCAATAATTACATTATAAATAGCTTATATACTATCATTAACTGATGGCACAAATAAGCTTTACTTAATACTACAAGTGTAGCACAAGCCAACTAACTTATAACTGTCCGATACTGATCAGAGACTTAACTAACAACTACTTCACTAATCATTATGATGATCTTTGATGGTCTGATCAACGTACATGACTTTTAGTTACATAGGCAGAGCTTGCAGGTACTTGTATTTTGGAACAGCTTCCTTTATCTGAGCTTCACTTGAACTAGTCTCTTCCCTCTTAGAAGTAAGCGTACATGATTTTTTAGGTACTTGTGCTATTGGAGCTGAAGCTTGGACTGTTGAAGCTGGAACAGAAGGTGCAGTTTCTCTAACAAATTTGTACTAGTTACACAATATTATTAATAATATCTGAATACTTTAAGTAAATATGACTTGGGTTTTTACGTTGATTATTAACTCTAGATGAAACTTATAACTGTAGTAGTTTATGGAAGAGGGTACGTAAAAAGTCACACATGTGAGGTGAAAAAGGATTATATGAATTCTATATTGAAATAATAAAAACCGAAAAAAGAGTAACGTACCAATGAATATTTTCACAACTTAACCGACTAGTATTTTGGATGGTAAAATATTGTCAATACATACTGTTTCACAAAAACATGTAAAGAGTCGCATAGCATGATAAATTTAACAGGGCTCTGCCAAAAAAAACTTATATACAGTCACTAAGTATCAAGGAAAAATAGTGTATTGGTCAAAAGAGTAGGTTGCATGTTATTATCATATACTCTACAATAGCTGATCAAGATTAGCTTTGGGTGGTTAGCAATTGTCGAAGTCACGTGAAGAAGTTAGAAAAAGTAGTGAAGTAGTCAGATACAAAATGTATGTTTTATGTACTGTTTTAGTCAAGAAGAATCATCGAGAAAAGCAATGTCTTGAATGAAGAAATTTTCTCTGCATCTTCAATCATCTCTTCTAAAATTTTTTGTTCTCTGTAAACACTAGTTTTACCGTTATACTAAGTATGGTAATTTAGCATGGCACTGCCAAAAAGGCAACTAAATATAATTAAAAAACAAATGGACGACCAATTAAAAAGCCTGAACATATAAACACTCATAGATATTTTAAATATAACGTGGCTCTGCTAAAACGGCAACTCAAAAAATTGAAAAATAAAAATAAAAAATTAGGTGGCCAATTAAGACATCAACTCGGGTTGCTTTATGAGGGACAGAGTTAGAGAAGTCCCACATGTGAAGCAATGTTTTTAATTTTGATGGCTGGTACAAGCACAAGATCAGCTGAGATTAAGTGAGATAATTAAGGCTTTAGTTGTATGGCCTGGGGAGTAACTGCAAAGCAGAAGGGAGCGACCTACACGCGTGGGGGAATAAACCCACATAAATTGGTAGACATACAACTTAAACCCATGACTTGTGGGATCATGCGTAGGGATTGGTGCTTTAACCACTAAGACAACATCACTTCGTGCATGTGAAGCAAATGTTGATTGGATGAATTTCACATTAAAAACATAAAAACCTTGAGATTATGGTATATCTACCAATATTGGATTAAATCAAGAGAGGGGAATGACTTTCCAAATAATTTTTAAATGGAATGACTTGAATTTTTGAATGTGAAGCAAAACAATATTGGATTAAACCAAGAGAGGAAAATGACTTTTTAAAAAATTAAGCAAATTACACAATACTCCCCTGAGGTGTACCTAAAAAGAAGTGAAAACATATATCATTTCATTACACCAATCCCCCATGCCGTTAATTCAATTCCGTTAACTTTCACAGATGACCAGAATTTTTGGTCAAACAATCACTTTACCTATGAATAAAACAAAAATAATAAAAATATATATATGATTGGATCTCCACCAATGGTATTTAGAAAAATAAATAAGAATTAAAAAATTAAAAAAAAAAAAAAAAACTTTTATATTTTTATATTTTTATAAAAATATAAAAATAAAAAAAATTTTTTTATTTTTTTAAAAAAATTAAAATTTTCTTAAGAATTTTTTTTTTTTTTAAAAAAAAAAATCAAAAAAAAAAAAAAAAAAAAAAAAACCAAAAAAAAATTGAAAAAAAGAAAAAAAAAAAAACCAAAAAAATGGAGATTTTACCCAGATTGAATCCACCGTCCATCAAGGTGGAGATCTAATCTCGGTTGGATCTCCACCTAGTTTATCTTACACTTATTCATCTTCCACATCTAGTTAATCACCTAGTGATGAATGATCTCACACCATTCATCATAAAACCAACATCTTACACCATTCATGATCATTAGACCATCATCTTGCACAAAAAACATCATCAATCATCAGGTCAACATTAACCATCATCTTTATCACCCAAAAAAAAAAAAAAAAATTGAACCCAACATCTATTTTTTTTTTTTTTTTTTGAATATATTATCTCCTTCATCTAGGTCAATGAACCTATAATTCATCTAGTTTCATCAACCTAAACGAAAAACATCTAGTTTTTTCAAAGAAAAAAAAACCAAATGTGTAGAGATTCTTCAATGAACCCAAATGTTGGGTTCATTCGTCTTCTTTGAATGAACCCAAGTGGAACCTAGTCATCTTTAAACGAATCCAAGTTGTCTAGATCCATTTATCATCGAATGAATGAACCCATTAAAGTTATTGATGATCTAAGTTTCAAAACCTAACTCAAAACCTAGATTAGATTTAGGTTTTGAATCCCCTAAAACTAGATGAAATCTGGTTTTTGATTTTTTCCTTTTATTTATGGGTTTTTTTTTCTTAAGATTATCTTGGTTTTGAATTGGGTTTTGAAGTGTTGATGGATGATTTGTGATTTTATGGTGTTGTTAGTTTGATTGAAGATAGAAATTTGGTTGGTAATGGGTTGAAAATAAAACCTGAATCAAGGTTGATCTACTTTCAAAATGACTCTTCATCTTCATTTGGATGAATATGAAGAGTCATTTTTCATTTTTATTTTTTATTTTTCAAGATTTTTTTATATATTTATAAAACTATTGTAGAGATCCAAAATGAATCTTCAACGTTGGATAGATCTTATATGATGATGGAAATCCAATGTAACTCTCCACCACATTTATTAATTATTTTTTGTTTTATTCTTGGGCAAAATGGTTATTTACCCTAAAATCCTAGTCAACAATTAAAGTTGACATAAATCAACGAACAACGTGAGAGGTTTAGTATAATAAAAAGATAAATGTATTTGCACTTCTTTTTTAGGCATACCTCAAGAGGGAATTATGCAATTTACTCTAAAAAAATTTTAAATGGAATTACTTGAATGTGAAATAAAAAATGATAGGATGAATTGGATGAATTTCACATTTGAAAATATAAAAACCTTGAGATTATAGTATATCTAACAATGGGTTAAACCAAGAGAGGGAAATGACTTCTTTTATTATTTTTTTTAATGAAATGACTTGAATTTTTAAGATAAATCCAAAATAAAAAGGTTTGCTCCAAAGAAACGAAATTGTATCAATAATCAAATCTTCATCACTTGTATAGAATTGAAAACAACTTAGCTATTTATAATAAATCAATCCAAATTTCACAAAAATAAGTTATCCTTTTAAAGTTAAATCTTAATATATCAAACAATGAAAAAAATAGATAAAATATGGCGTAAAATATAAAAGAAAGTAAATCTAAATAAAATATGAAAAAATTATGCCCTAAAATTGATATTAGTCCTACACAGCATGGAAGATCAAGTCCAATTGGCAATGTCGTGACCTGTACTTCCAATCAAGATGGCACGAATTGAAAATCCTTCACAGCTTTGAATTCTCTGTCACTTTATGAAGATTCCAGAGCTACTGATTTCATTCCAATCTTTGTTGGAGATTTAATTTATTCATCTCTATCATTTGTATGCGTTATGCATTAAAAATAGTAAAAATTATTAAAAATATTGAAAAAAATAACGAAAATTTATTTTTCACCTAAAAATAAAGGTCATTTATTTTTAGCTCTAAACCAAACTTCAGTGATTTATGTAGTGAAATTTTGTCTACATGTTGCATGTAATGTAAAATGATTAAAAACAGATAAAATTTTGTTTGGGACTACAGATGAATAACTTTTTTTTTTTTTGTCAAAAAGAAATTTTTGTTTTTTAATTTGATTAAAAATTAAATTTTCCATAAAAAATATTATAAGTCTGTGAACACTTTCTTTTGAAAGCTTATCAATTTCATGATATTTGCTCTTAAAGGTTCTCTAAGTGGTCACAAACATAGATTAGTCGTAACTGCACTTCTCTATAAAGTGAGAAGTCTCAAATTCAAATCTCTTCTCCATCAAGTAAAAAATATATACATCTAAAAATAATCTACCATAATATAATGTTGAATTACCATTAGAATAGATATTTTGCAGACTTTGCCTTGGAGTGACAAATATAATTGTAAGAGCTCTTATATTTTTAAGAAGACCAAAAAAACACTTACAATACATTTTCCAAAAAAAAAAAAAAACGGTACAACAAACCATCACTAAGCAAAACCAAACTACTTAAGAAGAAGACCAAAACATATATATCTAGGCAACACAGTGTTCCAACTTCTACCGTGCTGTTTATTAGATGAATTAGCACAAATTGCATCGAACTTCAATCTAGTAGGAACAGAATTATCCAGAATTAATTACCAAATACTTACGCATGCAGATCAACGATACAATCAGAAACAGATTGCACAATTGTGTATATATAGAAAACAAATTTTATGGCGACGGAGAGGGATAGCTGGGGCTGTAAAACTCATATTCAACCTCTGGAGGTGGAGGTGGAGGTGGAGGGCTGTATAAATAGCGCATCTTTTGATCTTCATCATTAGTATCAACATTTTGATTCGTTACAACAGTTTTATATAAATCCCCATATTGATTGTAATATGAAACAACTTCATTGCCATTGCAACTCCTCCTAACAATACGGCGTCCATCAGAAAAGGTATATACGGTTATAGTTTGACTACCACTACATTGTTGGGTCGGTTGACCGCTACCGTCTCCACCATATGAAGGAGGAGGATTATTGTCCACCGCTGAACTGGCATGGCGTGTTGGACTACCATCGACGTCGCTTTTACTTTGGTCATTGTTCTTAGTACGACCATCTGAAACAACAACAAGAAGAAGCCCATCATCAAACTATACCTAATTAGAAGGAAGCTCTACGTACTCTCCGTTTAAAATGGATTATCAAAATAAATGTTAACATAATTCTGTTTATAAGGAAACCAAAAATCACAAACACACATGCAGTATCCGGAATCAACATAGAGAGCTAGAGAATATGGTATTATCTATATACATACCGGGTGGAGGAATACTTGTAATTAAATTTCTTGCAGAGAGGCATTTTGGGAAGAAGTGGGAGATCGTGATTAAGAGAAACCAAACGATGAGAGAAGAAATTTTGCTATTCATTTTCTTCTTCTTCTTCTCTATTTCAAGTGTTAGTATGTGGTTGTGCCCCATAGTTTGCATGTATTTATAAATTATAAACCGTGGCCTGTGAGAGAACCGGCCATCTCATAATTGTTGACTCCAAAATAGTTTTTGGTAATTATGTTTTTCTAATTGAAATAAATCTAAACCACCGAATCCTACTCTGTGATGATGCGACCGCTGTGAACAACTATTTCATTTTCTTTAAAAAAAATATCTTTTTTTTAACTAAATAAATATTTCTTTTACTAATTTTTTTTCTCTTGCAAGCCGTATGATTTTGCTACAGTAACAACCCATGTCAATTTACAAAAACAGAAACAAAAGCAAAATTTGTGGTGTGTTTATTTAAGAGATTAATGAATTAATGAAAATGATTATTAGTGTTTATTTGTTCTAAATTAATTAATAACTGGAATCGAATTGTGAATTTCACATAAATTTGGTGTTTTGGAGTGATATTGCTATTTCTTTCACCCCTTTTAGGATTCTTATTCTCATCCCTTTTGTATATTAAAAAGTCTTTCATACCCCTATTAAAAACCAAATAAAAAGATAAAATTGAAAACAAAAAAAAAAGAAAGTGAGAAAACCTCTTTTATATTTATTACTAGTGTAATAGATAATGTTAAATTATTATTAAGAAACCATTACTATTGTTAAAAATAGTTTAATATGCATAATATTATATAATAAAAAATACATATTTCTTGATGATATAAATAAATAATTTTTTTACAAAAATGTTAAATAATAATTTTTTTAATTAAGAGTATTTTTATAACTTGTAAACAATTCATTTTGATTCCAAAATAAAGTAAACATCTTAAAATGAATATTATTGGTTCCGATTACGATTTCTATAATGGAAGTAAATAATTTATTTTGATTCTGATACATCAATCAGATTTAGGTCAATCGATTTCAAGTTTTTTTAATTTCAAAACATTTCAGTTACATTTAAGTAAACACACCATTCATAAATTGACATGATTGCAACAAGATTATCCCATTCCAATTGAACAAACTAGAAACAAATCGACAAAAAACAAAGACCTTGACCTGGGTCAATCATGCATTAATTTATGACAAATAAATGAACCATATTTATTCATCGTGAAAATAATAAATTACTAATAATCATGGTCCAATCTGATTTGATGTATAAAAATATTCATTCAACTTGATAATTACACATATTCAAATAACAATATGATGAATAGTAACAAAAAATGATTTATTATTAATATTTACTTTTTTCATCTGTTTTTTAAATATTTTTTGTAGCATATAATGATGATGCATTAGGTTCACCTAAAAAGTTGGGTAATTACTAATTAAGTGAAATTTTAACTTATTAATTTATTATCCGTCTAAGTTGTTCAATAAGCAAAGTCTTTACTTCATCACCAGTGTACATTTAAAGTATTTCGAAAATATGATTTATTATTATTTTTTTCAACATTGTTAACAGTTTGTATTATTATATAACTTGACCCCATACTTGTAACCCGCTCTTACTCAACTCAAGATTTTATTGACTTAACAGTTTGTTATCTTGCCCAACACGCGTCAACTGCTTGGTCTCCAAAGCCGGTGCGTGTGTCACAATCATTGATAATTTTGAAACATAAATTGGTTTTTTTGTTTTTGGCTAAAAATTGCGTAAATGTAGAAGGATCACCATCAACTTGGTTCCGACGACAGGCTATGTTTTTGGCATATTATCAGAAAGAAAAAGTCCCCAAAAGTTAATCCATTTTGAAAAGTTGTTGTGAGTTGTGACTTGTGAGTACTCAGTCGTACTTTTCACGGCAATTGCAATCGCTTTGACATGGTGGTCTGCCTATCTTCCAAAAGTTTGTTTAAATATTTGGTCAGAATTTGAAATACTGATGGATATTTACTTTTTTTTTCCGAGGACAGATGGATATTTACTTTTTAAAGTTTAAATCTTTTATTAAAATTTTAAATTAAGCTCAAACAAATAATAATACATCAAATGAATTACTTTTGAGAATAAATTAATATATTTATAAGTAATTATACTATGAATTGATTACATATCCATTGTACCGATTATAAATATATATTTATATTAATATTCTATTTTACAATATTTTGTACACATAAAGAAAATAAATTTACTTCCTTAATAGTTACTACATGATTATAAAGTTTTGCAGAAGTCAATACCAAAATGAATTCTTCAATGGTTTAAAGACATACATCTTGATTTGCACCATAATTTTCCTTACCTATTAAAATGTGCTTACATAATTTTAAAGACAGTTATTAATATCCCACATATAATTTGACCCAAATAAAAAGTTAATTAAAAATCACATACAAAGCCATTTAATGTAAAACCAGTGAAGAATGAACATTTATATATGTGTGCCATTTAATGTAAAACCAGTGAAGAATGAACATTTATATATGTGTCTAGATTATAATATAGAAAAGTATTTTTAATTATCAGTCACCAATTGATATAATTTTTAAAAATAAATAAATTCCAGCATAATTGGACTAAATTCAAAAATTCATTAAAAATCGCACACAAATTCATTTAATGTAAAATCAAGATTTAAACCTTGATGTGTCTAAATGTTAATAAAAGAATATTTTAATTATTAGGCATCAATCGATGCAGTGTTAAAGAGATACAGTCCTACAGTAGAAAACAAATAAATTTCTATTTCAAAAAAATAATAATAAATTTCAGCATAATTTGATTAAATCCAAAAATTCATGAAAATCACACCTAAATCCATTTAATGAAAAAACCTGAAGAACGAACCCTAGTGTGTCCCCATTCTATAATGCTAAAAAATTTTTTTTTTTTAAAAAGACCAATAACCTAAGTATTCAATTAAAGAACAACCAAGAATGTAGCAAGACAGAACATGTAACAAAATGTGACAAATGAGAGTCAAATAATACTATATTTAATAAAAAAGAAGCACTCACAAATCACAAATTTACTATGTTGGATGATTGATCTACAAAACTTAGGAAAAAAAAAAGTGAGGTCTTAAAAATTCTAAAATTGTGTTGATAAGTTAGAGGAATTTTTTTTTTTAATAATTTATTAGTTTGAGGAGCTGTTGATGAGTATTGTATGTATGATTGGTTGAGAAGAGATGGTTTTATAAGGTGAAAGAAAAGTAATATACTTTTATCTTTTTTAAAATTAAAAAATTACCCTTAGAATATAAAATGAGATTTTTACCTATTAATAGTGATAGTGATAAACGACAAGAGCAATGAAAAAAACATACTTTAGCTTACTACTAAAATTAAATAATCCCCAACAAGGATATAACCTTTATTATTATCCCATGTTTGCTCTACATGACCATAGTCCATAACAGGAATATTATCATTCTACTCCAATTTATTCTCCTTCATCTCACCACTATTCTCATCAAAATTATTATCCTTGTCAAGTTGAGATATAGAAGAATGAGAAGTGAAAGTTTGACGTTATTAACAGTTTCTTTAATTAATGACCTTAAAGGCCATGATTATAGGATAGCATTATATGTCATTTTGAATTTATGGCTTTTATTTTTTGCCAGCTTTATACTTCTTTTTCTTGGAACATGCCGGCTTTAAACTTAATAAAAGAATGTTATTGAGTTTTTATTCTAAATAGTTTTATTATTATTTATGGGGAGTTTATTTTTTATTTTTTCCTTTTAATTGGATTATTATCCAGATATTAATATTCTTATTAGTTTATTTAGACAAATTATCATGGCGGTACTTTTGATTTTTGTTAATCATATATACGAACGGACTTGTTATAAAAAGTAGATATTAAGACCCATGTATGATATTACTGATACATTTTTTTAATACTACTTTCAGTATACCACTTAAACATTTGTTGCCGTGTACATATATATGTTACAATTTGGTAGATATGTTCCAATATCATATTATTGAAAAATATATATTGCTAAACAATATGAAAGTAATTGTTATTTATATTTATACCTATCACCGCCTAATATCAATTAGAGATAAAAATGTGTTCATTCAACTGGATAATGTTATATCAAAGGGTTCAAGTCGTTCTGGTAGTGTTTCAAGTCTGGATAGTCCCATGCCACCTGTGTCTCAACATATATAAAAACTTATTCTTCGATATATCTAGTTTCTATAATAGATTCAATATAAAAGCATATACCATGCTTTAACCTACGCTTGCAATTGATTTCTAGTCTTCCCGCTCTCGATTTCAATTTCTGGGTTGCTGTCAGTTTACCAGCATTTTCAATTACTGGGTTTGATTGGGTCTTCTTTTCTCTCAAATGGGTCTCTTTCGGTTTCTTAATTCTCCCTCAAAAATACCCAGAAAAACCAATCTTTCTTGTTCTTCTTCTACTTTCAATGAAAAAACTGTTTCTGTCATCAGCGGCCCAAAGTTGTGTCTCAATCCCAGAACCAACCGCGAAAACTCTCGTTGGTTTGTCTCAATTCACCATTTCAGCTTCTACAGCTCAATCCAGGCCACCAAAAACGCAAACTCAGATGCCGAAACACAGAATGCAACCGATAAAACCACCCACGAAGTTGAAAGAATCTGTAAAATCGTATCAAAAAACACTCCCAACATAGATTCATCTCTCGACAATGCTTCACTTGAGGTTTCTCCGACGCTTGTTTTCGAGGTTTTGAAGAAGCTGAGCAATGCCGGCGTTCTCGCTTTGTCGTTCTTCAGGTGGGCGGAGAAACAAAACGGCTTCAAACACACCACAGACACCTACAATGCGTTGATCGAATCTCTTGGCAAGATCAAGCAGTTCAGATTGATATGGGACATGATCAGCGAAATGAAGCGAAAAGGGTTGCTAACTAAGGACACATTTGCTTTAATTTCACGACGATACGCAAGAGCCAGGATGGTTAATGAAGCCATAGATGCTTTCGAGAAGATGGAGAAGTTTGGATTGAAGCTGGAATTGTCAGATTTCAACAGATTGATTGATACTTTAAGCAAGTCAAGGCAAGTAGAGAAAGCACAGGAGGTGTTTGATAAAATGAAAAAGACAAGGTTTGAACCGGATATCAAGTCTTACTCGATATTGCTAGAAGGGTGGGGACAAGAAGGGAATTTGTTGAGACTGAATGAGGTTTATAGAGAAATGAATGATGAGGGTTTCGAACCGGATGTTGTGACTTACGGGATCATGATTAATGCTCATTGTAAGGCTAAGAAGTATGATGATGCCATCGCATTGTTTCGTGAGATGGAAGTGAAGAATTGCAAGCCTAGTCCTCATATTTTCTGTACTTTGATTAATGGATTGGGTTCAGAGAAGAGGCTGAGTGAAGCTCTGGAGTATTTTGAACTGTCAAAGAAGAGGGGTTTTGCACCAGAGGCACCTACTTTCAATGCTGTTGTGGGGGCGTATTGTTGGTCTATGAATATGAATGATGCTTATAGGATGGTCGATGAGATGAGGAAATGTGGGGTTGGTCCGAATTCTCGAACATATGATATAATGCTTCATCATCTGATAAAGGCTCGAAGAACGAAAGAAGCCTATTTGGTTTTTCAGAAAATGAGTGATGACCGAGGGTGTGATCCAACTGTGAGCACATATGAGATTGTGGTGAGGATGTTTTGCAATGAGAATCGAGTGGATATGGCTATTTTGATTTGGGATCAGATGAAGGCAAAAGGACTGCTTCCTGGGATGCATATGTTCTCGACGTTGATTAGTAGTTTGTGTGATGAGGTTAGATTAGATGATGCTTGTAAGTACTTTCAAGAGATGTTGGATGTGGGTATTCGGCCACCAGCCCAGATGTTCAGTAAGCTTAAACAAGCTCTTCTAGATGAGGGAAGGGAGCAGACAGCTCTTATTTTTGCTCAGAAGCTTGATAAACTACGGAAAACTCCATTAGTTGGCAATGGTCGATGAGAAATGGTGATCACTAATATTTTATCATTACTTTGAAGCCGTCGGAGAGCATGCCAAGGTGCTAGATAAGTCATCAGCTAAGCAGATTTTGTGATTGTGATAAATTCAATGTAAGAGGAATTTTACTTGACATATGGTCGATGAAAAGACTTCATTAGTTGGAAATGGTCCATGAAAAATTGATTTTGTCAAACTACTGCTTGTATATGAGTTAGCCGTTGGTCAATTTACTCATCGTATGGAACCCACTGTTGGGAACTGTAATATTGCCTGAACAATTTGAAAGATCAAACCTAGTTGTTCTCTCTAATCACGCAATAGATCCTAGAAAAGATTGCAATGTATGATTTGTTGCATGACAAAAGACGTATTTAATTGAACTCAAATTGAAGATAATATAGGTAATGAATGAGGACTATTGATTAGTCAGATGCATTTGCTCGTAGCTAAAAATCGTCTCATTCTATTTAAACTTTAGCTTAGCTTTTTAATACCTAGCTCACACTGAAGCTGAACAACACAAATTGACTTGTTTTCGATTGATTATACCTCTTACTGATATTGGCTTATCGACATCTACAGAACTCGTAGAAAAAAACTAAGAATGCTTAAAAGAATCTGAATTTGTTTATACATGGGATATATATATATATATATATATAGCCATGAGATTACCGTTCTAGATAGTCATACACCACAATCCCTTTCCTTTTCTTTATAGAAATGAATTTCTTGAACTTGTTTTTGCAATAAGTGTTTTCTTCTCACTTACCCTTCAAGAAATTAACAACATTTCCGAAATTTGACACATTAAGAACTTTCAAGTTTAATGCAAATTTCCTTTAAGTTTCTAACCTAGAAATGGAGGCAATTACTTTGCTGTAAATTGACCTACTTACCAAGGACACTTCTATCAGCAAATTAAGATGGGATTTGGCAGCTTCGTATATGGTATGATTTTTTTTTCTTATTTTAAAAAATACTTTATTTAATTGAAATCAAACTGAAGACAATAGATATAATTAACAAATGAGGATTATTGATTAGTCAGATGCATTTGCTCACAACTAAAATACCCATTAATCTATTTATGTCAATTGTTTTTTTACCTGCCTCATGCTAGAAAGCTAAACAACACAAATTGACCTGTTTTCGAGGGACTAAACCACCTACCGATATTGGCTGATCGACATATACAGAACTTGTGGAACAAAACTAAGAAGGCTTAAAAGAATCTGAATTTGATTACTTCAAGCATTGTGTCAAATGTTATCAACATGACTCCCTAGAAATATATCAGGTCAATAGAAAAACACAAACCATCTTGTGATAACACCAAACTCCTCGCAAGAAAATACAGGTATGCAATGGTTCCTAGACTAAAGGCCAAAGTTTACCAAGAAACAGAGAACCAAAATCTTCACGAACTTAAGATTGTCCGATCTGCTGCTTATCTGAGACGACAATTTCGCCATTTCTTTGTGCGCCTTGGGCAGAAGAATATCACGAACACCATGAACACCGAGCCAGTCACTGATATAAAGGTTTGGAGAAGTAACGGCAACTCCATTTACTGTCAAGACATTACCTGATGTCTTCTTGATTTTGATCTCGAACCCCTCTAAGAACGTCGATAACTCTGTTCCATTACCGGAAGCCAGCAAATCCGCCCCCAAAATCCGGCAAGGCACAACGTGCCCGAGGAAGATGGATGGATACTCTTTGAAATCCCCAACATTTCCCATCATCCCCTCATCAACGAAAGCAAACACAGTCAAGAAAGTCGCTTCCTTTACAGCCCCCAGCTGCAAACCAAGAAACGAGGCCATAATAGAGTACCCTTTGGAATCCAAGACTCTACTGACCCCATCAAAACTCATTGCACCATCATTCACCATCGGTACACATTCAAAATTGGGGCTTTGATTCCCATCAGACTCGTTGACAAGAAAACCCGGATCGAAAAACCTGTCAATCCCAAAGATCCTCAACGACCCATCATCGTATATCGCGGACACGTTCACCTTGACACCGTTCAGCGAAATGTGGTGGTAGGAGGGCGAAGAAGTGACGATGAGGGAGAGATTGGGGGAGAGAGTGGGGATCTTGGAGTTAAAAGGGAGGGATTTGAGGGTCCGGGAAGAGAATGGGAGGGGAGAGAAGTGGAATCTGAGGAGGGAAAGGGAGGGCTGGCCTGATGAAGCGAAAGCTGAATCAGAGGGAGAGAAGATGGTGAGAGATTGGAGGTTTTGGGGCAAGGATTGGGAGGTGAATTCGAGAGTGAGAGCCATGGATACGAAGCCCGTATTCGAAAGGATTTCTGCAGCGTTGAGGATGGAGTTGTTGGGGAGAGAGTTTGAGAGAGAGAGGAGAGAGAAGAGGACGAGAGAGAGGAAGAATTTGGTTGCCATTAATGGAGAATTCATGATTTTTTTTTTTTCGGTTTTTGTGTTTATGATGTTTTGATTTTAGTAGCAAAGAGCTTGTGAGGGAGAAGGAAGGTTTATCATGGTTTTGGCGGGAAAGTTATGGCACGTGTCACTATGGAATTTGTTGATTTTGGCGGGGAGCCAGGAAGGAAGTTTGTTGGGAGGGTTTGTTGAAACAAGTTTTAGTTGACAAGTGTCATTCATCTGTTGAAATTAATTGCGACCCAACCTGGATTTTGCTTCCGTTTTCATTATCCCATATTAACATGCAATGTATATATTTAACAAACCATAATCTGCAAAGGTCTTTCCTCTTCTAGATAGAATCTTTCTTTGATTTTACTTTTTTCTGAATTTCTTAAACCAGTGTTTGCTAAAAGTGTTTTCTTCTCACTTACTCTTGAAATTCACAACATTTCCAAAACTTGACACTTTAAGAATCAGCAAGTTTGATGCAAATTTCCTTTAATTTTCTAACCCAGAATTGTGACAATTACTATGCCATAAATTGACCGACTTACCAACACAATATTGGACCCCTCAACACTTTCACCCAAATCGACAAATTAAGATGGGATTTAGTAGCTTCTTATGTGGTGTGTGTGTGTGTATATATATATATATATATATATTGTTATTGCACAAGCCACTAGGCGTTGTTTAATATGCTAAGCTTCGGTTTATTAGTATTCTTATTTTAAAAAAAGGTTGAATTGTGACATATAATTTTAATTAATTTTAGTTGGACTCATTTAACATATTTTCATTGTAACAATGTTAGATGAACTTGGGAGGAACAAACGTTAACCAAAAACACATAGTATGCATTCTCAAACAGATGATAACACACCACAAAGATGTAGTGTGCATACTCAAACAGGTGATGATGAGTCATCACAGCAAGCGCCAACTCCAGGCTCACATGTCCTTAGGTCTCATGCTCCTACCGACAAAGGAAATGACATCTTGGTCGATAGGTCTTGAAGACATCAGTTGGACACAAAAAAAGGCATTGTGATTGAAGAATGAATGGAAAAGCAGGAGCACTCTTCGGATGTCAATTCTGACATAAATTCTATGAGATCACGGTCTTCTCAATACAATAATCCACATAATGCTTCAAATGTTGAGAATCCACTCTCCCAATATGGTTATCATAATTGTGTTTATAATTCATAAAATCACTATCCTTATCATGATCTCATATCTGCACCGTATAATAATAATCCACAGTAAGAATATTACCCTTATTATGATCTCGTGTTAGCTTCACATAATTATAATCCACAACAGGGATATTATCATCCTACTCCAACTTAATTATCATCCTTCATCTCACTACTGTTCTCATCAAAATTATCATCCTCACTAGGCCGAGGTACCGAAAAATGAGAAGTGGTATAACATTATTAATAGTTTCTTTAATTAGTGACTGCAAAGGTCATGATTATAAGGTTTTCTTTAGCATCGTATGTCATTTTAGATTTAGGATTTTTGGTTTTTTGCCAATTTAGACTTAATATAAGGATGTTAATTGAGTTTTCATTCTATATAGTTTTACTATTATTTATGGATTTTGTTTTCTTTTAATTGGATTGTTATACAATATTAATATTCCTATTAGTTTATTCAGACTAAGTATAATGCAGGCACTTTCAATAGATTTTGATTCAAGTTAACATACTTCTAATGCGAAATAAAAATTAAAAAATTGCCTTTTGTGGTCTTTTTAGAAGATTTTTACTAATTTTTTTCTTTATTTACTATAATAATAAAAAAAAAAAAAAAGGAGCTCCGATTGCCAAGCTAATAGAAGTCCCACCGGTAATGCCAAGAGAAAAGTGCTGTTCTAATGCGAAAATTATAGATCTGATATTAAGATGTATAGATCTAGTTGCATTACGCAACATGGTAGAAGTATACACTTTAGTCAACAACGGATAGCAAACCACATAAATTTGTTTTTCTTACCTTAACCCTTCGTGTTGACCAGGAGCCAAAACAGGTACATAACTTTTTCTTCCTCCATCTCGAGATATAAAAATCTACAATACTAGAACAATAGGGCCATATCATTTAACTTAGCATTAATGATAAAAAAAAAAAAGAAAGGTGATATACTTCAATCAATTCCAGAGCTTGAACATATTACTTCTGGTTATCTATATTTTTATAGAGGTAATGGAGTATCTGACATCCAGTTGTCCCATATATGTCATGTAGAAAGATAAATAAAAGAATAGGGGGTTCTCTTAACAGCTCAGAGAAACTCTCGAAAGTTTGACAGACATATATGATGATCAATGAAGTTAATTTATTAAAAACACATAAGTGGTGACATCCTAACATTCATAAATCCAAGGATTCAAGCAATCAGAAAATCTCCAAGCCAATGCTCAGGCACAGCCTTACAATTTCTCAACCTTCTATATGGATAACTATTTCTATAGAGCATTCTGATGCATAGAACTCCCAAACCGAAAGTGGTTTTATTCAGAAATATATAAATGCACAGTTCTCATTCTATAAGCATAACCAATTTATACCAAGCATAACTGGAAAAACAAACTTGCAACTACTCATAAAGAACTTAAAAGAAAAAAGCAAATTCGTATTGGCAGATAGTACAAACACCAGAATCAACATATATAAAGCATGTGATGAATGATATGTTGAAAGCACCGGCTTACTGAAAACTGATTGGCCATGACAGGAGACACCTCTTGTGTAGCAGGAATAATCCGCCACTGCCTGAACTCCCCTCTGAAACCTCAGGATATGCTTCCACTTCTGTAACACAAATAAAGGATGACCCCCCTCATACAGATAAGCTATTACGGAAGAAGAAACTTAAATGTCACAGTTTATCCACTACATACCCCATTCCTTGCAGGGGAACAACTTGTGATGCTGATGGCTTCCAGCTTTCCCAGGTGAAAGGATCAATAGGTGCTTTCTGACAGATACACAAAGCTAATATTCAGTTTCAGCAACCGGATTTTCACTTCCAATATTGATGATTGTGATTATCAAGTTGAATATCAAGAAAATAAAGTACATAAATTACAATGAAAAATCAACAATTCTAAAAGTATTGCCCTTCCATGAGAAGCCTCTTCCCTAATATAGGACATAGCTGTATACCAAGTCGAACCTAGAAATTATCAACAAACGAGTCACATACAAGGGCATCAAATCATCTTGTCACAAGGACGGAAGGAATACAGATAAATGTCTTAGATTTTGTCAGTTCAATAAAAATACAGGTGAGCAAGTCATGAATTAATCCATTCATATAACAATTCATTTACCATTTTAATTGCTTCCATAAATGTAACACTAAATTCCTTTAGAAATTAGCATGGCTGTTTAATCTCCTTCTCCAAGCTTGCTCTGTTGGGGCAGCACTATCAAAATCAAACCGCACACAAGTCCACAGAAACTTAGTACGAGCAATCTAATGGTAATTTTAACTACATAATTATCATTTTCTCTAATTCAAAATTGAATAGCAATTTTAATGTTAAAATAAAGGTTGTTCACGGATAGGAATATAATTCACATTATATTCCTATTCGTTGGCTTTTGTTCTTATTTTTACATGAATCATACTATTGGACAGGGAGCCATCCAATTTTATGTAGAATATTTTAAGCGTTGCTCAATTTTTTCTCCTAAATTGATCATTATTGCCTTGATATAGAGTATAATTCATAAATTAGATGATAAATTATAGAAGTTATGAAACGGTTTATAAAGCCTCGTTGAACAACTAGGTGCATGAAAATGCAATCAAGATAATTGGGTCTTAAACTACTATCATAACCGCATATAAATCTTCCAATTTAGATTTAAACTACTATCATAACCTACTCTATATTACACAGAATTCAATAAACTAAAAAAAAAAAAAAACCTACAACAAAACATAAACAAGCAAGAACCGTACGTTACCACAACAATTGCACGAATTCGAAGACCTTTAACTCAAATTTAGACTAAAACACATGCAATTGAAGCACGACTATATAAACAAAACTAACTTAAATCCACAATTTTCACTTGATTTCAAGTGGCCACAGGTTAAAACACAGTTACAGCTGAAAATTTTTAAAAATAATGATAATAAAACACTCACAGATAGGAAACGTCGGTGTCTCGAAGCAGATCAGCGATTCGACTGGACTGAGCGAGAATCTCATTACGATTCAAGGACCTGTAAGAAGCATAGCCAGCAGGAGTGAGTTCGTCGAAAAGGCGGAGGTCGGGATCGGAGGCGCCGTAGAAGAGCGGAAGAGACGGTAGCGGCAGGCAGGAGTGAGTAGTTGGAGAGGCCGATCCCGAATTGGTCGGATAGCTGGTCATCGATTCAGCAACCGAGGTCGCAGCGATTGTGAGACGATGAAATAGGCGAGAGGTATGCGCCGTAATAATGTCGAAATCGGAGGGATAGAGAGAGCGTTTCGAGCCCCAAAACAGAATGTGAGAGATGCATATGGCGGGAAAAAATTATTTTTAAATATTTAATTTAATGAAATATATTTACAACGGGTAAATTTAATAAGTGTATTGTCCAAAAGGCCCATGTATCAACTGTTATCATGTAGCATAAATATTGTGCATTCCCCGAAGCAATGAAATAAATTTATTCTTATAGTACTTTTTAGAATCTCGGACTCCTTCTTTCTCATTCTTTTTTTTTTCTTTTAATTTTTGACATACAGAAATTATTTTGACAATAAACTTAAGGGTGTGTTTACTTCATGGATTGAGAAATGAGAATCAGGAATAAGATTGATTGATAGTGTTTACTTGCTTAAAATTCATTCCGTAATAGGAATGAAAGAGTGGGCCCCACATCAATTTGGCGTTGAGGAATGAGAATCTCATTCCCCCCAACCCACTTGAGAATCTCATTCTCATTCCCTTTGTCAAGCTAAAATGTCCCTTACACCATTCTTTAAAAAATGTGCTATAAGTTTATTCCATTTGTTTTATATTTATAAATATAAATATTTACATATGCTATAAGTTTTCATAAAAAAATGTGTTAGTGCAAAATGTCATATTTTATAAGAAATAATTTACAGTTAGCACTAAAATTTTGAGTTCAATAGAAGAATATTATAATAATACGGTTAAGAAAGTTTAGGTAATATTTTATATATAATTAAAAAAAATGATTTAATATACCATATAAATACATAATATCTTCTTCTAAAAATAAAATAATAAATACACAAAATGTTTACAATGATATTGTCAAATTGTTAAGAATTTTTTTTTTTTTTTTTTAGCTTATTATGACGAATTACAAGATAAAAAGATAACACTAACATTTTAAACAAAATTTTGTACATTGTAATTAATTAATAATTTTAATTAATGGCATTTTTGTAACTTATAATTAATTCATTCCGATTCCAAAGTAAAGTAAACAGCTTAATGGGAATACTGCTGATTCCGATTCCGATTGTTACAGTTGAAGTAAACAATTTATTCTGATTCCGACACTTCATTTCGATTCCAAGTCATTCCGATTTCAGATAATTCTGATTCTCATTCCGATTCCTCCAAGTGAAGTAAACGTACTATTATATGTATTTTTCAGACCCATTAAATGGGCTGGTAAAAGCCCAATTCAGGCCCAATAAGAAGGCCTGATAAAAGTCAACCCAGTTAAAGCCCATCAGGCGAGGCCCAATATCGATTCTAAGGCCAGCAAACTCTGCAGCTCGCTCAGGTAAATCCCTCAGCTAACATCGACAGACCTGTGAACACAGTCAAACCGCAGCTCGCCTCATATGTAGCTCGCTATGCGAGCTCAAGCTCACAAACCGCCATAATAATCAGCTCGCTCAGACGCGTAATTAGTATAGTATCTTCCAAAACAGGCAGTTGCCTACTTCAACCATGATTCTCTCTCCGAATATGATAGTTACCCAATCAAACCATGATTTCCTCATCAAATACGGAAATCTATTCAAATTCAAACTGAATCAACATCATCCCTGATTTTATAGAAGCAGTTTCCTGATATTATTCAGCCACATTATGAAGCATAATTAATTTATAATTCCTTTCTTTATTTTTCCTGATTATTTGGGAATGTAATTAATTCAGGATTCTTTTCCTGATTTGCTATAATCATAATTGTAACACCTCTTTCCCTATAAATAGGGATTAAGATCATTGTAACATCATCAGAGAATAATCAATAATACACTGTCACTCTGCAGAATTTAAGAGATAGACAATCGTGGACGTAGGCCAATTATTGCCGAACCACGTAAAAGCTCCGTGTTCCTCGTTTGATTCTCGGTATTTGTCTGTATCTTTTCTTGGTATTTGTGCTTTCTCACATTGATTGCAGGTATTGGATATTGATTACTCGTCGACTGAAATCCAACGTCGACATTTTGGCGCTAGAAGGAGGGCCTAAACTGCAATCTTTCCATCTCAACTCATCGATTTCCGATATGGCAAAGACCAGATCGAACAGGTTCCTTGGAGACGATGACCAGGCGGAGAGTCACACGAACCAGTCTCAGCAGAACTTACAGCCTGTGCAGGATGCACACATGCATGTAGCAGGCACGTCCCGTGGACAGGCACTTGGCGCCGCGACAGGCATCCCTCCTTTGCCTCCCCGTCAGACAGTTCCAATTGCCCCATTAGCCGAAGGGCAGAATGTGCTGATTCAGAGGCAAGAAGCGCTGGAGGATACAATCAGACAACTCACAGAGGCCGTTAATATGTTGGTACAAACTCAGGTACAGAACATGCCTAAGGTTGAGGCTCAGGTACCAAGGCATGTGCCCCAGCAACATGAAGCGATACAAGTACCTGACAGGCTGGCAAGGGAAGTCCCGCGACCTACAGGCTCAGCTCGCTCCTCCAATGCGCGCTCTAGGGCTGGAAGACACCCTGTTCAGGAAGAAAGAGAGGTCGCGCGCCCAGATAGCCTGGTGGTAAGGCTGAGCCAGGGTGGAAATCTGCAAGCAGAAGTTGGACACGATAAAGCCAGAGTTGCAGCTCGACGATTTAATGATGTACAAAGACAGGGAAGATCCTATCAGCCTGAGGGTCTGTTCGAAGAAGACGAAAGGTATGACCCAGAGCACCCTGCCCCTAGCCATGATCATAGGAGGAGATATGAGCTCCGAGATCCCCAAGTAGATGAGCTCCTCCAAAAGGTCCAGCAGTTGGAGGCACGACCTGGAGCCCCAGAGCAGCGTAGGTATTATGGGGGAAGGACTCCCTTTACGAGGGAGATTGAGACACAGCCTCTCCCCCCAAGGTTCAAGATGCCAAACATCTAGCAGTATAATGGGGACAGTGACCCCTATAACCATCTCGAGGCCTTCAACATTCAGATGGATCTGCAGACAGGAAGTCCGATGGTGAAGTGCCGAGTATTCCCAGCTACATTGGGGGATATTCCGAGGACGTGGTTCAAGAATCTCCCAGCTCGCAGCATAGGAAGTTGGAAGCAATGCCAACAGAAGTTCGTTGGTCAATACAGAGCACTGAGAAGGCAGCTCGCTCCATCCTGCCACCTAGCCACCATCTTCCAGCGTCAGGGTGAGTCATTGAAGGAATACATCACCAAGTTTAGATGCGAGGTCGCGAATGTCGAGCATCCATCAGATGAAAGCATACTGACAGCGATCTCAGCTGGGCTGCGCAAGGATGGAAAGTTATACGAAAGCATTTACAAGTCCCCAGTGAAGGATCTGGGAGAATTCTATGAGCGAGCTTCAAAAGAGATTAGGTGGGAAGAGACCTTCGGTCCGAAAAAACAGAATCAGAAGAATGAAGCGGGCAGTTCCAGCCAGTCAAAGAGGAGAAACAATGGCAGGAACGAAGAAGGAAGAAATAGAAGCTCGAGTAACCAGATCGCCAAGAGAGCGAGGAGAGAGCCAAGGTATGAGCGACCTCAACGTCAAGGTCGCCATGAAGGATACAGCGTCCTGACGGCATCACCGGACAGGATTTACGCTGCGGAGAGAAATAAGGAGGATTTTGGGAGGCCCAATCCTATAAGGGCTCCCGTTCATCAAAGGGATCAAAACAAGTTCTGTGCCTATCATAATGAGGTCGGGCACAGTACTTCAGATTGCTGGGCGTTGAAGAACGCCATTGAGAAATTGATCAGGCGAGGTCGCCTGAGAGACTATGTAGCAAGACCCGCAGACTTGCGACCTCCACAACAACGACCTCACCATCAACAGCCAACGCATCAGCATCAGCCCCAATGAGCTTCCGAGCCAGATCACAAACCAGCGATAAGAACCATTTTTACCATTTATGGTGGCCCCCATATCGCAGGTGACTCCAACAGATCGCATGAGAGGTATGTCCGAGAGGCGAATCATTCTTTTCAGCTCAATGGGTCAGAAGGACCTGCAAAAAGGGCAAAACCGACCTCGGACGAGATTGTATTTACAGATGAAGATGCAAGCAGGGTGATCTGGCCTCATAACGATGCGTTGGTCGTGAGAGCTAAAATCAGCAACGTGGAAGTTAGGCGCATCATGATTGATACTGGAAGCTCGGTGAACGTGATGTATCGGAGTTGTTTTGATCAGATGGGCTGCGAGCAGAACAGATGAGACCGTCCCCAGAGCCTTTATTTGGATTCACTGGAGATGTTGTAATACCAGTGGGCCAGATTAAGCTACCATTGACTCTTGGGGAGACAGGTCGTCAGGCAACAACCCTGACAGACTTCTTGATCATTGACTGCCCATTAGCATATAATGTGGTCCTCGGGAGACCTGCCATGAACGAGTTGGACGTGGTTACTTCGATCAGAACTCTCACAGTTAAGTTCCCAACTCCTAATGGCATCGGATGTATTCGAGGAGAGCAGCACCTAGCTCAACGCTGCTATGAAGATGCTGTCAAAATGGGTGTAAGAGGAAAGAAGGTGAACGTGGTCTCAGGGGGCGAGCCACGAGCTATGACTGAGAAAGGAGTCAGTCTCGACCTGGACCCTCGCGAGGTAAATGCAGACCGAGCTACAGGTCCAGTTGAGGAATTAGAAGATGTACAAGTCAGCGAGGTTGATCTAGAGCGGTGCCTGAAGCTGGGTAGAGATTTAGTTCCAGAATTGAAAACCCAGCTCGCTGACTTCCTAAAGACGAACTTGGATGTATTCGCGTGGAATCATGAGGACATGGTGGGAATAGATCCAAAAGTGATGTCTCACAGGCTTAACATTGATCCTCACTTCAAGCCAGTCCGTCAAAAGAGAAGGGCAATGACAGGGGAACGTTACTTAGCACTAAAGGAGGAGGTAGACAAGTTGCTGATCAACAAGTTCATCAGAGAAGCTTACTACCCGACCTGGGTCGCCAACCATGTGCTAGTGAAGAAAAAAATGGAAAGTGGAGAACTTGCATCGACTTCATTGACTTGAACAAAGCGTGCCTGAAGGACAGTTTTTCCCTGCCAAAGATAGACCAGCTCGTGGACGCTACTGCTGGCCACGAGCTCCTGAGCTTCATGGATGCATATTCGGGATATAACCAGATCCCAATGAAACCCGAAGACGAAGAGCACACCTCATTCATGACTGATCGGGGGTTATATTGCTACAAGGTGATGCCCTTCGGGTTAAAAAATGCTGGAGCGACCTACCAACGCTTGGTGAACATGATGTTCGAGGAGCAGATCGAAAAGACCATGGAGGTCTATGTCGATGACATGCTAGTAAAATCCAAGCAAATAGGTGACCATGTTCACGACCTGGGAGAGATGTTTCAGATTCTGAGGAGCTACCAGATGAAATTGAATCCGCTCAAGTGTGCGTTTGGAGTAGCTTTTGGGAAGTTTCTAGGCTTCATGGTCAACAGTAGAGGAATTGAAGCAAACCCTGAGAAGATCAAAGCATTGATCGACATGAGATCGCCAACCAGGGTGAAAGACGTACAGAGCCTCAATGGTCAGGTCGCAGCATTGAGCAGGTTCATTTCGAAAGCTACAGACAAGTGTGTCCCTTTCTTTGACATTCTGAAGAAAGCAAAGAGCTTCGAGTGGACTGAGCAGTGTGAAGTAGCCTTTCAGCAGTTGAAGGAATATATTGGGTGAGCTCCACTTCTTTGCAAGCCCAAAGAAGATGAAAATCTGATCTTATACTTGGGAGTGTCAAAGCAAGCTTTGAGTGCTGCACTGGTGAGGGAAGAAGAAAAGACACAGCTTTCGGTGTATTATGTAAGCAAGTGGTTGCAGGATGCTGAAACCAGATATTCGCAGATGGAGAAACTAGTTTACTGCCTGGTGATTGCATCAATGAAGCTGCGACCTTATTTCCATGCTCATACAATTGAAGTCCTCACCCAATATCCGTTGAAACAAGTCTTGCAGAAAGCTGACACCTGAGGCCGTTTGTTGAAATGGGCAGTGGAGCTCGCGCAGTTCGATATTCAGTTCAAGCCAAGAACGGTTATCAAAGCTCAAGCTCTGGCAGACTTCATTGCGGAGTTTACAAGACTTGTGGATGATGAAGCTGAGTCTTCTGAAGGTCCAGCATGGGAGCTTTATGTTGATGGATCAGCCAGCGAGCAGAGAACTGGAGCTGGAATTCTACTGATCAGTCCTGAAAGCTACAAGATCCTTTGTGCTCTAAGGTTTGGCTTTCAGGCAACAAACAATGAGGCTGAGTATGAAGCTCTGCTCGCGGGACTGCGTTTGGCTAAGGAGATACGAGCTGAGCGTTTGAAAGTCTTCAGTGATTCGCAGCTCGTTGTCGGCCACGTATTGGGGGAATATCAAGCCAGGGGACCAAAAATGGCCCTCTACCTCCAGAAAGTTCACAAACTGCTAGGTGCATTTCAGAAGTACGAGATGAAACAGATCCCGCGAGCTCAGAACTCGCATGCTGATGCACTAGCTCGCCTCGCGACTACTCGAGATGCAGATTTCCTTGGGGCGATCCCAGTTGAGTTTCTACCAGCTCCAAGTACAGAAGAAAAGAATGTGACGATGACCATAATTGTGCAGCCTGATTCCTGGATGAGCTCGATTCTCAATTATTTGCAAGATGGAAAGCTGCCAAGTGATAAGCTGGAAGCCCGGCGTCTGCGGGCTAGAGCAGCCAGATATTGCATCTATGATGATGCATTGTACAAGAAGGAGTTTTCAGCTCCACTGCTAAGATGCATTGATGGCCCTGAATGTGAAACAGTAGTGAGACAAATACATGAAGGCTACTGCGAGAACCACACTGGGGGGCTGTCTCTAGCTCAGAAGGCACTTCGTCAAGGCTTCTACTGGCCCACCATGAGGCAGGACGCCATTAACTTAGTGAAGAAATGCGACAAGTGTCAAAGGTTTGTTCATATTCCGCGAGCTCCACCGGCTTACCTCCAACAGATGGTGAGCCCGTGGCCCTTTGCGATTTGGGGGATGAATCTGATCGGACCTCTGTCAATGGCTCGTGGAAGAAAATGCAAACATGCGGTGGTCGCAGTAGATTACTTCACCAAGTGGGCGGAAGCAAAAGAGTTAGCTGAAATCTCCACAACAAAGATTGAGAAGTTTGTGTGGAGCAACATTATTTGCAGATTCGGAGTCCCACAACAGATCGTGACTGATAATGGGACCCAGTTCGCTAGTGACCAGTTTCTCAGGTTCTGCAATGACCTCAAGATCGTTAAGAGCTTCTCAGCAGTGGATCATCCACAAGCCAATGGCCAAATTGAAGCAGTGAACAAGATCATCAAACAGACCCTGAAGATGAAACTGGAAGCAAAGAAAGGAGCATGGGTAGATGAGCTTCAAAAAGTATTGTGGTCTTACAGAACCACAGCTCGCAGCTCCACTGGCGAGACCCCATTCTCAATGGTGTATGGATCCGAGGCTATGATCCCTGCTGAGTTTGAAGTTACCTCGCAAAGAAGAGCAACCTTCAATCCAAATGACAACGATCAGCTACTTGCAACAAACCTGGACCTGCTTAAAGAGCACAGGGAAACGGCCAGGTTAAGGGTAGCTGTCTATCAGCAGAGAATAGCGAGGTACTACAACAAGTATGCTCGGATTCGCAGATTCAATGTGGGAGACTTGGTATTGCGTCTCATTCTGCCTGGAGCCCGCAAGCCAAGTGATGGATCCTTAGGCCCGAACTGGGAAGGACCATATGTTGTCACAGCAAGCTTGGGGAATGGGGCTTATCATTTAGCTAACAATGAAAATGGAGCTGAGGTCCCTCGAGCATGGAATGCCGAACATCTGCGCCCTTATTATCAGTAAACTCTTTGTAATATGTAATTCAAAACCATTTTAGTTAATGAAAGCTCCATTTCCCCAACTTGTGACTCAATTCATTTCACTAAGGCTAACGGGCCCCGAGCTAAATAGCTCGCCAATGAGCCTAAAAAGCAGGCGAGGTGACGACCCCTGCATAGCTCGCTACAAATACAAGAGCCAAAAAAGCAAGTGACTAAGTGTCCTTGCATAGCTCGTTAATAATGAGCCTAAAAAGCAGATGACTAATTGCCTCTGCATAGCTCATTAAAATTTTAACAGTCCAATTACTTGTACTTACAAAATTTTATTAATTGTTGGATTAAGTAATTGCTTTGATTATTATCAGATTTTGAGCTTATTGACTATCAGCTCACAAGAAATTTGATAACTCTAAAAAATTGAAGATCACAAAATATGATATCATGAAATACGCAAAAGCTTAAATGCATTCAAACACAGAAGAAATAATGAAAGAAATTTCATTAAGTATAATAGATGTTTACAGATTGAAAGCTGAAAAATACAAAGGAAAAGAACAAAGAAAAGACAAGCTCGCAAACTTAAGCTGGAGGAACTGGTCTTATTAAAGGTTCTTCATGTGAAGGAGGTACTCCATAGGCATTAAGGTCGATAACTGGCTCAGCTTGAGAGGTCGTGCCAAGAGCTTGCTCTGAAGGAATTGGACCAGCTGAGGACGAGGTAGCTCGTGATTTAAAATCCTCAACAGTTTCAAGTCATATATCCCCAAAGATAGAAAAATCCATTTCAAGGTGGGACGTCCACAACGTGAAAAGAAAGTCACGACTTGTTCTTTCCTCAGCCTCGTCCCTTGCATCTGCAACCTGCACTTCCAATTCTCGAGCAGTCTGCTCTCTGAAGACTGTTAACTCCTCGAAGGCATTATCTGCAAGCTGATTAATGTCTTCAGCATTTTTCTGAACGGCTTCTGCTCGTTTCTTTTCAGCCTCGGCTTGTTGAATGGCCTCCGCCACCTGTTGCCTAAGCACCTCAGCTCGATGCTCAGCCTCTTTGGCACGTTTTGCTACGGTTCCAACCTCCTCAGCTCGTTTGGTCGCAGCCTCCTCAGCGCTTTTAGCTGCAGCTCTCATTTCATCAGCTCGTTTTTTAGCCTTCTCGGCCTGTTTCTCAGCATTTTCAGCTCGCGCCAAAGCAGCATCAACTTGGCGATGAAGTACTTCAACTTTCTCTTCTGCAGTTGAAGCCCGCTATTCGACCAGCTCAGCCTGTTGATCAGATCGCTTTAGTTCTTCCTTTGTCTTGAGAAGCTCATCTTTTAACATGACATGCTCATTTTCCATTTTCTTTAGAGCTTTCTCAAAGGTCTGTCTCGCGACATTCGCCTCAGCGATCTGTGCTTCCTGACCCTGCACTCTACCTTCAGCCAAGCGCGCAACTTCATCTTTGGCCTCATTCAACTCGTCTTCCAGTTTCCTTATTTCATCGTTTACAGCCCTTGTTTGCCTTCTCCGCTTCATCGCGCCAAGAGCACCCTGAAAATGTTATAAGTTAGCATTTAATAAAGTAAAAAGGTCGGTAGATAAAGGAAAATGACTTACTAGCATGGAATGGCGAGCTATGAATTCGTCCAGGTCCTCGCCCCTAAGATATTATTCTCCAAGACATTTGTATGGGTAAACATGATTGTATCCCAGTTGTCAAGGAAGGAGGTCAAATATCTTCCCCCAGACCCAATCTCAACAGTTGGTTTCGTTGGCGAGAGGGTCCTCTCAGCTTCTGGAATATCGCGTTCGCCATCCCAAGTAGCGATAGGCCGCAAGTGAACGATGCGTTTAGGTGCTCTTTTGCTGGGGCCAGCTCGAGCTTCCTGTGAAGTAACCTGAGGAGGAGTGTCACCTTTTCCAGGCAGCGAGCTGGGAGCTGGAGTCGGCTGAAGACCTGAGGAACCAGCAGCAAGAGGCACTTCGCTGGGAACGGCGCTTGAAGGACTAGCGGCCTGTTTCTCAGCAGCAGCAGGCACTTCGCTGGAAGCAGCGACCACAGGAGCTTGGTCCTCGGCAGATGGCTTGGAGCGTTTTAAAGGGGTCGCTGGAATGGTTGAGGCCTCAGCAGGCCGTTTTGCTGAAAGAGTCGAGGAGGCGGGAGATGTAGCAGGTCGTTCAGCAGGAGGAGATTTCAAAAGAGCAAGTTTCTTCCTGTTGGCTGGAACTCGCCCAGAGGAAGGAGCGGGGGCTGGAGCACGAGCTGGAAATGGCAGTGAGGCCCTTAGAGTAGATGTGTAATGTGGAGAAGAGGGTGAATCAACTTGTACAGTAGGGGCTGTATGGGCTGGATCTGATCCTGTCCGAGCTGAGGCATGAGCTGGAGAAGTAGTTTTTTGAGATGCACCATTTGATGGGGTGCGAGCTGAAGACGATTTCGCCTTAGATGAGGTGCGAGCAGAAGCACCTTGGGTAGAAGCCTTCCGAGCTGGGGAAGGTGAGCGAGTTGCACCCGCTGATGGTGAAGAGACTGGTGGCAGAGGTCGGGAAACAGACGTGTCCCCCCCCCCCCCCCCCCCCCCCCCCCGAACTGGAACTTCAAAAACAGAAGGAAGTCTAGGTTTATCACCCATCTTGCCTATGTCCTCCTCGGATCGCAGAAGAAGGGATTCCTTAGGAGGAGCAAGGTCGTAAGTTCTAAGGACCACATCGTCAAATTTGCTGCTGATGCCTGCGTCCTTTGAGATGGCGAGCTTGTCAAGAGCTCGTTCCTCCTCGCTGCTGAGAGGAGACTCGTCCATTTTCAGCGCTGCACAGCAAATGTTTAAGTAATAATAAAGATACAAAATAAACTCAGCTCGTTATTTTTCCTTTATGTATACCTGGTTTCAGGACGAAGCTGAAATTTTGGAGATCTGCGAGAGAGGGGCACGAGACGTAAAACCAGCTCGTCTTATACGGCCCGACGTTGGATTTGCCCTTCGCTTCTCCTTTGGGCAAGAGATCTTTGTATTGCAACGGACGGGCTGTAAGGTAGTAAATGCCATCCGGCTTCTCTCCTTCTGCTGCACTCAGAGCCTTGAAGGAGTAGAACTGCTGTATAATTTTTGGTGTAGGGGGACGAAGGCCGTTTCTGAGGAAGGCCACGGCCAGCGAGGTCAGCTGCGCATAAGAGTTTGGAGTCAATTGGAATGGCGCGAGCTTGACCTTGTTGAGAAATGTGATCAAGTACGGTGGAATGGGGAACCGTAGCCCTTGCTCGAGATGTTGAACACTAACGGCGATGAATCCCCTGGGTGGATAACATGCATGATTCTATGAACCAGGTAACAGTGCACGACAACCAAAAGGGATGTGGAATTGAGCGACAAGTCCTTCCACATCAGGACGCTTTAGCGATGAAGGATGACGAGCGAACGTATCACGAGCTGCTCTTCCCTGTATAGCATGAGCTCGGGCTTCATAATGCTCACGAGCTTCACTGCTTGGAACAATTCTCTTGCAAGCTCCGCTTGAAAACATCTGAACAAGTTAAAAACCAGATTGAACCAGAAGAAGAAACGCCATGTTCAATAAACAGAAGGCTCAGAATAATGAAGGTACAACAATGGTGGTGAAACAAAATAAACCTAAAACAGAAAGTTTGAAGAAAAAGATGTCTTACCTTGAATAGTTAATGAGATTGAAAAACGGTGAGTAAGGGTGTTGATTTCGTGAAAAGGCAGTAGGTCCTGGTTGCTGGAAAGCTTGAACACTTGATTGCTTTAAAAGAAAATGACAGATGAAAGAAGAAAATGAAAAGGGTCCATCGATTTATATAGGCAAGCGAGCGTGAACCTCAACCGTCAGATCTTTGAAAAGTGTAACCGTCATAAATCTGACGGTGCAGCGTGAAGCACGGCTTTGGAAATCATGCAGCCGTCAGTTGAAAGACGTGCGCATTAAATACGCATGTAAAGGACGTGCAGACGTCGCTTCAGTTACCACCTGCATGATTGCCACGTGTCGCAACTGAAAAGATGGAATTTGAAAGTGCACAGAAGCAGTTATGAAGGTAGCGTGCCAAGGAAGCCAGTTTTTACCAGCAAGCTCAAACTCCCAGCTCGCAGAAGCGAACTGAGAGCTGGGGGACTAATGTTATATGTATTTTTCAGACCCATTAAATGGGCTGATAAAAGTCCAATTTAGGCCCAATAAGAAGGCCCGATAAAAGTCAACTCAGTCAAAGCCCATCAAGCGAGGCCCAGTATCGATTCTAAGGCCAACAAACTCTGCAGCTCGCTCAGGTAAATCCCTCAGCTAACATCGACAGACCTGTGAACACAGTCAGACCGCAGCTCGCCTCATACGTAGCTCGCTATGCGAGCTCAAGCTCACAAAACGCCATAATAATCAGCTCGCTCAGATGCGTAATTAGTACAGTATCTTCCAGAACAGGCAGTTGCCTATTTCAACCATGATTCTCTCTCCGAATATGGTAGTTACCCAATCAAACCATGATTTCCTCATCAGATACGGAAGTCTATTCAAATTCAAACTGAATCAACATCATCCCTGATTTTATGGAAGCAGTTTCCTGATATTATTCAGCCACATTAGGAAGCATAATTAATTTATAATTCATTTCCTTATTTTTCCTGATTATTTGGGAATGTAATTAATTCAGGATTCTTTTCCTGATTTGCTACAACCAGAATTGTAACACCTCTTTCCCTATAAATAGGGATTAAGATCATTGTAACATCATCAGAGAATAATCAATAATATACTGTCACTCTGCAGAATTTAAGAGACAGACAGTCGTGGACGTAGGCCAATTATTGCCGAACCACGTAAAAGCTCCGTGTTTCTCGTTTGATTTTCGGTATTTGTCTGTATCTTTTCTTGGTATTTATGCTTTCTCACATTGATTGCAGATATTGAGTATTGATTACTCGTCGACTGAAATACAACGTCGACACGTACCATTACTAACTTGTTAATGGGCCTAAACATAAAAGAACCAATTAACTTTTCAGAATTAATGACAACCAGCTTGGATTTTTCCCTTTTTGCTTGACTTCTCTTTTCACTCACAACTAATTAAGACTCCTTAAAAGGGAAAAAAAAAAAAAATCATAAGTTAAACAGAATCAATCAACCCAACTTGGATTTTTTCTTTTCCTATTTGACTTCTCTTTGCTACTTACCCATACTGACATGCATTCATTGAATTTTCAAAGCTTTTGAAAGATTTTTCTGTTTTCAATTTAGGCATATTAGAATGTACAATTTCACTACATACTCATGTTTCTTTCAAAACCCCTACCTATCGAGCAAGACTTCTCGTCTAAAAAGGAGATGGGATCTTGCATGGGTAAAATATCAAACTTTGCAATAGTCTTCTTTTCTTTATTTTTCTCAATTTATATTTTTTAATTGTAATACATAATGTTATTTTATATGTTATTTTATAGTTTTGATTTTTTTTTTCTTTTAGGGAAGTAAAAAGTCCGAAAAGAGATCATTAGATAATCATCATGATCAAAATCAACCGGAAGTGCTTACAACTCAAAACCCCTGCCTATCAAAGAAGATTTCTCATCTAAACAAGAGATGGAATATTGCATGAGTGAAATATCAAACTTCACAACAGTCTTCTCTTCTTTATTTTTCTCAACTTTTATTTTTCAATCATAATACACAAGATTATCTTATAGTTGATGTTTTGTTCTTTCAGGGAAGTCAAAAAAGTCATAAAAGAGATCATCATCATGATCAAAATCAACCGAAAGTCCTTACAACTCAAAAGCCCCTAACTGCACCACCCAAAGTCAAAATCAATCGTAAGTGCTTACAACTCAAAAACCCCTAACTGTACCACCCCAAAGTCCAGATCATGCATCCCCTCGAAGATCATCCAGCACAGTCTCCTCAGTATCCCCCGATCATCTCCAAAAACCTTCTGACTTGGGACCCATCGATGACCCTTCGCGGCTGCCTCTTACAAACTACAATCACCCGCAACAGGTAGTCTTTGGTCCCAACTACGAACATATGTTGTGGCTACCTGAGCATGAGCAAGATAAATTTATTATTGGTCCCAGCTACGTCAATGTCGAATATAATGTCTACAATTTCAACAACTATGGTAGCTCTTGCAGCTAACAACGTGAAATATTAATTAGATATCCATCTAGATGTTAGTAATTTTTATTGTTTAGATTTTGGCTTTGCAAATTATATGTGATGGTTTGCCTGGTATAGAGCATTAATATATTTTTCAAATATTTATTAGTTAATTTTGAAGAATCATGTTGGACATTATTGGAAATTTGTTTTAGTTATATCCAATTACACAATTGTCCATATTCATATTATCCAGTATTTAATTGTTCAATGTGGCAGACGAAGGTGGGTGCACCTATGGGAACAAGAAGTAAGAATGTCTTCTAGGGTTATGAGAATTAACATCGAAGTCTAAATTAATAAAATTTTAATTATAGATCAATTTCTATTAACTCTTGTCAATGTATTCCTGGTGATTACCAATTACAAGAAATCCTAACACTCAAAACTACGTTTTGCGGGTATGGAAAATCTTATATTGTAAACATTAGTCGCTGTGATAATGTTATAATGTTACGAAAATCTTAACTCAAAATATTCTAAATTTTTCACTTTTAAAAATATTAGGATATTTTAGGACTATTGAAATATTTTGTAAATACATCACATATCAAGATATGTACCAATACTTTAAAAGATATTGGATATTCTTATATATTTATATCAGTGGGGAGATTAAATTCATAAAATACTGCTCACACCTTTAAAAAGTGTGAGATTTGAACCTTTGATTTTAAGAGATCAACAAATGTATTTAACTATTTCTACTAAGAGATGATGTACGAAGAAAAATATCGAGATAGTATCTGATATAGCTTCAATTTTTAAAATTTTGTTTATAAATGCATCTCCAACACAACTATTTATTTGGATTGAATTTCTTGCCACATAGAATTGATAGATAATGAGACTAAAAAACCTTTCCTAATACAATTATCTAATCCAAATATGAAGCTGATGTGATAAACATTTTTAAGAGGATATGGACATGTGTTTCCCCATTGAAAAACTCTTTTAAAAATGGTGATTATGATTTTTCACTTTTTTCAACCAATTAAAAGATATGAAGATTTATCTCACTCTTTCTCCTCCACTCTTTCTCCTCTTAATTGTAAAATATAAAAGGGGAGAGAGAAGTACACATGTCCAATTTTAATTGGTTAAATATTGATGCATATTTTACTTTTAATAATTGCATGGAAGAAAAGAATATGTATTTTTATTTTTATTTTTTTTTGGTTAAAATAGATCCATATTCAAAAAATTATTGATGTGTCACAAATAGAAACTTAAAAACAAATAATAGCATTAGACATGCTTTAAGTAAAACAAGACATCCCAACTCAATATGAGAATTTAAGTCATGTTGCAAGTGAATTAAATAATCATTAATGTAACTCCATCAATTGCTACATCACAAATTGGACTACAAAGTTGAGATATGGATTAAAACATCCAACGTGGATGGGTTTATTTCTCTTTATCTCTATGTGTGTATAAAATTATCACATTTGCCTATGAATGATGGTAACTATAAATCTTCATAAGTAACAATTAAGAGAAAAAAAAATTAAGCTAACACAAGAAAATCCTTTAACGGTGTGAGAATAATTATTATTATGTTTGTCAAAGACTTTAATACCTTACTAAATTTCTACACACATTACTTTTTGTATGATTTTTGAGAAACGACGTATATTTTGGTGGACAACCTTACAACTCAAAAGACAACCCATTATTTGAGTTGTGGCATCCATTCATATGTGCCCTGCATTGGATTTTATGTTTTCAACGTGGATTCATCTCATTTGCTCGTTTCGTGGTCTTAGAGAGAGAAATATATTTTGTATATTATAAAGGGCAAACCGAAAAAGAATGATAGTATAGTAAATCCCTAAAAGCTAACACAAAAGAGGAGGGGGTTTTCTTTAGAACTTAAGGGTGTTGATGAGAGTTTGAGAAGTTAAAAAATGTTAAAAGGGGCTGACACTGCGAGCCAATTTGATCATGAATTCAGGTACAAGACGTCTTCTGGGAGGAGCCACTGCATCTTTTGCACGGGCTTCTGGATCATCAGCATGAATGATGCTCACTAAATCTTCAAACAACTTGTCTCTTCCACCTCTCATTGGATCCTGTTTTATCATATTTGACCAAACATATTTTTTAACTTGAAACAATTAACAAACACTTCACTGTCTCGGTAACAAGGTGCATGGTTGGTCAAGCTTAAGAGATTGCACTCTTACCTGAAGAAACAAATCTGTGTGAGTTTTTCCTTCGTACAATATTGATTCAGCTCTTACTCCAACTCCTTGCAAAGTATCTGCAAAATTCTTACTGCACAAAAGAAAATATGACTTATATTTGGAGTGCTTGTGGAAGAACTTTAAACAAATATTAAACATATCTGCATACAAAATGCACAAGAAAGAACATATGATTATGCAATTATTGAAAAAGCAATTAGTAATCATAATTAACATATTTCTTTATTTAGTATATTTTCATAAACTCAGTTTGCCATACAACTTTGATTTGACAAAATCACTGAGAGGAGGCTGGGCCAAGAGTAAACACTAAACAACCATAAAACTAAAAGTTCTGTGCAGGCTGGGTAGTTGAATTAAATTTTAAGTGTGATGCCAGGTTTTATTTAATCTGGTAACAGCTTGGCAAATGAAGATACATAACTACTGAACACACCATCAAATGTGTAATGTTTGTATACTACTCTTACTCCAACTCAACATCCTCGTCTTCTTGTCAAATGTGATTTCTTCATTAGTAACAATTAGTATTCTTACTTCATAAGAGTAGTATTACATGACAGTAACCTTCTTCCAATAACAATGAGTGAAATGACTTTTATGAAGCATGAGAAATAATTAAAATAAATAAATAAAGAAAGAACCTTAGTTCAAATATAGCAACAAAATAGTTACCAAGAGTTATAACATAATGGTGTATGGTTCATATATACATATATATATACATACTACATTTAAATCACACAATAGCATATTCAGTAAACCAAAAGCATATAAGAAAACAGAACAATAGTTAACATTATATCTGAAACAAGCATTGCAAAATCATAATAACATTTTATTCAATAATAAACCAAAAAAAAAAAAAAGATTGCTCTTGTAACTCATTAAAATTAAAAGAAATGATATCAACAATTTGGAATCAAGATAAATGAATGTGATCACAGAGTTCTTTTCACAGGAGGTTCAAACCTTGCATCTGATGGGATTGAATAATCTGCAGTGCCATGAAAAAGAATGATAGGCGGTAGAAGAGAAACTGCATTTTTAATGTTTGGGTCCTGAACCATCACCTCTGGAGAATATTTTCGTAAAGATTGTTCACCTTCCATAATGCTGTAGCCAAAGCATTGATGGACAAAGAATAGAGAATTAACTAAATATAATGCAAATATACCCTCAACTTATTACGGATTGGAGAAGTATGCACCTTTCAAAAAGGGAACGGTATAGTCCCCGACTATGGAAGTAATCTATAAGGTCAAGCAAATTGTATCTGTTCAGAAATGTTGCAACGAAAACTGTTAGAAAATGCCACAGACATTCATTAGCAAATCCAGGAAATGAAACAGACAAATGTTTGGAAATGAAGACCATAGCTCCATGAGATGCATTACATTGTGAATATAGAAAGGTTTATTTCTTAAAATATTGCTTTCATGGAAAACTAGAAATTATATCCATGCTTCAATGAATAGATAAAATCATATCAATTTCAGAAACTTAACTTTGATTTTAATGTTCTTCTAGTAGGTTAAGTATGTAATTCATAGAAGGTTAAGAAAAGCGCAAAATGGTCATCTAACTGTAGTAAGTTGCACCCTAAAGGCTTAACGTTAAGCTTATGCAAAGACAGTATCTGCTAAACTGAACTGGCTCAACACCCCAACATCTCAGCCCAGTATTGCAACTCCAGAATTAGATCATTTATCAGATGTCAATATCTTCGAAACTACTTAATCACTTCTATCATCTGCTCCATAAAAGTTACACAAAAATATTTCTTATCATTAAAATTTTATATTAAAAATCACAGGTTTCAGAAAAATTTTAACAAATATTTACCCTCCGGATAAACCAAAATAAGCCTTTATCTGGGAGACACTCCAAGTCGTGCTCTCTCCTTCACCAGCTTCATTGATTGCCTGCTCCACGAGTGCACATGCAGCAATATGTGCACCAGCTGACTGTCCCATAAGATATATCCTGCCCAAGAAAGCCAAAAAGGACATGACAAGGTTACCAAAATAGCTTTCTCTCGTAAGAGAAATCAAAGGGGAAGGCAAAATAAAAGAATACAATACCTGTTTGGATCACCTCCATACTCAGAAATATTATTGCATATAAAAGAGATACCTTGAGAAGCATCCTTCACCATATCACCAATTGTTGCCTGAGGGAAATTTCTGCATATATATGTTATTTATGAGACCAACACTACAGATGGGAGGGAACTATGAAATAAAACAGGCACATTTAACACTAACCATAAACCTAAAACCTGAATGCAACATACTGATATAATTTGAGCGGAATTTGGAAGTCACTGCTTTGATTATCACAACACATAATATGATTGTAGAATTGATTACATAACACCAAGTTTGTAAGATTTTACTTCTTCATTATAGTAATTTGAAGTAGTGCATTCTTTTGTAAATTTAAAATTGTTTACACATCCACCTGTTTATCTTTGTCAACAAGAAGATATGTGTGTGGTGCTAACCTATTACGTGAAATAAAAACAATTAAAGAATTTAAAGACAGCTTGTTGTGGATCGAAAATGAAGAAAAAAGAACATGAAAATGGAAATAGACAGGTTCCTGAAAGCAGTTAGGATATCACATGAAATCGAATTAGTCCCAATCATGCTTTTTACAGCATTTGAACATGCAAACAGGAAGTGTAAATAGGTATATGCATGTATTGCAAAGAAGACATGGTGTCTGTCATTTAACAAGTCTCTTTTTCATTTTGTCGGGAGCCTACACCTCTGAACTGTATTTGAAAATTAAAAATATATATATATAAAATTTCATTTACTGCAGTTGTACACAATCAAGTAGTTGGTATTTCAAAGTAAATTCATCACTTCCTAAACATCAGAGGCTGTCATAAATTCAGATTAATTGAAATGAAAAACCAGTGACAAAATTTTCAACAAAACTAGAGGTGGCAACAACTATGGAGAATTACAAGAAAAGTTGTGCATGGTGGCTCCTACAAAAGAGCAGACAGTAAATGCACTGAAATATATCCATTTCAAGAAGTTACCACCAAGACAGAAACGCAGGAGCTGCAAAACATCAATATATCAAGCATTCTGTTAATCAGAGAACTTATCGGCATACAGATCATGTGTTTCCAGGACATTAATGTAATTAAACGATCCATACAATGACAAAATAAAGACAGGACTGCCAAGAAATGCATTAGGGCTTGGATGCAGGGTTTGAGTTTTTATAGAATAGCTTAAATAGAACAAATAAGCAAACAAACTAAAAAATCAAAATATTTATCACTAAGAACAGCGATTTGTTTGGCAATATAGCATATACTACATAAAAACATCTGATTGCTGATCTAAAAAATATCACCTGTAATCTATGCAAGCAACCATGATGTCTCTTTCTGATAACTGTTGCCCTAAAAGAGAACCCCAAGCTTTATAACTGCATAAACAGAAACACAAATTCATTGAAGCATATTAACTGTAGGTTATTTGGGATGACAGCAGGTAATGATCGTGAAGTTACAGATTAGACAAGACAGCCGTACAAATAAATTATTACCAATCAAGTAATGGTAGTACAATAATACAAAGTGGACATAGTAATTTGCTTTTCTTTTATGTTAGCATTAAACCCCACAGCCAAATAAGGTGACCAAGGAAATTCGATAAGTAATTCCATCTTGTTACAAGTTCAAGCTGCCACTTATTATTTTTTTGTAATTCTTTCCATCATAAAATACATTAGACAATACTTCAAAAAATATATATATAAACACATATATATATGATTAGACAAAAGTTCATGGCCTTACCGCATCTGTCAATCGACAACACTATCACCATCTATAACCTAAGGCCTAACCCAGCACATGTCTGAATTTTACATGTTTGCTCTTACTAGCTCAAGTTTTTCTAAGGCCAAAATTATACATAGGCAATCAAGGAACAAACTCTCACCCAATAATCCACGCTCCTCCTGTTACAAATGCTATAACCGGCTTTGGCCCATCATTAGAATTAGGTAAATACAGATCAAGCCTGCAATTTAGAAAATTTCAGCTAAATCATCGTCACAAGAAGTACATGAATGAACAAACTATCTGCCTATCAAACTGAAAAAGTAACCAAGTTCTCTACTTCTACCTATTTCTTGGCTGATCACCATAAACTATACCTCTGCGAATCCGACTAGAGAAGAAATAGTTATATCCAACTGCAAAACACTATAAAGCTAGTTAAAAAAATCCATATTAAGAACATAATGTCACGCAAAACCCATTTATAGGGAATAAATAGTATGCTTTATGCATCAAAACATTTTCCCAGGTTACTGATTTGCAGACCTTGAATAAAACCGGGCATAAGTAGCACCGCATAACAACCAAGTGCAAGAAATCTCAGGATCCATCTGTAGCCTACCCTGAATAAAATTAAATGATTAGGAAGCATCAATTTGCTCAACTGACATGAGAAACAAACAAAAGCGGAAATTGCAAAATGCATACTCTAAAATTCTTGCATACAAACAAAACAACAAAACAAAATCAAACATTTTTGCAACCAAAAAAAAAGTAGTATACCCAAGATATGTTAAAAGCTTGAAACTGAAGCGAGTGACCAAAAAGGTGTCGGCGGCTGCATGGCCGACGCCCCTGGTAATGGAGTGGCGGCGTGAGGCGGCTGCTCCTCCTGAGAGGGAATTCAGAGACGGATCGCTTGACGTTCTCCTCCTCCGCTGCTGATAGCAGTTCTTGATCGAAGTGATTGTCGTGAAACTTGAGGCTCTGGAGAGGACGGGACTGACGCCCCTGTCGTCGTCTTCGAAGTGAGAGGAGACAATGAGACTGGCGGTGGGGTCATCGTTGTCAATCTCTGATTTGATCGAGATGGATGCGGCTGACGCTGTTTCAATGGCCGACGGGGATCCCCGCTGACTTATTGGCAAGATTGGAGACGGCATTTTCAACTATCAGACACACACACACGCAGAGTGAATCAACAAATCTTGGAAATTATTATTATTATTATTATTTTTCTCTTCTTTCTTCTCCTGTCTATGTAAACTATTAACTGCACAGAGTTGTAACTGTTTGTCTCTGTGTGAGTGTGTGTGTGTGTGTGTGTGTGTGTGTGAGAGCGAGAGAGCGAGAGAGAGAGTTTCGATTGTGTGATTGGGTGGGTAGTTTTATCAGTTAGGTGTTCAAAAAATTTTGCAGAGCGGCCCACCAAGACAATTGGTGATTCTCTCTGGTCCTTTTTTTTTGTTTTTTTTTTTTGGGGGGTGGGGGTGGCGGTGGTGGTGGTGGTGGTGGGAATGAATGAACGAAAATGATCTTCTGCCTATGACTCACATTGAGAACGAAGCAACCTTTTTTTTTTTTTTTTTTTAATTTTTTGAAGTAAGAACGAAGCAACTTTTGACTTGGCCTAGTTGTTGTAAATTTCAAGTCATATTTCTGTACATCTGGGAAAAAAATAAAAAACACATTAGTAAAATAAATAAATATAGGTAAGGTTGATTGATTATAAAATTATATCCTTCAAAGCTATAATATAAGATTACTTCTTCAAATAATGTTTCAAAGCGTTTTCGAGTTTAGATTGAGTTAAACTAGAATTCTCCTAACTCAACGTGGATTGAGTTAAAATTTTTTAACCCATACCCAACTTAATAATAATTGAGTTAGATTAGTTTGCTTGATCAAGTTAAATTCAATCCACTGTAAAGACATAAAAAGTTTAGTTGATAACTCTTATAGACAAATAAAATAAGTATAAATAAAAATTAATGATTAACAAATAAAATATTTAATCCATCACAAAAGTTGTCTTTAATCTATATCCCTAACGAATATTATCGTAGAAAGAGGAGAAAATTGTGGATTTAAACCTTATAAATACTACCTACACACCTCTAAGACAGGGGAAAAGAAATACAAATCACATGTGCAGAGAGAATTGTATCCGTATATGCAACTTGGAGGGTCAAGAGATGCATTTTTTTGCAAGTTTGAAAATTGGAAAAACTTAACAAGACTGAAAAAAATTACCTTGTAACAAAGAGAAAATAAAGTTCATTTTGTTTCAAATTTACATGTGAACATGGTTGAAATTGGAAATATGGATATACATCTCATATATCGTATAAATTTTTATAATTCAATATCATTTTCCGTTTTTCGTATGTTCATTGCTTGTATCAAAAATTAAAGAGAGAGCGAGAGAGAGTCCATTGCTTGGTGTATGTACACGAGAAGATGAATCTAACAAAAAGGTGTTGCATGTTGCGTGATTGAAGAACAGTATTATATTTCTCTTGGAATTGTTTCTACTTGAACCTGGTCATTCTTGACTCTTGAAGGTACATTTCTATTCCACAAATAGCTGGCTGGGGAAGCAAGCCTCATGGCAGTGTCCCTGATGTCCTCTCTTTTTCCTGCAGAGCTTGATATCGATTAGAGTTTGAAAGATTGCAATTTAATTCCAAAGATGATGAAACTAAAGTTCTCTTTAAATAGACAAGTCCTCAACTGTCTAAGATAAAATATATGTTGAAAGGCTTACAAGTTTTAAAAATATACTCAACATGTTCCTTGTAATTCCGAGTTGTAATCGTAATCAACTGCAATTCTATTTCAATTCATCAACTGTGAATGACTCAGCTACTTTTGACCACTTCTCAATTCTTAGGTGGTTGTATTTTGAGTGTATCCCTTTCCCATTGACTTATTATGGTTTTGTCATAACTTCATATTGAAACCTAAGCCTTATTTGAATAGTTCGAATATATAATTTCAAAAGTATTGGATTAAAAAAAAAAAAAAAAAAAAGGTACTGGATAAAAATCTTTCCCACAGCACATAAGAGATGATGTGTCTTATTTGAGTCCTTATCTAAATATATTCAATACTTGTGTTTTGTGAACCATCATAATTAGGTATGCTAACATTGTAATGCGATTTAAATAAATTTAATTGAAATAGAATTCAAACTGAATTCTTTGTTAGTTTTTATGTAAATATGTCTAGCAATTGTGTTTGGTAAACTTATTGCCTAATTACTTGAACTTAATTATTGACCTCAGCCGATTTTCATTTTTTATTTTTCAAAAAAAAAAAATGATTGGTTTAATGTGTCAATTTTTTATTAATTTATTGGATTTGTTGAAAATTGGATGCCTCAAAGTAAATCTAAATGAACCTACTGACGTACCATCATCTTGTTCTTTAGGTAGGATTGTGATTCCAATAACAAGCGATTACCGTCCAAAAAAAAACAAACAAACAAACAAACGATTACAAAACCGTATATTTAATAAATTAATTGAATTGACAATATTATGTTTCGATTTCGATTTCGCTTTCTTTACGTTATAAATTAAAAAGATATGGTCATTGGTGTTTTGACCAAAGTGGTTGGCAGCGTCTTTAAGTTCATGTGGATCATCCTCCCATCTTTATGTAAATGGATTCCTCCCATATAAGAGCTATTTTTTGGGTTACACTATAAGTGTTTCATCTCGTTTAGTTTTAGTAGTCCTCTGGGGCCGGTCCCAATTAGGGGTGGGCAACACCATGTTCGGATCGCTTTCGACTGGATCCGATCCGAACATGGTAACTTCGCGGATCGTCATTTTTGGATCCGAACATGATCCATCAAGGAGAATGAACCGATCCGATCCGAACACCTAGTTCGCGAATCGGACCGGATCGGACCGGATCAGAACACCTACTTTCAATTTCAACTTATGATAAGAAGATAAATAGAGATATCTTGTTGGTGTACCTTCATGAATTATAATACATATCTCCCAAATTTTGTAAACATTCATACAAATTACTCAACACAAACACGTGTAACATCTCATTTGTCGGCTACCAACATCAAACACCACCGACAACTACCCACCCAGAATAATAATAAAAATAAATAGGAGAATTGGGCACTCAGTTTTCAAGGTCATTTTCAACAACAAGTCTTCTGAATTTCAATACGCCCATCTTTATATTAATGGAAATCATAGTTCAAATCCCACCAGCACCACACTTTATACTTTTCCCAATCTATTTACAGTAATAATATATATATAAAATCAGCAAATGAAATATGTAACTCAACAACAGAACACAACAAACAAGCATAGAAATCACTAAAACACTAATACTCAATCATATAAATATCAAGCTAAAGCTACAAATAGACTTACCAAGCTACTGAGATGAGAGTGAAAGGGAGTGAGAGATGGATGTTAGGGTTAGCTTAAGTGGATTTTATATAAAGGCATATGAAATTATGTATGTATCATTGTTCACGGATTCACGGATCAGATTGGTTTTGGAAACCCCGATCCGATCCGATCCGTGAAACATAGTGTTTTCACAAGTGAGGATCCGAACACCTTACTTTTAAACATGTGATCCGATCCGAACACCCACGGATCGGACCGGATCAGGGTGTTCGGATCGGTTCCATGTTTTTGTGCCCACCCCTAGTCCCAATAATTAAAAAACAAAAATAAAAAATAGAGTTATAAAGATAGTGGAAATGGCAGCGATGGTGAGATGTCAGTTCTAGACTTGGATTTGAGTAACCATGAATTGGGCTTTGTAGAGCTCACAGCTTCCTTCTGGTATGGGTCGATTTCATAGGACTTGTGGGCTTTTGTGAAGATTAGTGGGGAATTAGTCTCGACTTTATTTCAATAATTATTGGGTCCAATGAACATGGATCATTGTTTGCCTGGCTCTTGATTTGTTGGCCCATGTTATGGACAACGTTTTTGTTACATCTACATTTGTACGCAAAAGAAAAAAAAAATTGAAAGAATAGAGATAATGAACCTCGTGATTCTGTTGGATATTGTACTCTTCAGGTTCATCTGATTCATTTTCTTCTTGGTGTGCATAACATTGGAGAATATTTCTGTTCAGTTTTAAAGAGAGAAGGCGAGAATAGTACATTAGTGAAGCAATTATGGTAATTTGGATCCTTGAAGCCATAGATAGGCGAACTAATTAATTATGGAAACCAAAGAGAGAATATTTTTGTTTACCAATTATGGGGTTGTAATTATAAAAGGAGTGTCAAGAAAACATTAGTGGGGTGTCAATAACACAAGCTTAAATTGTTTGTGTGGCCAAGTTTTTTAAAGTACAATTTTTATCTTTGGGAGAAAAGAGGATGATCGAATCCATAATCTCATTGATAGGCCGTGAAAAACAAACTTGTGACCAACTTCATCTTGTATTTTATAATTTTTTTTCTTCATAAAAAGTGGGGTGTTTACATGCAACTTAATTATATTCATTACACATTGTTAATTTTTTTTTTTTTTAATTTAAAGTGAAACTTTTTGACCATGCAATGTAGAAACTTTTTGACCATACAATGTACGAAGTGGGAAAAAAAAAAACAATAGAATCGAAACACATTATTGATAATGGATCATCATGTTGATTATAATTTATGATTTATTTTTTTTTAATAATCAACATAAGTTTATAAAGTTTTAACCTCTAAAGAGTTAGCAAAATAGTTAATCTCTACTTTGCTTCCACAATGTTTAAATTTTAAACCCTCTCATGGATATTTACATATCCAAAGACCATAGTTTTTTTATTTTCAAAGATTATAGAGTTGACAAGGATCCAAATTTCTGATGATCTGCTAAGCCAATTTCAGGGATTTATTTATCATTAAAAAAAAAATCCTTTGAAGTTGAAGTTTAGATAAAGAGATTATCTTTGTATACTAATCACCCTTGCTTATGATTTTGAGTACTAATGCTACGCACAATACCGAAATTTAGTCAATTTGAGGGATTTATTTATCATTGTAAAAAATGCTTTGAAGGTGAGGTTTAGATAAAGAGATGATCTTTGTATAAGTACTAATCACCTTTGCTTATGATTTGAAGTACTAATGCTACACAATACAAAAAATTTAGTCGAAAAATCAGATTAAATGATGTGGTAATAAAATGTTCATAACATGTAAATATGGGAATGAGGTGGTGAATAGAAGTTATAAAGACAAATCAATTACCACATTATTTGTATCATTTGTATTGATTTTTAAATTAGTTTGTTGGGCTATCATCATTACAATAAAATTATTATACCACTATCTTTTTACTCTAAAAGTTAATATCTATTTTTTAAATTAACAAAAGTAATAAATATTTAAGCTTTAACCAAAAGATGAGCAGTCAAACACGGTCTAAAGTTCCGGACAACTATACTTTCACTTTATGAAATATAAAGGAGAACACATGTCTTGTCGTATTTTGGACTTGATGAATTTCAGATAAAAAAGAAATAGATTTTAGTTGCACTTTTGCCACAAACTCTTCAATGATCACCAAAATGAACTTACATGAAATCATGAATGGCATCAGTATTATAATCACACATATGTATATGCTTATATGACTATGATGAGCCCAAAAAGGGAAAAAGAAAAGATTAGATCGTGTACCTTCTATCTACCAAGTATTTGAACAATACCCCATTCACACAACCCAACTCCATCAACCCTCCATTGTTCTTCTTTTATAATAATATCTAATTATATAAACGCACGTTTGGCAGCCAAGAAAAACCCTTTTTCCCAGAGTTAATCAATGAATTCTAGAGGGATAAGATAGTATGATAATGCTCATGAGCATATGATCGCGGTTTATGGATTGTGGCTGCGCAGCCACACTGCAGCCAAGCAAATCACTAGCCTATATATATCAGCAAATGAATTATTGTGTAGAAGCAATTTGCATTGTGTTCAATGTTTGTGAAGAAAAAACAAGCTCAATGATTGAGCACAATTGGATGCTAGAGCATATTTTATAAAGCATCCAAAACAAGTGATGCACTTATGCTTAAAACAGTTTTAATAAAAATGGCATAAAAGTGATAGATTTGAAAGATTCGCTTTCATGAATAGTTTACTTCATTATTATTATAATGCAGCATTAGGTGGCACTTGGGATTTGTCTTCCTTAATATTAGGATGGATAAATTATATATGTAACATATCTTAAAATTGTTTAGGGTTTATCTATTAAGATTTTAGGCTTTAAACAATTTTAACATGAGTCTTTTTTGACGTGTGTTCTTGACAAAACCTTTACAAGATAAAGTCATAATATTGTACGTGAATTAGGCCTTGGCGTGGCTGATGGGAGACGTAACTACTTGAAGGGAAGACAAACGAGGGGATATATGGACTAGAAAGCAATCGTGGTACAATTTTGGTGGTGAAACAAAGTTGTGGCAGAAAAGCATTGCCCATAAACTGATCACTTTAAAAGAAAACAAGTTTCCCCGCATACAAGTGCTTGAAATAACACAATTTTTGGTAAGATTTGCTTCTACTTTTTGGGAAGCTAAAGAAATAATAAGGAATGATAAAGACATTGATTACCTCAATATTTTGTTTTGTACTCTTTATCTGTTGAACGTTGATTTGTAATATAGTCGATTCAACTGCCAAAAATCATCCCGTTGAGAATATATAGCTAGCCAGTCGATGCATGTTTGTTCCTTTCTTTTTTTTTATCACTTTTCTTTCTTTTTTACTTTCTAGGGTAGGCTCATGGTATGCAAATACTTTTTTGCCTTTTTTTTTTTTTTTTGGAAAAAAAATTGCTTTTTTGCCTTTAACAAGATAGTACAATTTGAAATGAATATGATGATTAGTACAATTTGAAATGAATATGATGATTAGTACAATTTGAAATGAATATGATGATTTCATATATCAAGTATTAAAGCTAAAAAAATACGGCAAGATCATGAACTTGCAATCCAGTCAATGTCGAACTCAAATAAAATATATTTCTTTAACTTATATTTATTTTTCATAATGGATCCCAAATTTTCGTACTTTTAAATATTCACTTTCAATAACGGACCCCAAATTTTCATCCTTTTATCTTATATGTTTTTTTTTTCTTTTTTTTTTTTTAAAAAAAAAAGTTCTAATATTGAATGGGTTTAATGATTTGTAAAATTCAATCATTGTATGTGTATAGTTTGCATATCTACGCTTACAACAACAAGTGAACTTCTCATACATATTAATTATTATAATAAATGTGTATGGTAAAAATTAATTAAACTCATACCACTTACATTAATAGGAAGGTTTAAACTAATACAGAGCTGGGAGTGGTGCTTCCACACTTTTTATCTTTAATGAACATCTAATATTAAGAGCTCACTTCACTCTTAACCTCAACATTCAATAAATTCAGGGAATTCTTAATATTTTGTTCATAATATGACTCATCTTTATATATGTAACATGTGAAACTAGTTGATAGAACGAATGAGATGAATCGATAGGCCCGAACCCAAACTAGAATCAACCAGCCCATTAGGAGGGATACAGATAAGCTAGGGGTGGGGGGGGGGGGGGGGGGTAGAGTTCTTACAGTATGGTACAATATTTGTAAAAATATTTTCGGGATTAGGGTTTTGATATAAATAATTGTTATAACTCTATTAAAAATTTAATGAAAATTTTTCAACCGCACGAAAGTGAACATAGGTACACTGTCGAATCACTATAACTAATTCTATGTGTTTTTTTTCTTCTTGTTGCTTTATTTTTGCTTCTCTATTGCACACTATATTAAAATCCACTAGAGATAAATATAAGGAAATCCAGATCCTACACCATATAATAACATAGTTAAGATAAACACATAATAGAAAAATATATATTTAAGTTGCTAAGTAAGTTTAGAACTTATTTTAAAATGATAGCCACCCACCCTCGTGTCGATTATCAAAAATGAAGAAAAGGAGAAGAAAGATAATGAAGAACAGTGCATGTACAAAAAATAATGGGTTATAGTATAGGACATAATTTCGATGATAATAGATGATGGTGGTTAAAGAGTTACAGTTATAATGGATGCTTAGTCTGTATGCCATTAACATTACTGATGATTGACATTTAAATTTCATGCTGCGTGGAGGTTCATGTTCATGACAACCTATCCATCCTAATTAAACTCGATTGGTCTTAGCCTAATCATATAAAATATATCATATATTACTCAATCTATTGACATAGTGCGATTTTCCCAACCCAGGAAATGAATCATTATCCTTGACATTTCTTTTCTCAAAATTAACTGTCTTGAAAAGAGAATGAAACGTCTTTAAGATATGTTAAATTATTATTTGAGTTGCAGTGTCATATGTATACCAAATTACTTTGTTTGATGTCCCGTACACGACTTATATTTTTGGCGCATGCAAATATCCATAAAGATAGAGTGTAAATCCCACCTAATAGCACTAAATTAAACATTATTGAATTTGTAAACTAACATTAGAAAAACACTAGAAAATCGACTTGAGTTTTAATGACAATTTCTAAAATAAATTACCAAGATTGCGCTTTATTATAAGAATTTAACTCTCCATCATTTTCCACTTTCTAACTCTTATTTAGACATTAGTTTTACTAAATCTCCATTAAGATATTAGTGTAAATTCCACCTAATAGCACTAAAATATTATTGAGTTTGTAAACTAGCACTGGAAAATCAACTTGAGTTTTAATAGCAACTCCTAAAATAAATTACCAAGATTGCGCTTCATTAAAAGAATTTGACTCTCCATCATTTTCTACTTTCTAACTCTTATTTGGTTATTAGTTTTACTAAATAGTGGAAGATTTGAAGGTTGGTCTTCTACAAATAATCTGCATATTGTAGTTTTATGACTTTAATTTTATTTGAAAACATTTGGATTTTGAATTATAAACAACATCAAAGTTTTGTATCTAAATTAGGAATGATTAATTTGTGATGAAATCATTTTGTGAAAGTAAATGTATGATTAGTTCATAGTTCACGAACTACTTACGCGAACTATTTATGCTAATTGTTTATGTGTGAACTATTTACAAGAATTACTTACTTGAAATAAACATTAATTCTTCTTCATGATCACCAGTCTTATATGAACTATTTACATGAGCTAATCATGCAACTATTTATGCAAACTACAAACCTAAAACAAAAATTAAATTTTTCATGGTAGCTGCTCTTTCTTCGTCATCCACACTTTCGATGTCTACACTCGGCAATTAATTTTCCTCTTTGTGAACCAGTTCACTGAAGCTATTCTTGGATGTTTTGAAGATTGATGAAGAAAGTTTGACCACCTATTTTAAAAGAAGGGTAATTTTGTCTTTAAATTTTATAAATAAGTGAATGGTGCTATTAAAACCCATATTTATTAAGATTATCTATAATATACTTAGGTATCGATACACCTAAACTGATTACATTATAATATTACTTATTGTATTTTATTAAATTTGATTATAACTAAAAATATCTAATTACAATTAAATATGGTCAATTGTTATAAATATAATCTAATTTATGTAGTTATAATAAGATATAAGAAATACATAATCAGATATAATAAAATAGTACAATCAGTAATTTTAAAATACAATCATTCATTTATAGGTTTCAAGTGTATTAACACCCAAGTATACTATAAAATATTATATATATGTATATCAGAGCTTTTATAATCAGTATATTCTAACTTTTAAATTATTAGAACCATCTATCAAATTCATTAATTGCATGTCTCTCTCCTAAAAGAAAAAAGAAAAGAAAATTTTCTCACCTATTTAATTCAAATGTAATTGATTAATCTAATTGGGAAGGGTAACCCCTAAAAATTACACAACGTCATAGATAAGTTGTTAACTTTTGGATTTGAATGAGATAGATGACTAAAATGCACTCATATTCTTAATTATATACACATTTATATATCCAAAATAAATGTGTTTTCTATCGACGAAGAAATCTGGTCGACCAAAAGTTCAAAACCCAATACCTACAATTAATGAAAAACATGGCAAAAAATAAGAGAGAAAGAGAGGAAGAACACAAATTGCAACAATATTTTTACGTGGTTCGACCAAAATGATACCTACGTCCACGACTGTATTCTCTGATGATTTTGGCAGAGTCACAATATATTATTATTTCAGTATATGTTACAATGATTTTTCAACCCCTATTTATAGGGAAGAGTGTTACAATTTGAGTAGAAATAAAACAGGAAAGAATCATATATTAATTACACATTCCAAAATCAGTTTGCACCAAATCGAGAGTCGGTTCCGCTAAATTAAAAATTAAATCTATCGACATTTGTCGACGTTGGATTTCAGTCGACGAGTATTCAATGTCCAATACCTGCAATCAATGTGAGAAAGCACAAATACCAAGAAAGAACACAGACAAGAACCAAGAATCAAACGAGAAACACAAAACTTTTACGTGGTTCAGTAATAATAGGTCTACGTCCACGACTGTCTATCTCTTAAATTCTGCAGAGTGACAGTATTTTATTAAATGTGTCTGATCATGTTACAATGATTTTAACCCATATTTATAGGGAAAGAGACGTTACAATTCTGGTTGCAACAAAACAGGAAAATAATCCTGAATTAATTACACTTCCTAATTTGGTTGGAATAATATCAGGAAATTACCGTAATTATCTTGAGATAATGTTGATTTGAATTTGAATTTGAATAAACGTCCATATCTAATGAGGGAATCACGGTTTGATTGAGTAACTGCCATATTTGGAGAGAGAATCATGATCGGATTAGGCAACTACCTATTTTGGAAGATACTGTACCAATTACGCTCCTGAGCGAGCTGCTGTCTATGACGATTTACGAGCTGGAGCTCGTTAATAAATGAACAGCGAGCTGCGTTTGTTATGAGTAGAAGAACGAACTGCGACCTGACTATGAGACGAGCTCATTGCAGCGAGTTGGGGAGATTGTTGGACTGAACTGTAGGGCCCACAGGGCTTGGAATCGATACTTGGGCCTCGTCAGATGGTCTTTACACTTGGGTTGACTTTATTGGGTCTAAACTGGGCTTTTACCAGCCCATTTAATGAGTCCGAAAAATACATACAACAACATTCGAATTTGAATTTATTTCTAATTCTGGTGGTAGAATCATGGTTGATTTAGGTTGCTGCCTTTCTGGAAGATTTCCTTATCGAGTTATTCAATTTGCGAGCTGGAGACTGCCTTGGACGATCTTGAGCTAGACCTTACTATGAGTAACGAGCTGTTTATAGAGCGAGCTGAGTAATACTGGCCAACGACCTGAGAATGGTAATGCAAGCTTGTCCGTGCGAGCTCAAGAGCTTGTTTGGGTTGGGCATTGATGAACCGGGTCTTCATCTGCTGGGCCACTTCATCGAGTCGACTTGTTGGGCTTCTACCAGGCTTTTACCAGCCCATTTATTCAATCCGAAATATTCTCATAACATTTTCTTTTCTCTCTTTTCTTTAATATATTTTCTTTTCTCTTTCATTATTAATAAAAACTAATTTTTTTAATCCAAAATATATATAGAACTATTTTTTTTAATAAGAATCAGAGTAAGAGTTGTAGACCATTAATTATACACAAATGAATAAATTCACTTGCCAGTTATATAAAAATAAATCTATTTAAATTGGCAACAAATAAATTCCTATATTTTTATCGGTATATGTGTATGTGTATATATACAGTGTTTTATCATCAATGTTTCCTAACTTTTTAAAATTAACATGAATCAATCAAATTTATTCATTGCATTCTCTCTCCTAAAACAAATTCTCTCTCCTATTTAATCTAAATGCAATTGATGAATTTGATTGGTTTATCGTAATTTTTTAAAGTTAGGAGGTACTGATAGTAAAATCGTTATATATATATGATTACATTCTCTCTCCTAAAACAAATTCTCTCTTCTATTTAATCCAAATGCAATTGATAAATTCGATTGGTTCGTTCTAACTTTTTAAAGTTATGAGGTAATAGTAAAATAGTTATATATATATATATATATATATATACATATATGATTTAATTGAGACAAGTCAACTTGATATCAACAAATTAACCTATCCAAAAATTTCTTATATAACCATAAGATGAATGAGGATTTCTGTCATTTTTTTAAAAAAAATATCATTTGATAATCTAGTGATACATTAACATAAAAAAAATAGTGGATGGTCAAGATTTTTTTTTTTTTCTTTTATGCATCACTTAAACTTAAATTTTTTATATAAAAAAATTAACATAAATAAAAGATTAATGGAGAATCTCTACTCTCATAAGATATCCGACCAATTAAGTTAGGGTAAGACGTCATCCTCTAAATCAAACAATCCATTATGTACATTAGCAATAGTCGAAAATCTACATCAAGAGGAAATAAATTATTACATAACCATAATACTATATATAATAAATTAATTAAATAATAATGGCAAAGTCTTACCAATCCTTAAGCATTGGACAATTTCTTTTATCGCGGCCCTATCCAACTTTCCCACATACATGATAACGCCTACATTTTTCTTTGGCGGTACGACAAGCTTTCTCTTTTCCACCTTTAAGTCTCTTCCCACAACCTTTTGCCAGAACCGCAGATGGGTTCATTGTAGACTGGTAGTTTTGTACTTAGTCTATCACTAGTACTGATGCTTCCACCAGTATGACCTAAATGAATTGTTTTAATTCTCTATAAAATATAATTCAAACCATCTTTTGCAATCCAATTACCTTCGTCAGTAAATGCCACACTCTCAATTACATTTGTGGCAAGCAGAAACATTCTAGTACATTGTAAGATAAATGATATATCAAAGAAAAGTCATTTATTTCCATACCTTTACCATCAACCACTCTCTCATACTAAGCACTTTTTGTCCACCTCTTTAAATGTATTTTTCTAGCAAGAAAACAATTCCCATTTTAGTGAAGTAGGCCAAAAGATGGCTACATGGAAATCCTTCACTCTCAATTTTTTACAATTGCATGTTGCATAATCCAATCCCATTTCATGCACAATTTCACGTGCTCTAAGATCACTTTTGTTTCTTTTGTATACTTTATAAACACTAGAACCACCACTCCGATCAATTCAACATTATGTAAAAACTGCCTCAAAGTTGAACTTGAAATTCATAGAAGATTTTACGCGTATAAATTTCAAGCATTTGACTCGCCATTTCAATTGGCTATTTCAACATTGGCTTCTTATTAATATCCACATAATCAGTAGCCAACTCCTCATGGCATTGATGTGCAAGTGCAACTGCCCTATTTTATTGAATAATAAAGTCCACCAATGAATTCTTTTTACAAACATACCTCTTGAAGAATGCATGACAACTCTCTACTCATTCGCTGCTTGACGTGTTCTAGGCAAGACAAACCACCATCCCTAGTGGGCATCAACTAGTACCTATCAGAGCACTCCATGGACGACTCCACCTCTTTAGGTAACCCTTTTCTCATGAAGCCCTTGGGCGAAGAGTCATACTTCGCCACCTCACTCACATGCGAGAGTTCTGAAGGATCGGCCTACTATCATTTGCTCATATTAGTACCTCGTTGACCTATTAGTGGTTTAATGGAACCTTGACTAGAACTTACTCCATAAGTCTGTCTAGTAAAGCTACCATCTATCTTAGGTATCTTGCTACTGGAGTCTCCCATTGGCCAACTCTGACTGCTGCGTTTATGTTTTTGTTGTTCAAATTTATGAACTAACTCAATGATTTTCTTGTTGGGTTGGGTTCCCTCTTATATGGACACAACCTATGAAATTAGCCCATTTATTCAAAATGGATTATAGGTCCATTAGTTTTTTTTTTTTTTGGTGGGTCTCATTGGAATAAGAAGTCAGAATGAAAATAAAATGAGAGAGACAGCAGTTGTGTAGAGAGATTCTGTTGCCAGAAAACCAAGAAAAAGATAGAGGAAATATATTTATTTAACATATATTTATTTTTCATAATGGATCCCAAATTTTCGTACTTTTAAATATTCACTTTCAATAACGGACTCCAAATTTTCATACTTTTATCTTATATGTTTTTTTTTCTTTAAAAAAATTTCTAATATTGAATGGGTTTAATGATTTGTCAAATTCAATCATTGTATGTGTATAGTCTACATATCTACTCTTACAATAACAGGTGAACTTCTCATACATATTATTTATTATAGTAAATGTGTATGGTAAGAAATAATTAAACTCATACCACTTATGTTAATAGGAAGGTTTAAACTAATACAGAGCTGGGAGTGGTGCTTCCACACTTTTTATCTTTAATGAATATCTAATATTAAGAGCTCACTTCACTTTTAACCTCAACATACAATAAATTTAGGGAATTCTTAATATTATGTTGATAATATGACTCATATTTCTATATGTAACATACGAGATTAGTTGATAAAACGAAGGGGATGGGCTGATAGGCCCGAGCCCAAAACAAAATCAACTAGCCCATTAGGAGGGATACAGATAAGTTGGGGGTGTCGGAGCAAAGTTTTTATAGTATGGTACAATATTTGTAAAAATATTTTCGGGATTAAGGTTTTGATATAAATAATTGTTATAACTCTATTCAAAATTTAGTGAAAGTTTTTCAACCATAAGAAAGTAGACGTAGGCACACTATCAAATCACTATTATTAATTATATATGTTTTCTTTCCTCTTATTACTTTATTTTTGCATTTCTATTGCACAATATATAAATCCAGATCCTACACCATATAATAATATAGTTAAAATAAACACACAATAGAAATATATATTCAAATTGCTAAGTTTAGAACTTATTTTAAAATGATAGCCACCCACCCTCGTGTCGATTATCAAAAATGAAGAAAAGGAGAAGAAAGATAATGAAGAACATCAGTGATTGTACTAAAAATAATGGGTTATAGACTCATATATAAGACATAATTTCGATGATAATAGATGGTGGTTACAGAGTTACAGTTATAATGGATGCTTAGTCTGTATGCCATTAACATTACTGATGATTGACATTTAAATTTCATGCTGCGTGGAGGTTCATGTTCAGGTCACTATCCATCCTAATTAAATTGGATTGGTCTTAGCCTAATCATATAAAATATATCATATACTACTCAACTTAATCTATTGACATACTGCGATTTTCCCAACCTATGAAATAAATCATTATCCTTGACATTTCTTTTCTCAAAATTAACTGTCTTGAAAAGAGAATGAAACGTCTTTAAGATATGTTAAATTATTATTTGAGTTGCAATGTCATATGTATACCAAAGTACTTTGTTTGATGTCCCGTACACGACTTATATTTTTGGCGCATGCAAATATCCATAAAGATAGAGTGTAAATCCCACCTAATAGCACTAAACTAAACATTATTGAATTTGTAAACTAGAACTAGAAAATCGACTTGAGTTTTAATGACAGCTTCTAAAATAAATTACCAAGATTGCACTTTATTATATATAAGAATTTAACTCTCCATTTTCCACTTTCTAACTCTTATTTAGACATTATTTTTACTAAATATCCATTAAGATATTAGTGTAAATCCCACCTAATAGCACTAAAACATTATTGAGTTTGTATACTAGCACTAGAAAATCAACTTGAGTTCTAATAGCAACTCCTAAAGTAAATTACCAAGATTGCACTTCATTAAAAGAATTTGACTCTCCATCATTTTCTACTTTCTAACTCTTATTTGGTTATTAGTTTTACTAAATAGTGGAAGATTTAAAGGTTGGTCTTCTACAAATAATATGTATATTGTAGTTTTATGACTTTAATTTTATGTGAAAACATTTGGGTTTTGAAGTATATACAATATCAAAGTTTTGTATCTAAATTAGGAATGATTATTTTGTAATGAAATCATTTTGTGAAAGTAAATGTACAATCAATTCATAGTTCACGAACTACTTACGCGAATTATTTATGCTAAATATTTATGTGAACTATTTACATGAATCACTTGATATAAACATTAATTATTCTTCATGGTCACCACTCTTATATGAACTATTTACGTGAACTAATCATGCAACTATTTACACAAACTACAAACCCGAAACAAAATTTAATTTTTTTCATGGTTGCTGCTCTTTCTTCGTCATCCACACTTTCGATGTCTACACTCGGCAATTAATTTTCCTCTTTGTGAACCAGTTCACTGAAGCTATTCTTGGATGTTTTGAAGATTGATGAAGAAAGTTTGACCACCTATTTCAAAAGAACGATAATTTTGTCTTTAAATTTTATAAATAGGTGAATGATGCTATTAAAACCCATATATATAGGGGTCGTCTACAATACATTTGAAAATCGATACACCTAAACTGATTACATTATAACATTACTGATTATATTTTATTATATCTAATTACAACTAAATATGTCTTATTACAATTAAATATGATCAATTATTGTAAATATAATCTGACTCATTTAGTTGTAATAAGATGTAATAAATACATAACCAGACATAATAAAATAGTACAGTTAGTAATTTTAAAATATAATCACTCATTTATAATTTTCAAATATATCGATACCCAAATATACTGTAGAATATTACATATATGTATATATGTATGCATATAAGAGCTTTTATAGTCAATGTGTCATAACTTTTAAATTATTAGAATCATCGATCAAATTTATTTATTGCATATCTCTCTCTTAAAAAAAAAAAAATTATCTCTTATTTAATTCAAATGTAATGAATGATGACTTGGGAGGAAGAGGGGTGGGGGTGCAACCCTAAAAGTTACACAATGTCATACACAAGTTATTAACCTTTGGATTTGAATGAAATGGATGGCTAAAATACACTCATATCCTTAATTATATACACACTTATACATCCAAAATAAATGGGTTTCTTTTTTCTCTCTCTTCCTTAGTACATTTTCTTTCCTCTTTCATTATTAATAAAAACTAATTTTTATAATCCAAAAAATATATATAGAACTTTTTTTTTTTTTAAGAATTAGAGTAAGAGTTGTTGACCATTAATTATAAATTAATGAATAAATTCACTTACCAGTTATATAAAAATAAATCTATTTAAATTGGCAACAAATAAATTCCTATATTATCATAATCTATTTTCTTTCCTCTTTTTTTTTTAATCTTTTAATAATTTAGTAATACATTAGCATAAAAAATAATAGATGACCAAGATTGCTTTTTTTTTTTTTCTCTTTTATACATCACTCAAATTAAGATTCATCGCATAAAAAGATTAGTACAAATAAAAGATTAACGGAAAATCTCTACTCTCATAAAATATCCAATGAATCAAGTTAGTGTAAGACGTCATCCTCTGAATCTGACAATCCATTATCTACATTAGCAATAGTCGAAAATCTACATCAAGAGGAAATAAATTATTACATAACCATAATACTATATATAATAAATTAATTAAATATATAATGGCAAAGTCTTACCGACCCCCTAAGCATTGGACAATTTCTTTTATTGTAGCCCTGTCCAACTTTCCCACATACATGATAACGCCTACATTTTTCTTTGGCGGTACGACAAGCTTTCTCTTTTCCACCTTTAAGTCTCTTCCCACAACCTTTTGCCCGAACTGCAGATGGTTCATTGTAGATTGGTAGTTTTGTACTTAGTCTATCATTGCTGCTTCCACCACTATGACCTAAATGAATTGTTTTAATTCTGTATAAAATATCATTCAAACCATTTTTTGCAATCTGATTACCTTCGTCAGTAAATGCCACACTCTCAATTACATTTGAGCAAGTAGAAACATTCTAGTATGTTGTAAGATAAATTATCTATATTAAAAAAAAAAAAAAAGTCATTTATTTCCACACCTTTCTCATCGACCGCTCTCTCATACTAAGCACTTTTTGTCCACCTATTTAAAATATATTTTTTTGGCAAGAAAACAATTCTCATTTTAGTGAAATAGGCCTAAAGATGGCTACATAGAATTCCTTCACTCTCAATTTTTTACAATTGCATGTTGCATAATCCAATTCCATTTCATGCACAATTTCACATGCTCTAAGATCACTTTTGTTTCTCTTGTATACTTTATAAACACTAGAACCACCACTTTGATCAATTCAACATTATGTAAAAACTGCCTCAAAGTTGAACTTGAATTCATAGAAGATTTTATGTGTATAAATTTCAAACATTTGACTCTCCATTTCAATTGGCTATTTCAACATTAGTTTCTCATTAATATCCACATGATCAGCTACCATCTCCTTATGGCGTTGATGAGTAAGTGCAACTGCCTTATTTAATAGAATAATAAAGTCCACCAATGAATTCTTATTACAATACCTCTTGAAAAATGCATGATAACCCTCTGCTTGTCGGCTGCTTGACGTGTTCTAAGCAGGACAAACCACCATCCCTAGTGGGCATCAATTAGTACCTATTAGAGTACTTCATGGGAAACTCCACCTCTTTGGGTAAACCTTTCCTCATGAAGTCCTTGGACGGAGAGTCACGCTTCATCACCTCACTCACATGCGAGAGTTCCCAAGGATTGGCCTACTATCCTTCGCTTATACTAGCAACTTGCTGATCTGTTGGTGGTTTAATGGAACCCTAACTAGAACTTACCCTATAAGTTTGTCTAGGGCTACCACCTATCTTAGGTACCTTGCTATTGGAGCCTCCCATGGCCAAATCTGACTGCTGTGTTTTTGTCTTTGTTCAAAGTTAAGGCTTTCCTCAACAATTTTCTCTATTCACAATGCAGTCTTCACCAATTTTCCATAATTAGTATGTTTAGCAAAAGAGATATAGATCTTGATTTCATGTCAAAGACTCTCTTTAAACTTCCTGCACTTATTTTCTTCATTATCCACTACCAACAAAGCAGCCTTGGAAAGTTTTGTAAATTTCTTCTCTTAAGCTTCAATTGATAAGAGACCTTACACCAGCTTTAATAATTCATTCATCTTCATATTCTCATAGAACCTAGGATAACGATAACCATTGAATTGATCCCAAGATATCATTTCAGTGTTCTTCCGTCAAACTAATTCCCACCAGTCATAAACTCTATCATTTAATAAAAAAGTGGCAAAGGCAAGTTTCTGTTGATCTGAGCATCTCATAAGCTCTAGGCTATTCAACCATGATATGGTACTATCAAGATCATCGAAACCATCAAAAGATGTAACTCCAATGCTACGTGCATGCTGTATAATGTTTTCTTGGGCACGCAGTTATTGGTCTATAGTGGTCAGAAATTGAACTATTCTATCCATAGGCTTATTCCTACGTTCTGGCACTTGAGGTTAAGGCATAAGGGAGTTAGGATAGGACTCTACCTCCACCTCATTCACTAACTCATTACCCTATTCAGGTGCTATATTTTCATCCAGGTTTGCTGTCGATCTCTACTTATATAGGCGACCAACTCGACGCATGATGTTGTAACAAAATATGATTAGTAATCAATACATAAAACTATATGCAAGCAACTATGCAATAGTGTAAAATCATAAATTATTTAAAATAAAGTATTTAAATTTCATCTTTTATTTATTTAATTTTTATTAGAAGGAAATGATTTGATTAGTCCATTGAGTTTATTGATTACGAATAATGAATAACGATTGGATTACGGAATATTTATTTATACTATAAGAAAAGGATTTATTGAGTTATATTTATATTCAAAACAGAGTTATACAAATTTGTATATGAAAATTATTTGAGTACGAAATGAATGAAATGAGATTTTAAGAACATCGAGACTATACCCTCCCTTTTAATAGTCATCAAGCAGCACGTGTGTAAGTTATAGAGAGTTGCTCAACACGTACATGATAGATGTTTGAAAATCATTGAGTCTCTCAACATATATATGACAAATGTCTGCGAGGCATTGAGTCACTTAACACGTGTGTGATAGATCTTTAAGAGTCATTGAGTCACCCAACATATGTATAGCAAATTTTATCCCTCGCCCTACATGTGTGTTGAATATCTTCATTATGTATGATAAATTTCCTTGGATCCTAGATTGATATAGGTTGAGTATTTATTAGCAAACAGAAATGATACATACAAATATTTATATTTTATCATGATATAAGATGTGAATTCAGTATTATTTTCAGATACGATTAAATATGGATCATTGAGATTTTATTTATTATCATCTTTATGTTATATATGTTGAGTATTATCGAAAATGATTTATTTAGTTTTTTAAAGTATATCTACTCACTGGACATTAGCATTTATTCTTTTATAAAACCTATTTTTGAGGTATTCGTCGCAGATTCATGTAGATTATCGCATATTATGAGAAAAGCCACATAATGATGAATAATTTGCATTAATACGTATTATTTTTAGATAACCACATTTGTTAAATGTAATTCAAGAATATTTTATGAATGAAATATCTTTTTTAAATATTTTATGAATATTTTATATATTCATTACAGGGGTCCAACATGAAAAATTTACAATTTTTCAATTTGTATAGATTAAATTTATTTTCCTAAAGGATTTTCAAAAAATCAGATTTCAATCCAAAAGACCACAATTTTCATGGAATTCTTCTGAACTTGAGTCGGGATGGATCCTGTCATTGCTTGTCATTCCAGTGGAGAAAATGTGATTCATAAACCATTTCATACGAGCAAAACTAGACATTGTTGTGTAATTTGGTTTTTTCAATTACCTCCTTCCACTTCAACTCAAATTCTTGTCTAGTATTTAAGATTTGTGGTTAACATATCGACACACCCCTCAAATATTGAACACATGTTAAACACTCCCTACTGTATAACATGTATAATAAAAATTTCAAATAAAGAAAAGAAGGTTTGAATCAAAAACCTCTAAACTCTTATAATATGTTAGTTATTATTAGACCTAAAAATTAAATTAATAGAAAATGACACAACTATAATATTTAAAACTTGAGGTTGACACATTGGTAAAGGATATGCCAAATTCAAAATCTATGAAATGTATTTGGAAGAGTTATAACAAATGCTTTTGCCATGGCGGGATCTTGATCAGTGATGATCATTTTTGGTGGACCACCAGGCATGACTTTTTTAAATTGCTCAAATAACCACAGAAAGGAGTCGGTGGTTTCATTTTCATCACTCAAAAATGAGCAACCAAAAAGGATGGATTGACTGGGGTTGTTAACTCCAACAAAAGGTGCAAAAAGTATACTGTATCTATTGATGTTGTAGGCTGCATTAAAAAGGACCACATCGCCAAAAAAAATGTTAGCCCGCCTAGATTGTGCATTTGCCCAAAAACATTGAGTGATTCGATTTTCCTCATTCCATTTAATTTCAAAACTGAAGCCCACATTTTTCTCTTGCTCTCCCAGAAAATGTTTGTATAATAACTCCCCGTCGTGCCCTCTCATTTCATTACGCAAATCTCTCTTATAGTTGTAAATGTCTTTCTCTGTACAACCATTGTTTTGTATGCCCGCTGCTTGAACCTTAAGTATATTAATTTGCTGACATGTTGGTTATATATTCACAGCTGACAACTGTTGGGATAATGATTTTTTTTTTAATGGATTTGTCTACCTTACCTAACCACTAACATTATTCATAAATTGTAATCCTTAAATTGTTTTTTTTTCTTCAAAAACATTATAGTGTGATCTCAAAAGATGCACTCTTCAAGTAGTCGCTAAGGTGTGTGTATGAGCTCCAACAAATTGTTTCACTACATACCCACTAGTTTTGGACTTAATACCCACTACATACCCACGGTAACTTTTGCATCACCATTGTTGAGAGGTAGCTCCCTCCTTAGTGGGGTGGACAAAAAAATAAGATTCGAACTAAATTGATCCAAACTAATGTTTTCGGCTTTTCTACTTATATTCGGTTTGGTTTGGTTCAGCTTTTGATATAAAAAATCCAAATTTTTTCAATTTCAATTTGATTTTAGGTCAAAAAAACCGATCCGAATTCCAGATTTGTATTTTTGACTAGATTTTTTCGAATTCTTTTTAAAATATTGATTTCGTATGCCAAGGACTCAGGTCCATTCGAAATTAACATATGTGAAATAATTTTGTATAATTTTCCCTTTTTTATAGTAAATAATTTCTAATTTTTCCTTTTAAGCGTGTATAGGCCGCACCATTTTTATATTTTTTTACTATTATTAAAGCGAAAACTGATTATTTGGTTGGCTGACTGTTGGGACAAAAAGTAGTAGGACTAGTAGACACATGTAACAATATATATTGACAATTGCTGTCTATGGATTGAGTCAAAACTGGTGCAATTAATTCATTTTGGTGTCGAGGTAAGAATCTTTTTGTTAACGTTGTATATCCTCATCACAACGTATTCTAACAGGTTCAAGGAGAGAAAAAAAAAAAAAAAAGAGAAACCACACGTATTCTAACAATATCTTGCCAAGACAATTGTCTGAACCCTTTCCATTTAATTAACTTGATGGAAAACAACCAAATTCTACTTGTTGAAGTATTTGTCCTTGTTCTTTTACTAGTTTCTCTTTATAAAAAGGCGAATGAACCAACAATGGTCCTCGTTTCTCTTTGGTATGTCCTCTTATTTGATAATAATGCTGAATTGACACGATGTGATATATGTTTTATCTAATCATCTAGCATACTAAATAGACACGTTGTGCTCATATATGTTGTCTAATCATTTAGCTTAGAATCGAACAAACCCTTTGACCTCTAATGGCCTAATTATACTACCTTTTTTTTTTTTTTTGGTGTTATAATTAGTAGAAAATGGTTTTGAGTTAAACAATTTTCTTTAATAAACACTATTGAGGGTTTTGAGATATGATAAAAACACTTTTTCAAAAAGTATTCATTGAATGGTCCTAAAAGACAGGGTTGACTCCTATTGTGTATAGCATGGTTTTGAGTTAAACAATTTTCTTTAATAAACACTATTGAGGGTTTTGAGATATGATAAAAACACTTTTTCAAAAAGTATTCATTGAATGGTTCTAAAAGACAAGGTTGACTCCCATTGTATATAGCATGGGTTCGACACCTACCTGTCAAATCTAAATAATATATGGAATAATAATAATAATAACAATAGTTCTCTCATCATTAGTGTAGGTTGACTCCCTACTCCCATATAGGCTTTCTCTCCACCTTCAGTGGGTGGATCCCTTCCAATTGAGAGTAATTTCCTAGACCACGTTACTAATGTCTCATCTCGATTGATTATGATAATTCTTTGGGTTCATCTTACTCCTCAAAAATATATATAACAAAAAGGTAAAATATCAACATTTATCATTAATTACATAAATATACCCTATTATTGATGGTCAAATTGTTAATCTTAACATTTGACCCAAGGTTTGAGGACAATTTGATCGTTTTACTTATTAAACAAAACAGAATGTTTTAATTTGATCTTGAAAGGTTTTATAATTACAAATTTACCTAAAATGTAATTATTAAATAACCACATGACTTTTAATAATTATATTTCCAACCTAAACTAAAAACTAATATATATATAGACACACAAGAGGAAGTCCACCTTTAATGAACTCATTACAAATTGACTAGCCGCAGAGATCTCTTCCAAGGAAGAGATCTGCTCCATCAAGGAGATTGCATGATCTCCTCTCAAGGGGGAGGTTATCGAAGATCTCTAAAGGAGATGGTTCATCTCCTTCATAAAGGAGATCAAACTTCACCAACGATGGATTTTACAGTTGGAATTTTTTTTATAATATTAATTTATTATTTTAATTAATATTAAATTATTATTATTAAGAGGAGTTATTTCATAATTTTACAGTCAATAATTAAAACTAACCATTAAGATTGGCTAGGTTATGTTTTGTGTAGTTAATTGATAAAAGTTGAATGTTCTGTTTTTTTCACCATACTTCAGGGTTCGTTTGTGCAATTTTCCAAAAAAAAAAAAAGGCGCCCTGCAAATGCTTATTAATGTCAAAAAGTAATTTAAGTCAAATCATATATTTTCTCATAGTTGAAGTGGTACGTGCACTTTAACGTTATATCTCCGTTATAGGGGTTCGATATTCAACATGCACATCCACCAGTATGTGTGAAACTGTGAATAGTATCTTCCTTATTATGCCCATATTATAGAAATAGATATCTCTATATATTATAGGAGTAGATTTTCGGATCGTATTACTCCCTAATCATATTTCAATATTTAATTTCAGTATATCTTGATAAATCTTGATTGTTGGTGTCAATAATCCAAAAGTGATTCTGATTATTTGGAGAGAAAATCGAGTGAGATAATAGCAAAAAAAGTGTGAGCTTTTGATCAAGAACCAAAGAATTGAATGAATTTTTTTAGCATTACAATGTTCACAAACTATAGTTTGTAAACAAAGGCAATAGTTTGAGAATGAAGACTGCGAATTATAATTTTTTTTTCCTTTGTTTACAAACTCTAGTAACATTTATGGTACTAAAAAGATTCAATTTAATTTTTCAATGTTACAAACTCACGTGTTTTTTATACTAGAAGAAAAAATCTTATCGGAAACACTTCGAAAGTTATCACCTCTCTTAAAAGCAATAAAACCCTCCCAATCTTCTTTCTGAGACATTATATCGATTTTCTAATTTTTATCTTTGGTATCTCAATTTTATGCTTCTTTTTCTAGCATACGACCTCATTCCGTTAGCATCTTATTTACTATCTGTTGACGATCGGAATCGGTCAACACTCAAGGGTCGGAACCTCGCCTACGGAACGATTTGTACGGGGCCCGCGGTGAAGATCGCACCAAGCCTGGGGTGAAGACTACCCTGGGAACCCCTTTTGGCCTCTTGAGGTCGCGTCCGGAGTTGAACTATCAACCTTATATGTTTTTTGAGTTGACAACTCCTACCACAAAGCTGAGTACCAGGCTCGGCGCGATCTTCACCGTGGGCCCCGTACAAATCGTTCCGTAGGCGAGGTTCCGACCCCCCGGGTGTTGACCGATTCCGATCGTCAACACTATCTATATAACAACTAAGGATTAATCAGTGAACATTTAATTCTATTATCTTTATATTAGATTCAGTTTTTCAAAAAGAATGACTCTTTACGTTTTCGTCTATATGTTTGTCCATTGATCAAGAATCTTTCAAATTTTGATCAAGGCTTGCCAAGAAAAAGAAAAAAGTTATAAAGAACCTCACCTTCAAATTAAATCCAATGATTGTCAGTACATAGAGTGAATCTCTCCCAATTTGTGCTTCTTTAACTGATACGCCATTAACATTAACTTAGTTTATCATCCAAACTCCTAATCACTAAAGTGATTCTTATTCCGATAACCATATTGTTTTAAGATATGCATGCTACATTTGGATGTTGTGTTTTGGCTGCACATTTAAATATTATTATATCATGTAGATCCTAATGGAAAAGTGACTCAGTGCGAAGCAAGATAATTACGGAAACCACTCAAAAAATTATTATTATTATTATTTAATGAATAGAACACATGTTAATAGTCATAATAAATGAATGGATGGATGGAAGAGCAGAGAAAAATAAAGACAAATAAATGAATAGATAAATTTATTAGTTGTTTGTCAATTAAATTCCAATTTTCTAAGCACATTAAGGACACAAGTTAACACTATCCTTCATTATTATATAATTATCAATTTCTTTTTTTTTTTTTATACAAATAGGCCTCACTGAGGCCAAATAATTATCAATTTCTAAATTTATAAAAATATGGAGCCTACTTATATTACACCAATTAATCCTATCAGAACCATTCAATTCAAAAACAATAATCCTAATCATTCACAAATATGAATTTGTTGTATTTTATCTAACAAGTACTAGAAAAATCTTATAAAAATAAGAAAACAAATAAAAACATACAGTAAAGGAAAAAAAAAAGTATTTGTTTATTTAGATTTACCATATATAAAAACAGATTAATTCGCAAACACTCGCTTTATATTGCTTGAGTGGCATACATTGTTTAATTTGAATGGTATATGTGAATTGGTATTTATTAATCAACCTACAGGTCCATTTGTTTGTATATACAATTTATTAAAACAGACTCAATCACAAATTAAGTTAGTTATATTATTGGGTGTATATATGGTGAGCCTGTAGTTTGTAACAAGCTATCAGGCCATAAAATCAGAACTAGAAACTTCTCCAACCTCGATCGAGATTCTCTGTGTGCGCCTTTCACTTCTTCAATTGCAAAGTCTTCAACTTCGCCTGGTATCAAAAAATATATTGCACAACGCCAATATCTTCAAATATTCGATAAAACGCTTAAAAAATTAGTGTAAACAAACAACATATTATATGGCATCTTTCTTTTCACAAACTAGCTAGTAAAAATTTCTTTCAAAAAAAAAAAAAAAAGCTAGTAAAAGTAATTACAATTGCTTTTATGATACCTTATATATATATATATATTAAGTCTTATTTTTCTTTGAAAAATAATAATAATAACAGATCCTTTAAAGATTTCAAAAATGACACATCATTTAAAGTTTCAATTGGTACGGTTGTGCCTAACTTACTTTTTTTCAATGGTTATTGATATTTACACATTTAATTAAATAAAAACCATAATTTTCATGTTTTAGTTCACAATATATTTCCCCACTCCAAAATGAGTTTGTGGAGTGGTCATCAACCCACTTACCCAACAGCATGAGCCAGATTTGAGCATCTGTTACATGAAATGTGACAATTTTCTTATTAAAATTATGGATCAACCTCTCGCGTTTTCTAGCAGTAGCTTTTCGACCCGTACGATAAAATCTTATTCTAACTAAGTTTCGATAGATGTCTAACCTACTATCAGCGGGTCAAAAAAAAACTCCCATTATATTTCCTCATATTGAAAATATCCATAATGCAATATATATAATTTTATTCTTTTAAAGTATAAGTAACAATAGCTTCGACAAGATTTGATGTCCCCGATAAGAGTACTCTTTGATTAAGATTTGCTCTTATCATCATATACACGTTAACATATACTCCTATACCATTTATATACCTTATAAATTTTCCTTTAGTGGGCGACATATGGTACCAATTCATTTAATGAGAAACAGCCAAATTAAGTGGATCATTTCCCATAATCTTGCCTTTCCAATGTTGGGGAAGATTGTGATTCCTCACACGTAAGAGAATCTAAATATATCCCCAGCTAGCTGTTAGATACAGTAACAAGCATTGCAAAGTTGATGGATAACGTTTAAAGAAATTAGTTGAAACAATCCATGCACTGCTTCTATAAATTATAAAATAGAACCAGACACAAAGTATTAATTCATTCAGTTAAATATCACATACATCAACATCATCCTTTCCCTTTATAAATCTATTCTCCTCCCAACTCTCCACATGATTGTGGTTTCCGAACAGGTTCGCTCGAATATGAATCGATTACCGGCCAAATCGAAGCCCTGGAAAATGATATCTACATCATACATGCAAAAGAGATGCCAAGTAGAGCATATACGCAGGTGTTCACTAATGTAGTACAAAAATGACTCCACAAAGACGTTAGGCATATGTAGGAAGTATAATACCTTAATAATCGGTTTAGAAGGAGTATATGCCTTCATTGAATCGTCAAGAGGATAATGAAGAGATGGGAGAGAGAGATTTCCAATGCATTTTGAAGGAGGTTAGATGGGAATTTTCTCTAGAGGAAAAAAAAAAGAGGGATATTCTCATTTCATCGATAAATAATGCATTTGCTTTATTAATTATGGAACCATAATCAAGAATCGTATGCTTAGAATCTTTTTGCAATACTTTTGAAGTTTGAACCAAACGTTACATTTGAAACATAAATTAAATATATTTTTCATATTGCATTTATTTGGTTAGGTGGTTGCACACCTCCTCCATTTCATAATTTGTAATGGAATTCAAATCTTCTCGGAATTTTTTAATGAAACAGGTATGAAAATGTTCTTCTTTATACTATAATGTGAGGGTAGTTTTTTGAGCCATTAATTCAAATATCATTTGATCACGTTGAGTTTTGATAGACTTAAAATACAAAGTCACAATCCTAAATAAAGAATAAAAATTAAATCACTTCTCTAGGAAATTAATATATGTAAGATTTTTTTTCTTTGAATCGAAGTAATGTGTGCTTTGAAGACAAATTCATACTAGCAAAAGTATACTTTTTTCATTTGATTCTTATTAGTATTATTATTATTATTATTATTATTATTATTATTATAATATGCTTTATCGTGTTACACAAGTACATTTATAAATTAAACTTTTTTGCTTTTGATATTAGGGGATTTTATTCCTCTTAGAGATAGTTACTGAAAATCTAATGAATGGTAATTATTTTCCAAAGCATCATAAGCTGTCATATTGGACTTAAAATAAATTTAATGGCAAAAAATTTACCTCTTATTAATCCAACCTTTAGTAATATTTAACTCATGGGAATTAAATGTTGCTTCCATTGAAAGCAATAAAACGTGACCTCTATTTTAGCTAATTAAATGGCTTCATACATTTTAACAGGAATTAAATATGAGCTGATGATCAAACTGATACAAGCATCTTGGAAATGTCCAGATGAATATAGAATATAGATGTGGAATTCAACCATCTGATATGTTATCACTATTTGTCGTCAACTGAATTTTCGTATTAATATATATACATATATATATTCTATCATAAGTGTTTCTTAATAAATCAAACGAATTCATTTATTACATTTGAATTAAATAGGAGAGAGAATTTGTTTTAGGAAAAAGAATGAAATAGATGAATTTAATTAGTTTGTCCGAACTTTATAAAATTATGAGACATTGATGATAAAATTATTATATATATTTAGTTATTCTTTTTCAAAAATCATGGATTTGGCCGGAAGCCTCAAGTTCTATGCTAGTAAGATTTCAACATGTTGTGAAATTCTGAAAAAACAAAAATAAGACCAAAAAAAAAATGATGGGAGCGTATATTTTGTCCCAACCAACCGAATTCCCGAATTTTTCCAACTATATGGTTTCGAAGATTAACATAACAAGAAACAAAAAGAAGACAAAGACGACTGTTACCTCTTGGGTTTGAAACCACTTGAAATCTAACGTCACGAGGTCCTCAAAGAAATTCTCGTGTTGCATGCGATGTGCTAACACGTTGTAAAAACTGTTTTAAATTCGAGGAAGAATGGAATGTCAAAATTGGCGAATAACAGTCACCGCAATATTAGAAGTTCGATTAATTTCCAATATTTCTCCACTTTATTTCTTTTTTGAAAGAACATTTGAAATTTGGTGCAAAACTTTGGACACCATATCAAGCTTAAGAGTTTTGAGTTTTGACGAGGAAGCTGGCAGATAAATGTGGAGTCAAATAATGTTATATGTATACAACAGAGAATCTTTCTTATAAGACGATCATAATAATGTTATTAATGACTTAGAAGAAAAAAGAAGAGAGAGGTGGGTAGCTTACTAGGGCGCACCCAACATTGCAATCTGATTCAGACCATCATTTCCATGTCCTGTAATTGGTCCAGTACATTTAAGTCCTTGGATTTGGTGGCTGCCCTTTTTTTTTCTTTTTTTCTTTTTCTTTATTTCTCTCTTTCAACTGACATTGTACGTGGATTTTAACTGCTATTACCCTTTGAAAAAAAAAAGAAAAAAGAAAAAACACCTAATCTAAACAATTATAAACATTCTCAATTCGCAATGCTACTATGTTCTAGCTAGGAAAGGAAAGATAAACATAAATAATCTCTAAACATGTCTAAAGTAATAAAGCTGCTTTTCTTGGTCTGATGTAACTTGTTCTAGTGATCAATTAAGACTATTGATGTCTAGGACTATAAAAGTAAAAGGATCAAGGTAGATTAGGTGAATATTTGAGTTGTCATCATGTGAAAAGGATCATTTCAATGTGTTGGGCATAATGCATCTTGTCCACTCATATTATATCATGAAGCATAAATATTCAATATACTTTTGATCATGTCAAGCAGTATGATTTCGATAAATGAATACATTGCAACCGGTGTATTGAAGCTTCTCGTCGTAATTATTTAATAACTACTGTACTTTTTCATCACAATAATAACAAAAATAATTTCAGGTATATCAGTGTAATTTTTTTTTCCCTAAAAGAAAAAGAAAAGAGGAGGACAAAAAAAAAGAAAGTGTGAGGGAGATGTTAAGGCGTATCTTTGAGTCAGCCACCGTCCCACCTTAGGCACGCGGTCAGTTTTCCACAATTATTATGTTGGCGCATGTTGCAATCCATGTCTATATATGAAGAAAAGACATTAATCCAAGTGGAAAGAGAAAGAGACTTTTATTTTCATATTTTGGATTTCGAAATTTAGTAAGCTTTTGAGGAAATAGTTACTCATGTTGACAAGTTGGGAGAACAATTAGGAGAATATAACATAGAACCTTCTCCACCTCCATTACTACCAGTCTAATACTTCTTCTCTACTAGCTAGTACAGTATAGCAGCCTAGAAGCACCATTCTCATCACATACAATATATTATTGCTTATTCCAACTATACATTCTTTTATGTTTTCTTTTCTTATCTTTTAGATCTGCTCATCCTAACTATAGATTTTGTTCATTTGGAATTTCTTTATCTATTGGAATAATGCCCTCAGATGTATTGTATTGTATTGTATTGTATTGTCAAGATATTCTACTAGTTAATTGTTTCTTGTTTCAAGATAATCCTTAATTGAGAGAAGTTATTTGTTGTTGCTTTAATATGATTCTCGGTTAATCATTTCCGTAGTTTTCAGATTATTTCTTCTAGTTGCTCACCATTTCTAAGTTCTGTAGTCTTTATATCAACTTCTATGATATCGATGTTGCAAACATATTAAAAAACCAGCTAATTATTTTGACAAAATGAAATTAAACCATTTAATTACTTATACTAGATTGATATATTTATCAAAAAATATTTTATATATATATATATATATATATTATAGCGACTTTTAAGCATTGATTATCTACACTCTTTATATAGAGATCATATTACATTATTAGATGAATCTAACAGATGAGATATTTGTATCCTTTAACCTTATTTTGTCTAAAGAAATCATATCCAAATAATTTTAATTGGAATAGTCAACACCAAATAAAATTAAGCATATATCTCAAATAAGTAAGCATAATATGTAAGAATTGTCTCATAATTGGAGTGCTTGTCTTGGTCGACAATGTTATTAATAGGTTTTTCCTTAAGGGATACAACTTCAAGTAAAGCAAAGGTCATCCAACAATGAACTAAAGAAAGAAACAATCAGTCAAAAGAAGTGCGTATGAAAGTAAATTAAATGATTGTATAGCTAGCCTTAATAAATCATCCCTAATTAGTTTTATATACTTAGACACGAAAGCTCCGTTTCTTAATAAAAGCGGTGATGGAGAAATAATCGAAACCTTTTGTTATCCTGAATTAGTGGAAACCTGGCTGGTCTAATTAGAGTTCATCTTTGTGTGTTTGTACTAGAACCAGCCAATAAGCTTCACTTTCACAAACGAGCTAACTCTTGGCTAATTACTGATGGGACATTAATCCAAATATCCATCTTACCCCCCCGCCCGCATCATGCAATTGAAAAATGTTATAACATTGTAAGAAAAATGAGGATTTTGGTATTAGATTAAAGAAGAGGTGGTAAACTTTACAAAGAAGAGGTGGTAAACTTCACAAAGCAGAGGTGGTAAACTTTACAACGTTTGTCCTACATGACAAAACCATGATCACTTGCTTCTAAAATATTGAGGTATGGACCCACTCGTATTCACTTTAAATTCCCACCCTTTTCAAAACAATGATGATCTGATCATCATCAGAAGATATATGATGTTGTTGGTGTAGAAGTCGTCAAATCCGGTAGCGGTTTGGTCATTCTCCGGCGAACCTCATGAGAGATGCCTAACTTTTTATATAACTTTCAAGTGGTGGAAAGCATAGGATATATAGTATAAGTGCCAACGATATTTTAGAATGTGCTGTCAAGCATCTGTACGAGCCCATCAATCATATATTCCCCTCTCAGACCCCCATAAATAAGCTCACCATGCCCTTCCATTGAAACCACTCACATCTATCTAACTACTAGTGCACATATACTTCTTTGTTGCTCTCTCTTTTATTTCTCACAATCTCTTTGAGAAAATTAGAGAGAAAATGGTGAAGTTCTCTAAGCAATTTGAAGGCCAACTTGTCCCTGAATGGAAAGAAGCCTTTGTTGATTATTGGCAGCTCAAGAAATACCTCAAGAAAATTCATCTCCTTAATAATGATAATAATAATATCAACAATACTAGTACTACTATGCACACCAAGCACCAACACACTTCCTTAGTTAACACTTTGGTCTCCTCTATTTGCAAATTCTCTTTTTTCGGTCAGCACCATCATAGAGAACATGGTCCCATTCAAGTAATCTCTCTCACTCTATATTTACATTATGCTTTGTTTGATACTTCTGATTGATGTTTCATTGATTTTGAGTGTGTTTTCATTTTTTGTGGTGGTGATGAATACAATAGGTGCACAAGAAACTTGCAAGTTCAGCTAGCAAGGGAGATGTGTATGAGACAGAAGTGCTAGAGCAACTTGCTGACACTGATGCTACCAAAGAATTTTTTGCATGTTTGGACATGCAACTCAACAAGGTGAATCAATTCTACAAAACTAAAGAGAAAGAGTTCATGGACAGAGGGGACTCCTTGAAGAAGCAGATGGAGATTCTCATTGAAGTCAATACTGCAATCAAGCAGAACCGTAAAAGCAAAGGAGCTTCTTCCGAGCAGGACTCCAAGGAGGATGCTTCTTTTTCAGGCACCATCTCTTGTGGTATGTGACTTCTTTTAGTCCTTTGGTATACAATCAATATCAGAAGATTGGACTGTGACATCTTAAAAAAATTCACTTGATTTTATTTCATTTATTGTTATCTATAAATTTTACATATATAGAATATAAGAAAAAACATTTTCTAATAAAAATAAATAAATAAATAAGGTACAAAGTTTTGGGACCATTGAATTTCTTGAGTCCCCATGAAACGAAAAAGATCTATAGCAATCTCTTTTAGACCTTATATTTGATAGCAACAAAAGTGTCTCATTTTAACTTTTCCTGTGTTGAAGAGGAGGAGTCCATCAGGGACAGAACAGAGCAAGAGCAAATGCAGGACAACACCCCAGATGACTTGGAAACAAATGATGATTCATTTGCAGACTCCTCCCCAAGATCAGAAGACATTGGAAAATCAATGAGAATGAAAACTGAGGACAACAAAATCAGGACACTCTCGGGCCGTGTTTTCCATTGCCAAGGCAAGAATATGAGACTTAATATTCCTCTAACAACACCATCTCGTACCTTCTCAGCAATGAGTAACTTGCTGGAAGATTTAGTCAACCAGTCCTCAAAAAAGGGTCCTGGAAGTAACAATAAGCTGCACATCAACAAAACAAAGCTGCATCATGCAGAGAAGATGATAAAAAGAGCTCTCATTGAGCTCTATAAAGGGTTGGGCTATCTCAAGACCTATAGGTAACATTCTCAATGCTCTTAAACACATCTATCCACAAAAGCTATTACATTATTGAATTGTTTTTTTAAGTTTACACAGGCAATTAACCTTATTTGTTTTCAATGAATTTGCTTTTCAGGAACTTGAATATTCTTGCTTTTATTAAAATTTTGAAGAAGTTTGACAAAGTAAGTAAAATAAATGGTTTGTGCAGTCATATGGCATTTTGGTTTTTGTCAGTACATGTAACTAAAAGCTCCTTTTTTTTTTTGTTTTTGTTTTTGTCTCTCAGGTCACTGGAAAACAAATTCTTCCCATTTATCTAAAAGTAGTGGAGAGCTCCTACTTTAACAGCTCAGACAAGGTAAATAACTGAAACCAGAAAACGCTCCAGTAAATATCTTGTATATCATGCATAGGTTGTTATAGGACATGTTGGCATGAACTTTTGGTAAGAGGATTGCTTAGATGATCCCACTATAGCTACCTTTTCATCGGATTATACGCCGACATATTTAAGTGGCCTTTGATCTTATAGTTTTTGTCTGCACAAAGTGTTGTAAATGGAACTTAGATCTCCTTGTCTAAAATGCATATTGGAATACAACTTTGTAAAGTAATCCATTGATTAGTCCCAGAAATGACAGGTAATGAACTTAGCTGATGAAGTGGAGGAGTTATTTGTCAAACACTTTGCCGAAGATGACAAGAGAAAGGCTATGAAATATCTTAGACCTCATCAGCGCAAAGAATCACATTCTGTGACCTTCTTCATTGGTAAGTTCTTGAAAATTTTACTTCACCGAACAGACTTAGAGTCCATCATAATATTTCAAAGGACCTATATTTTTTTAACGACCCTTTTAATGGATAGCTATAAAGAAAACAAAAGTATGGACCCATTAGGCCACTACCCTTTGAAATGAAGGGGCAACAAGCACCTTGGCCACCTTTTTTCTGGGTGGAAATAAAGCTGATCAGGTCCCATACTACACCATTATAATGTTTGAAACAAATTAGACCATACAAGGAGATAAACCTTATAAAATCCATTAACACCGAATATCCAGCACTACTTCACTAGTTCGTTTTCCAAGCTACGTATTTGGACACAATAATTGTTATGTAACACTAATCAAATTTGTTTGCATGCAATGAGTTATCGAATAAAAATTAACTAACTTTCTTCTAATTCAATCAGGGCTGTTCACTGGGTGCTTTATTGCTCTTCTAGCTGGATATGTTTTCATGGCTTACATCACAGGAATGTACAGACCACAACCAGATACAGTCTACATGGAAACTGTCTACCCTGTACTTAGGCAAGTAGCTAGCCTTCAATTGTTTGATCGTCTTGCCGCCATTGTCACATATTTTTTATAACTAACTGGGACAATTATCCTATTGCAGCATGTTCAGCCTGTTGTTTCTACACTTGTTTCTGTATGGTTGCAACATTTTTATGTGGAAGAAGACCCGTATTAACTATAGCTTCATCTTTGAACTGGCCCCGACCAAGGAACTTAAGTACAGAGATGTGTTCTTGATATGTACCACATCAATGACTGCTGTTGTGGGAGTCTTATTTATTCATCTCTCACTGCTTACTAAAGGGTATTCATACACTGAAGTTCAAGCAATCCCCGGCCTTCTGTTATTGGTAATTTTTCTCCTAATGACATATTTTTAGATGTTAAAATTAACCAAATCTAAATTATAGTACCTTTGAATAATATTTTCTTGCACATAGCTAATTTGATGAAATTTTGGTTTCTTCACTTTGAACATATCATCTTCTATATGCGCAGATCTCCTTGCTATTGCTTGTGTGTCCCTTCAACATCTTCTACCGATCAAGCCGTTATAGGTTCCTTCGTGTGATTAGGAACATCGTTCTATCACCTCTTTATAAGGTACTGCCATTCCTATTATATAGACAGATGTTTCAATAAGCAAATTGTGCAGCTGTCTCAATGTTTATTGTCAAATATTCTCCACAGGTTTTCATGTTGGATTTCTTCATGGCTGATCAACTTTGCAGCCAGGTAGTTTATGATCTAATTAAGTGCTTCGTAGAAATCCTACTTTAGCAGCTCATCATCAACAGATTAAATGATTGATAATTTTATTATTGTGCAGGTGCCAATGCTGAGAAACCTAGAGTATGTGGCATGTTACTATATAACCGGTAGCTACAAAACTCAGGACTATGGTTATTGCATGAGAGCCACACATTACAAGGATCTTGCTTATGCAGTGTCCTTCCTACCTTATTACTGGAGGGCCATGCAGGTATAGAACTAGGCCCCCCTAATGAGGCCCAATTTAGATATGTACACGTCTTTAATTTGTTTTTTTCGAAAAATTTAGAACGTATTTATCTGACAACGAATTCCCTTAACCGTGTATGCAGTGTGCGCGACGCTGGTTTGATGAAGGGAATACAAACCACCTTGTTAATTTAGGCAAATATGTATCAGCAATGTTGGCAGCAGGAGCCAAAGTAGCTTATGAGAAAGAAAGGAGTGTTGGATGGCTGTGTCTTGTAGTGGTGGTGTCAAGTGCTGCCACAGTTTACCAATTGTATTGGGACTTTGTAAGGGATTGGGGTTTGCTACAAATGAATTCCAAGAACCCATGGCTAAGGAATGAATTAATGCTTCGTCGAAAGTTCATTTACTACTTCTCCATGGTATAAACTACATTCTGATCATGCTATATCTTCATTGATTTAACTCACTTACAGGGCAAGGAAAAATTTGTATGGAAGTCATCCAGGTCCTGGATATATAATCACCAAACAAGTGATATGAAGTTAAAAAACACTACCACGAAGATGTTTGATACCAATGATGTCACTACAGCAAGTAAAAATCTGAAATTTGGTCATACTAGAGGAGAACAAAAGTATAGATATTGTCTAAAACAATGTGTAAATTAAATTACATGTCATTTCATTTCAAAGCTGACTTGAAACAAAATTTGTTACTACTATGCAGGGATTGAACCTTATTCTGAGGCTTGCATGGTTACAAACAGTACTCCATTCGAATTTCGAACATGTTGATTACAGAGTAACTGGATTATTTTTAGCAGCACTTGAAGTCATTAGGAGAGGACTGTGGAATTTTTTCAGGTATAAATTGGACTATACAAAATGTTCATTATTGTCTCTACTTATTACATGCATTTCTCTACACGTCAACATGCACAATTGAATTGTACATATCTATTCCTTTCAATTAAAGAATCGATTTAATGGTTCCAGATTGGAGAATGAGCATCTAACTAATGCTGGCAAGTTCAGGGCAGTGACGCCAGTGCCACTTCCATTTGAAGAGGATGAGGAAGACTAATGCTCCATTGGCAACATTACTTAGTTGAGCACAGAATTTGATTCGAGGGGCCGGTCAAGGATGTTTTTCAAGCAATTCCTTGCAAGACAAGTTGATGTAACAACTAACCAACCATACACAAACTTCAATTTTATTCTTCCTTGGACATCGCACAACCAATGGTTTATATTTGTACACGAAATTTCCTTAAAAAAATAAAAAGGAAATTAAGACGAACATTTTATTGTTTTCGTCATTTCTCATTTCGTTAGATTTTGAATATGAGTGTAATTTAGATTGTTGATTGATGATTTAACAAAATTTTAGAAATATGAGTTCCATTTTGCATAACTAAAGATGCTTGACTGATATGAACCCTGCATTCAAGTGTGAAAACGACTTGTATTTGTGACAAATATAGAATAAATTTCGAATGCTACATAGATTACAATGTGATTATTTTTGTGTGACTTTCGAATGTCAAATGGCCTTTCAATCTTATATCCACAACATTATGCCAAAACATTGGAAAATTGCATCTCAATGAACCTCTTGTGTTATTTTAGATAGTCTCGCCCATCAATCGATGAACGTTTAGTTAGTAGTTACTAGGTAAAAAGAATCCGACAAAATCGAATAATAATAAAGACTAGTTTATACTAACTCAATTAAATATTTTATTACATTTAAATCTCACCCTTATTTATAAAATGTAATATGTGTTATGCTTATAATAAGGTCATCTCTCCGATTCCGACAAACTCTAGACAATCAATAAGTAATTGAAAACTTTTCAAAATAAAAATAAAAATTAACTAATTGAAAAATAAAAATTAAAAAATCTTCCTTGTCTTGTTTTGTAGAGCCATGCCTTTGGGCTCTAAAAATGAAAACAAATGGACCAAGGTCATACTTACAACGTGATCTTCCCAAATTCTGGCTAAGTCTACCCAATACATAACCAATTGAAAAAATAAAAATAAAAAATCATTCCTCAGACACCCACCTTTTAATAAGAGTAGTTTGAGTACCCACCTTGATGTTAAAAAGTTAATAGTTTAAATCTCATTATTGTCATTTAAAATATAAAGTGTGAGTTATGAATTTTTTCTGGATAAAAGTTGTCTTCTATTCGGTTATAGGAGTAGTCATCTGAACCGCACTATCAATGATTCATCTCAGGACATCTCAACAATCATTTGACTCGTAAATGTTGATGTTTGGGTAAAAAATAAACAGTCCTTGTAAAGCCAGACTATTGGGCCTAAAAAATCAAAATAAATGGGCCAAGTTGATAATATGGACCAGCAATTATCAAAATCCATAGACTTTACTCTCAAGCATTGAATTGGAACGTTAGCTATGGCTGCAACTGCAGCGGCAGCAGCCAGTTTCTTCCTTCCACGATCTTCTCCCTCCACCTCTACACACAAGCCAATCTGCCCAAACTCCTTCAAACCAATTTCCATCTACAAAAAAGCCAACTTTATCAGGTATATACTTGTATTTTTGGTCACTTTCTTATTTTGTTATAGCGCAAATTGTAAACTTTGTACTTTTTCAGGTTGAAAAATTCTAGTTTCAAAGCACCAGCTCCGAAGCCTGCGTTTAGGGTATTAGTGGTTTCTGAGTCTAACCCAGAACCCGAATTTAACCATTCAAATAAGGTATGTGATTTTCATAATCTAGTATTATGAATTTATTATTGCAAGCGGTTGGCTTTTTGTGTAGTGTAATTATGCTAGAGCTTGATTTTTATTAAACTAACAATTGGATTTGTCTCTCTGCTTATATGCGTGTTTACAATCCCTTGTATTGTACCTTTTAAAACTAATTATTTATTTGTTTTATGTGTTTGTTGTATTGAGTTTCATTATTCACTATATGACCTAACTTAGACAGGTAGATATTGTTGTTACTCCATTGATGCTTTGATTTTCAGGATTACCTGAAATCTATACAACTGTAGCCTGTCTATAATTTGAAATTATAATAAATTGGAATTTGGACTATATTTGTGAAATTCAAAAATATTTTGGGGAAAAAAGTTTGGGAAGAAGAGAAATGATGTAAGGCCTAAGCACCTCATTGTTGCAAGGAGTATGCCAATTAAGTGTTGATAGCATGAGTATGATCACTCTTAACGCAGCCTTAACTTAACCCCTTTTGTAAGCTCATATCTTGTACACCATCAGCTATTTTGTTATTATATTTCATTCTTTGATTTTTTTTTTTTTTTTTTTTGGTGTATTTGGATTTCTCTATGCAGGATGCTAGTTTTGAAATAAAACTTCCTAGAAGAAGTTTGCTTGTGGAATTTACTTGTAATGACTGTGGTGAAAGAACACAGAGGCTCATAAATCGCTTGGCTTATGAACGGGGGCTTGTTTATGTGCAGGTGCTAATACATTTTTATAAACTAATGATTGCTATCATGATGTAATTCTTTAAATTTGATTCTTGATGATAAAAGATATGTTTAAGTGGGGGAACTTGAGTCTGTACACTCTTGGTATAATTGGTTTCAATACCATGTTATGCCTAAAAACTTGAACTTTTAGAAAAGTGCCTGAAAATTATATTTAAGCACTCTTAACAGTGAAGTTGAATGCCCATGAAAAAATTGTGTTGGCCATAATTTTACATGCATAAATTAAATGGATCTATTAACCATGTCCAGAAATCTTTAAGATTAATTTCAAATTTTCAATTCGAACTGTCTATTATGTTTTTAGAATCTTTTGAGTTTTAAGATATCAAGTGGTTAAATCTATCATCTCTTAGTTAAGTTTGGAAGGGAGCACTGATTGGTTTTCTGTTGAGAAGTTGTTTTTTGTTATTATAATTAGATAGAAAGATTTTGTTCATTTGACAACTAGCTTTGTTTCTTATCAGTGTGCTGGGTGTCTTAAGCATCACAAATTAGTGGACAACCTCGGTCTTGTAGTTGAGTATGACTTGCGGGAAGAAATCAGCTTGGAATCAAATACAGATCAAGTTTGATAAGGGACAATGAATTCTTCTTTTGTACAGGTTTTTTTTGGTGGTTTGAACCTTCAACTTCATCACATATCACTCATTTATGAAATGAAAGAATACAAAAACAGTTCGTTGATCCCTACGATGTTTGTTTTATTCATTCCTCTTTCTATAAATTTCTAAATTGAATTATATATTGTGAATGTGAAATACTCGTCTCATTTGGGAAAAAAAAAACAATCCATTAGTAATTCTATAAGATCACTAGAAACCGTAGCCTGTTATAGCCAGCAGGATGCCAATAGCTATGCCAATTCTTGCCCACACTCCAGATCTTTGTCCCTGCTGGTGCAGTGCATGTCCTCCATTCTGTGAGTCAAAAAGAGTAGGGGATGACATTCAGAAATCAGAACCTTTGGATGTTAACATTTATCATAATTGAAATTTAAGTACTTGATTTGTACAAAAATTTGTTTGACTTTTAGAAGAAAATAATTTTGCATGAGAACCCATTACCAAGTTCAGAGATGGTGATGGTGCTGGTGTCGTATCATCCTGTGTGTTTGGTACTGTGGGTGGTGCAGGTGGACTCTTGATAGTTGGTGCTGGAGCTGGTGCATGATGTCTCCTGTGTTTGTGTCTCCTTCTTCTTCTCTTGTGCTTGGTGGGAGCAGGTGCAGGAGCTGGTGGTTGACTAATTGGTGCTGGTGCTGGTGCTGGTGGTGCCTTTGCTGGTGCAGGAACTGGTGTTTCCTTTGCTGGTGCTGGTGCTGGTGGTGCTTGTGCTGGTGTTGGGGATATCTGCGGTGGTGGTAAAGCTGGTGGGGGGGTGGCTGGTGGTAAAGCTGGTGGTGGAGTAGCCGGTGGTGGTGGCAATACTGGTGGTTGTGATGGAGTTGAGATTGGAGGAGTTGGTGGAGGTTGTGGTGGTGGGATTGAAGGGCTTGTAGCTGGTGCAACTTTAGGAGGCGGTGTTGAAGCAGGAGTTGTTGCAGGAGGAGGAGTTGTTGCAGGTGGGGGTGTTGCACTTACTGGTGGTTGCGTTGGTGTTGTTGGGGTTGTGGATGGTGGGGGTGTAGTTGTAGGTGGAGGCATAGTTGTAGGTGGAGGTGTAGTAGTTGGTGGAGGTGCAGCAGTTGATGGTGGAGGAGTGGTGGTTGGCAAAGTAGTAGAGGGAGAGGCTGCTGGTGTTTGTGCAATGGTAATGGTTATTGGAAAGCTGAGACAAAGTAGAAAGAGAAGGGGAAACATTGAAGCCATTTTGTTGAGATGGGTATGGCAGTAAGGAAAATGGTGTTTATATACAAATAAGGAGAAAAAAAGAGTTTTAAAATTAAAAAAATGTTTGGTGAGATGTTGGAAGGAGAGATGTAGTCTTCATGAGATGATACATCCCTTCTGATGATCTGTGATTGAGGTTGTTTACTGAAAAAGTTTGTTCTGCCTCAGCAAACTAAGCTCTCTATCTAGTAATGCATTCAATGTTGAACTTAATTGAAGCCTTGTAAGGATCCATCCATCCCTAGAGATTCTCACTTGAAAAGAGGACTACAGGGTATTGTTTCTGTTGTTAATTACAATTGCCATATTTGTCAAATTAATTGCAGAAAGCCTTGAATTCTACTTCAGAAAAGGTTGGCTGTAATTTAATAAACTCATTGTGGCAAATGTGACCAAAAGGGCTGCAACCCTTTACCTACCTGTAGATTACGATGTTGATCCTAACACAACCTTAACGTTGGTAGGTTGTTTCAATCAATTCCAAGATGGGAAGCAAGGTCAACATCTCATTCTTCTTTGCTTATTCATAAAACTAATGGCTGTGAACAATTTATTACCTGAATGCATCAGGTAATCTTTAATTAATTTTTAATGTGATCCAAGTTGATGGGTTGATTTCATATTTTTTTCTGGTAGGCCGACGGGTTTAAAGCCCCATAACAGCCGGCCAACAAACAATAAGACCAACAGATAGCAGATGTTGTAGACTAGGGAAATTCCATTTATCCTCTTGCTAGATGAACTGAGAAATCAAGTTCGGCATCCATGATGACACCATGCAATTATTCTTATATCATCATTGTTTCCCATTTTTCAGGGTTATAATCTAAGCCATTATATTAGTATGAAAATTTGCAGTCCATGGAATTTGTGAAGCCATCCGTGAAGAAACCAACTTAATTTGATGTAGGATTCTTAAACAAAACAGAATGCACTTCCATCATATTCATATGAACGTGTCCGCTGTCTCTACAAACAAAACATCATATGGAACATGTGCTGCATCTTAGTGAGGATTTTTGATGGATGGTGTGCAATGGGAAGGCAGGAAGGAGGAGGCGTTGGATCTACATTCTCTTTCTTCCTTCTCCTAAGCTGGAAGAATTGCTGCATTACATCTGCACACTCTGTTGCAAGTACTCCTCGTCGAATTGTCATGTTTGGGTGGAATGGATGGACTGGAGCAGGTGGCTTGTTGGAGGGCGGTTCTGAGCCATCTTTTCCTTCTCCCCCATCAGGAAAAAGTCTGCAAAAAATTTGTTTATATGTCAAATTCTTGGAACTGTTAACTTCAGAAAATTTCTAGTTTCAATATTGTAGCTCAATCTATATTTTTTTTATTTTGCCGCTCTATTTTTATGAGATAAGGTTTGCTTAAAGATACAAGTTACGTACCTCACCCAGCTGCCATCAGCTCCAAGTAGCTTATTTGGAGCTCCCCACACAAGTGAGGGAATTCGCGCTTGAAGTATTGCACCAGCACACATGGGACACGGTTCAAGAGTTACATAAAGTGTAGTCTCCTGCAAGAAGAAGATGATTAAGTTACTCTTCCATTATCCATCATTCAAAGCGTTTAACATGCAAGTGAAATTCAGGTCTGTCCAAAGCCTTTGTTTTAAACCGTACAAGGAACTATCAACTCTCTTATTCTCCTATATAGGTCCTTAGTCTAATTTTACTTTGTGCGATAGAGCAAAAAGTTATATTTTTGGTCCAGGGTCATTCAAGGTAGAGTAGCTCCGTTGTATAGAGAACTGAGACAGTAAAAACACTATCAACTGTTTAGCAGCTGCAAGAACACACTTCTTCTCCAAGTCCAAGATGACATGGTTAAAGCATTATTTGTGCAAACTACAAGAAATTTTATCTTTTGGCATATTAGCATCTTACAACTAAAAACCTAATTGGAGGTCAAATGAACAACACATATAGTTGAAAGGAGAGAGAAATAAAAATTACAGCAACAAAAATGAAACAGTTTCAATTACCGCAAGCCTCCATGTCCGAAGTACATTTGACGCCTCCCGAATACAAATCATTTCTGCATGGGCAGTGGAGTCTCTTAACTCCTCCACTCTGAAATACATATATCCTCCGTATAAATATCTCAAAAGAAAGCAACCATCCAATTAAACATAGTGCAATTAGCTTGATAAACTTACAGGTTGCATCCACGAGCAATGATCTTCCCGTGCTGCACCAGTACTGCCCCAACAGGCACCTCCCACGTATCAGCAGCCTTCTTGGCTTCTAATAGTGCTTCCCTCATAAATATCTCATCAATTTTTCGCTGCTCACTTTCAAGTTTATACGCTTCTTCCCATTCGTCAAATCTATCCCTAAACACTTGCTTGTTTCTTTGAAGCTTCCTTTGTTTCACATCGCTATCCTTCCTAGCAGAGCCAGATACTCCAGTCAACCTCATACTTGATTGCGCCAGCTGCTCCCTTGAACCACTTTCAGAAGTCTCACTTCTACCAGTTTCAGAAATTTCTTCTACAATAGAAGGTCTTCCTAAAATTCTAGCAGGTAATTTTGATGATGATGGCACTATATCCATGCCAGAAGCTGTACCTTTAATACTTTTCTCATCTGTTTTCCCACCAATATTTTCCTCTCCAAAATTTGAGGAAATACCTTTTGAAGGTGTGGCTTCTTGTGGCATGCTTCTTCTTTCCCTTTTGACATTTTCATCACTGTTTTTATCAGATTCACGTCCAGAAAACCAAGTCTCGCTGCTTATAGACTCATTAGATGAACTTTTACCTTCTGACCTTGCAGCAGGGATAGGGGTTTCAGTATGTGAACCCCACCGCAATCGAACTATGCTTGCAACGAAAGTCCACAATGACTTGCCACTTTTCTTCACAATGGCAGTCCCTGCTGCTATATTGCCTTTCAGTACCTCTGTCTCAGGAGGTTGAACAGATGGATCTGTTACATCCCACATCTCATCAGAAGGCCCCTTTGCTCCAGAACCCTCAGATGATCGCTTTGATTCACGCCTCTTCAATTGTGAGTCTTTAGAACCATATTGACCTGAATTCTTTTGCCATTGCGTCTCACCTTCATACACCCCCTTTTCCTCAGAAGTCGCCATCTCTTCTTGCATTTCAGAAGTTGACACACCTTGCCTTGCCTTCTCAGCAAACTCTCCAACAAAATGCATGGATGATTCCTCAAACCGATGAGCTGAATCCAGGTCATCTTCACGACTGATAAGGTCTGGTGGGCCCTTAGCTCCAGAACTCTCAGATGATTGCCTTGAGTCCCGACCCTTCAACCCAAAGTCTTCAGAACCATATTGACCTGAATTATTTTGCCATTGTTTTTTGCCTTCGTATATCATCTTCATCTCTGCAGCTTTCTTCTCCTTTTGCATTTCAGAAGCTTCATGCCTCGCCTTCTCAACAAACTCACCAACAAATTGCATGGATGATTCCTCTAACCGTTGAGCTGAACCCAGAGAATCTTCAGGACTGGTGTGGTCTAATGGCTCATCAGAAGCCTCCCCGCATCTACTGCCATATGACTCATCACGTAAATCTGGAGTTCTTCCCTCTGAATGTGTATAAAAGACACTAGAGCCACTTTCTGAAGTCTTGCTAGAAACCTCTTGAACTGCAATCTCACTTGTCCGATCACTATGTACTGAACCTCTAGCCACCAATTGAGATGGAGGCATCAATATCGCCTGTGAATTTCTCTCCTCCTCCTCCACATAAATCTGCTGCACTCCACCTTGAGAAAGCAAATTTGAAGATGACTGTAAACTAGAGCTATCCTCCGACGATTTTACAAAAGTTGGTAGTCTTGCAGGCTTTTGGGCCTCATTATCTGATGTAGTTTGTGTGACTTTTTCATCAGTCTGCTTATGTGTCCCTCTTGTTTCTCCTATTGGTTTCACAACTGATGTCCGAGTACTTTCTTGATTAGTGATCCTTTCTTCAGCAGTTCTTTCAGATTCAGTATATATATTCATGTCACTAGCTTGAACAACAGATAAACTGGTAGAATCTTGGGGTCCTTTTCTAGATTGAATTCCCTCACGATGCCTGTGATCTATCAGGGACTGTTTCCTTTTCGCTTCTGGATATGAAATTGAACCTAACTTTGTATGCTCTTTCTGGTTCTTCATTCTATTTTCAGATTGTACAATGGAGCTTCTCTTACTATTGGTGTAATGGGACACTGATATTTCAGAAACGCATTCTGGCTTTGCTCTTAAGTCAATTCGTCCAATGATTCTTTCATCTCTTTGTTGGTGTTGCTCTTCAGTACCCTGAATGGAACTCTTAAGCAAAGTCGTATCTTCTTCCCTAATCTTCATTATAGACTCAGAATGCCTCTGCAAATTGGAAATTCTCTCACTATCAATATCTAGAATTTCAGACGTTCTGCTGCCTTGCTGCAAGTTTGTCCTTAAATCAGCATTTCTAGATATTAGGCCGGTTGTCTGCTGATGTTCACTCCTTCTCAGGTTTTCTCCCCTGCCACTAAATTGATTTTGGGATTGTGAAGTTGTTTCCGCATCAATATCATGGATCTCTGCTGCATTTGTAACTTCCTCACATTTCCATCTTGACTCGGACTGTGTAGTGTCTTGGATACCCATTTGGCTATACTGCCTTTTTGTTTCCTTGTCCAAATTCACTGCCAAAGATGATTTCTTCTCCACGTCACTCAATTGTTTACAAGAAGAAGATGCCTTTGCATAATTGGTTTCATGCATCCTATCCCTTCTCAAACGAATTCCTGATGATTCTTTTATGGATTGTGTTTCCTCAGTAGCTATTTCAGTAAGCTTCTTCTCTGACTTCTTTCTGCAGTCCCACTCAACACGACTGCCACCTCCAGCATAATTTTGTGCTATGATTTCACCACACCCCTCTGCATCATTGGTATACCTACAAAATTCTTCTTTCACTTCTGTCTTGAATCTATCCGCACCATCCCTACTCGAATCCTTCTTAAACCCACTTAATGATTCTTTCACAAATTTCCCCTCATCCCGAGCTTCCTTATCACTCTCATACTCCTCAGAAGATGCAAATGAGCGATACAATGAAGAACTAGCACTCGTACTCCTTCCCCTATGGTTCTCACCTCTCCTGACAGCTTCACTCTCTCCATTCCTCCGATACCCTTCCTCCCTCAACTCAATCGTCGACTCAAACTCACATTTGGAGTCACTCTCCAGCAAATTTAACCCAGCATTTTCCTTCCTCTGCCTAGAACTCTCACCGCCATAATTTTCTCTCTTCTCTACCTGCACTTTATTCTTCTCTCCCCTATAAACCTCATGACCGCAATCTTCTCTCTTCGCCACATTCACTTTATTCTTCTTTCCCCTATAAAACTCACGACCACGATCTTCCCTCTTCTCAACATCCAATGTCTTAGCTAATTTCTCATTTCTCTCCGCAACATGTAAAAACCTTTCACTAATTTCCTCGCTCAACAAATTAATCACCGCCTCAGCATCATCAAAATCACCAAACTGATAGCTATCACTCTTCCCCTCCGAAACCATAGGCCTAAATCTTCCCTTCCTCCTCCTACCAAAACCTCCATTATCATTACTTCTCTTTATAGAACAGGAAACCTCATAACCACCTCCATCAAGATCATAAACAGGAACCCTACAAAAATATCTGTCCCCACCACCTAAAACCAACCTTCTCGAAGGAGAGCATTGAATGAGAGTGGATTGTCTCAACCCATATAAATAGCTAGCGTGTAGAGGCAGCCTATTATGAGTAGCAAATGCACAACAACAACAACAACATGAACAACACGAACACGATGTTGATGATGAGGAAAAGGAAGTGGTTTTATCAAATCTATCATTCAACAAGCTAGAATAGTCATTGAAAGAAAATGGAAAAGAGCCTTTACTTTTAAGAGAAAGTAAAGTCGAGCTAAAGTATGCGTTGTACATATCTATTCGTGGAGACACAAGACACAGAATCTCACCTTCGTCTATGGAGTGGGTTTTGGTAGTTTTTAGAGCTAAACCAGAAAGCGATGGATTTCCACCTTGATCTGTATCAGAAAAATGAGAGTAATCAGGAAATGAATCGTTGAGTTGACTCACTAAGTTTGAGATTGAGACTGGTGGATCATGGTTAAGCCCAAAGTTCAACATGGGTTGGACTTGCAACATCACAACTGCTTGTGTTGTGTTGTTTGACGCCACTTTTTTTTTTACTAGGTTTGGTTGGTGGTTAATTATGTTTTTATTTATATTTTTAATCAAAATAAATTTTGAAAAAAACTAATTATTATGCTTTTGTAAAAGATTTTAATTGTCAATGCAACTGTTGTAAAAATGAAAATTATAATATATAACCTATAAGTGTAAATAATTCTACATCTCGTCATTTGTCTTGTCACAGTAATATTCAATTCTTATTAAATACATCTTACAAATTTATGTGAGTAGTTTTTTTTTCTTTTATTATGAAAGTTATTATCTTTCAATTATAGGATTAGATATCGAATAACACAAATAGTGAGTAATCTTTATAACTTTTAACAAATCTTTGACTCATTTGGCATTTGCTTTATAAAAAAAAATGAAAATGAATTCAATTTGAGTTTGGCTTCATATTACTAAAGACAGAAGAGTAGTGATACTCACACCTCTTTAAATTTTACATGCACCTCTTAGTAAATTTTCCCCCATTGATTTTTTTTTAAAAAAAAAATACTCTTAGTTAGATTTGTTTACAAAATATGATGCAATAAAATTAAAGAAATAATTTTTCATATTAATTTATTACAATTCTATTTTTTAAAAATAATTTTGAATGAGGTATACTTGCAAAAAGGGTGCACATACAATATTAATGGATTGTAAATATGGCTACCTGGGAAAGATATCAATCCGAGGCCGAGCTCAATATTAAAAAATCTGAATATAAGTTAGACTTCAGTTAATTATGGAGAGGCCGAGCGCAGTCTGAAATCGAAAAATTCGATCACTCTTTCTTTCTGTTGAAATAATGTTTTCAAATGAAAAGCCAATTAAAGTGAGTTTGACAAGGAGGTCGCTTTGTTGATTATAGCGTCCATGCAATTATAATTTGTAAAAATATAGATAATTTTGTGTACAGATCTCTATGTGACTTGGTCCAACAATCTGTTTGGACTTTGAGTGCTTGGTTGTAATCTGCCAAGCCTCCTTTCATGCCAAATCTGAGTCGGTCCAATTGGTTTTATGGGTCCCGTTTAATATCTGCAATGTCTGATCCAATCAGTATGTGAAGCCCAAATCCCAAATCAAAGTGCATTGGACATAAAATATTTGGGCCTGTCTGACCCGTTTGACACCCGTGAATTAAATTCAATCGTTTAAAGATTACTCTACCCTACTGTTGTTATGAAATACATACTCTCAACCATTTTTTCGTTCTCGGTTGGTAATATATTTTTCAAATTGAAAATGTTTTGATGTGAAAGAGTGAAAACCCTTTTTTTTTTCTTTCAATTTTCTACTATTTCAAATCAAAATATTTTCAATTTTAACAGGCAATGTATATCATTTTAAAGTATGTGTTACAACATAAAAGAGGAAAGAACTCTTTAAAAAAATTGTAACCTTTTTTATGACATATAAAAATTAATATATATATATATTATTAACTTGAATCTAGGTTAAGACAATGTACTGTAGTTTGGAAATCCGAGTGTCTACCCATATGGATGGGTAGGATAAAGAATTCGATTGAATTAAACATAATAAAATACAATCAAATGATTTGATGATATGTAATAAAAGAACTAAGAAATTAAGTTCAAAAATAATATTTTAGGGCGCGGATGACCTACTTATAGGAAATTGATAGTATTTATTTAGAGTAATATTAAACTTCCTAAATTTTTTTATCTAAATGATGTAGCATATAAGTTGATGACATCTTATAAATCATGAGATAATATGATGATTAATATAATATTAAAAACTCATATATCATGTCATTTAGATAAAAAGATTTAGGAAACCTAACATCACTAGACTTCCCAAATTTTGTGCTCAAATCCATACTCAAATAATGTGGCATGTGAGTTGTCAACAACATATCAATAATAAAATAGTGTGATAATTAATATGATTTTGACAACTCATATATTACATCATTTGGATAACAAATTTGAAAAGTATAACATTACTCTTCATTATCAAATTTATTACTCAACTGACAATTAACTTAATCATAGACCTTATTTCAAATGAGTAATGTTAAGTTTTCTAAATATTTTATTTAAATTTATGTCCAAATGATATGATATGGTATGTAAATTATTAATATCTTATAAATGATTAAATGATATGATAATTAATATATATTAACAACTCGTGTGCATATAATTTGGGCAAAAAGATTGAAAAATCTAACATTACTCATCTTAAGTATATATTTTTAAAATGATATCAAAATTATATATCAATAATTTCACGAATGTATGTGAAAAAAAATTATTGAAGTAAAAAACTTAGATTGAGTAAGCAGATAAATAAATTATTAATTAACAGCCGCAATAAAATGATCATATAGAAAAGAATACAAATATTCTCGTAAATTATCGCAGAAATGAAATTTTAATTTTTAAATTAAAATTATTTTAAGGCATACGGTAAGGTCAGACTTCTAACGCCAATAATTAAATAAAGATAAAATTTTATGTGACTCACATCTCTTTTTAAAAAACAAAAAAAAAAAATGTTTTGATTAAGATACACCTAACCCAGTATTGGACTCTCCTCACTCCAGTTAACCTGTATGCTCTGCCTAGTAAGCCAACCTATATGCTCTGCCTAATAAGCCAACTTGTGCTGGACTTGGTCAACGCAATGGTGTATCGTAATCATAATTGATCAAGACAAATTTTTTTTTCTTTTTAAGTACCCGGACAAATCTAGGAAATAACTCGAATCAAATTATCATGATGACATAATTTGGATAAAGGATTCTTATACGAAATAGAGTCACTCACATATAAATAAGAAACAATCCATATATATATAAAAAAAATCTATCTTTATTATTGAAAGAGAAGTGTCAAATCATGGTCTAAATTTCCACGCACTACTTGGCCATCGGCAATTGACCAAGAGAACCATTTTTACCTTTTTTTGTTTTTTGTTTTTTTTTTTTGAAACAAGAGAATCTATTTTAAAAAATTAGTGCACTAGATGCATAATTAGAGGGCTGCTGGTAGAGGCCTATCTTATGTTGAAGGTCAAGTCTTTCTGTGCTTGACCCCGAAAAGCACAAGTCATCCTTGGACCTTTATATAACATTTTGAAATACGCGTATTTGAATAAAAGCCCAACCACTTTTCACACTTGGTAGCACGTTCATAATTAGCAAGCCTTCCTCGAATGGTCATGATATTTAATAATATTTAATAATGGTAGGTCATATTATATATATTTATTTATTTATTCATAAAAGGACCTATCATTATTAAATATTATATATGATCCAAAAACCTTTTTCTATAACCTCCGAAGAAATCTACTTCACAATAAAAGAAGATTAATAGATACATATGATGATGGGACTCAAACTATAATCACATATTTGAAAAGAATGTGCACTAATGACTTAAGCGTTGGATAAATATGAATTGATAATATTTGTTAAGGATTTAAAAATAAATTAAATATATATTTAGAAGTTAGTATCGGTATATTGGGAAAATAAATACAAAATATTACTTATTTCTTAAAAATTTTTAACAATGGTGTTTATAGTATGTGTTAAAATGACCTAAATTTAATCGTGTGTATGTACAATTTATAGAAAATATTAACTGTAATTTTGCTTTATTTTTATTTAAAAATACATTTGTTTTTGTTAAAAATATATTGATACTAAATGTCATTGTAACGTTAGTGTGTATGATGTTACTTTTCCTCTTCACACTTTTTGGCGTAGAAAAGTAGTTGAACTAGTGCATATTTAAATTGACTAAATAAATATCAATACTTTATTACCTAATTCACATTCTATACACACAAAATTAAGACCTCTAATTTTGGGTTTATATGTTGGCATTCTATTAGATTACATGTCATTTATCAGTTAATTGTTAATTTAGATATAATATCTTTTGTGGATTCAACATAAATTAGTAATTTTCAAAATTTTTATTTATTATATTAATTTATCAGTACATATAGCTGATAATTACATACATGTACACTTATTTTTATCAAATGATTATATAATTTAACATGATACACGTGATTGTCATTTTCATTGTAAATTTTTTGCTTGTTAAAGTGATGTTTCTTGGACCATTTAGACATATAATTAAAATTGAGTTAAAATTAGTGCAAGTGAGGATAGCGTTGCCATTTGCCAACCACACATCTAAATATCACAAATAAGTCAAGCTTTCATTTTAAACGCAATCCCTTTCACCGTAAGAAAACTGTTTCTTCAACAAAGCATATTCTCATTTTCAATTATGCAACCAACCACGAAGCAGAATGCTTTGAGAAATTGATGGAGAAATAATCAACCACTTTGATAATTATAATTTTTCAAAATAACAATAATAATAATAATAATAATACATGACTGCCAATCGATATGCAACTGTGCTGCTATGCATATAGGCAGATTTGAACAAAATTTCAAAACAAGTCAGGATAATAATTATTATTATTATCATATGATAACCGAGACCGATTCAAAAAATAATCGGAATTAATTAGGATGGAACACCGATGGCATACTTTGGGGAACTACTCTCATACGGGAGGGATCGGACCATATGGAGATGGGGGAACAGTCCATATAAGAGTGGGTGGTTTATCTACACAAATTGATGGGGGAAAGTGCTAATGCCAAGTGCAGAACTATATCTCTTGACATGGGATTGTGACTTTCTTGCCAAAGGTGCCAACAGTCGATTACAAGAAAATTATTATTATTATTAATGAAAAGAGAAGATTGTATTAACAAGAGAATAATTATTAATACAAAATATGTTATGGCCCACCCCCTTTTTTGGGTTGCCTTCAAGTCTGGCTCTCAAGAAATTCTCAAGTACGATTGTAACTTAATTGTATGGTCTGCTTTGGGCATACCCAACTCCAAAAGCCTGCACAGATTTGGTACTACTTAAGGTGGTGTCAGGTTCAAGGGGAGGGGACGGGAAAGAAATCCGTGCAGACCTTCAAAGTTAAACCCAGCCTAAAACGGACAGTACGGTTGAGTTATAGTCGCATCCCAGAATCCCTTGAGGATAAAATCTTAGGGCAATCCAAGAAAATGGTTGGGCCGTAACAATAAAATCCCAATTTTCTCAGGATTCTCCCATTCTCGGGAGAATAGTTGGGATAGGTCCTGTCATAATAACTACCATCATTTATATTTTAATTTTACAATATAATACTTTTTTTTTTTAACTTCTGCTTGTTTGACTTCATTTGTTTCTTTAGCTGTAAAAGGTTCAAAGGTAGTGACGTCAGATGGCTAAATTCCCCTCTAATAAATGTTCTACGAGTCCATCTTCACCGTGAATCACGTGATTTCCTCCATATAGATTTATTTTTCAAATTTATTGTATTTTGCAATTTATTCTGTTTGTCAAGATTCATATGTGTTCTGTTTTCGAAAAAAGATTCATATATGTTCGTTTTTATACATGGCAAATTGCAAACACACCACCGACATTGGGTATAATGTCCCAAAATTACTCAAACTTTCTATGTCATTAATTGAGTCGTTCTGAAATTACTGATTAATTTATATTTTATTTTGAATATTGATACGTGTAATGTTAATGTGACCAAACTATTGCTGGTCAGGGTATTGCATACAAGTTAGTAATTAAATTATGGTAATCTGTAATCAAGTTGGGGTATTTTACATTTAGTTGTGAAATATTATAATTTGTGAATTAGAAAACGGGGACATGTTTTAATTCATAATCTAGATAATGTAGGTGTAAAAATTCTGCTATTGAACCAACCTTGTTTTCTCTTGGCTGATTTAAAATTGATAGTAACTACATGTTTGAATAACGGTGGCTTGTGTAACAATTTAATATTAAACCTAAAATTGATTACATTGATATTGACTTCCATTAAAATAACTGATTTTAGTGATGAAAATGATTTAATATGCTATAATGTGTTTGAAGAATATCATAAGCAGTAAAAATTAATAGATTGATTAACTAAATTAACTTGTTTGAATTTCTTTCTACTAACATTTCCTCGTAATTGTTCTATAGTTGAGAAAATAACCTTAATTTGGTAAGTTTACAGAGTGAAAATGAGAGAGAGAGGCATTCAAACACCTGCCTCTTTTAGTTCTATCACTAAGTAAATAATCTGATATTAAGAACCCCAAACTTGATACCATCTTTTAACATATATGGTTGTGTCCCTCTCTCATTCTTTCAGAGATTGGGAGATTCAATTCTCATTAATCGTATATTACAAATTTAATTTCGGATCTCTCATAATCCCTTATTGTGAGAATAGTTTGATATTAGCACATGTTTTTCTAACATTGGATAGATCTCTAAAATGTTCGGTACCTTCTTTAAAAAAAAAATAATAATATCTAAATTGAAAATTTCTCAATTTATTCTTAATGAAAGTTGTCTCTCCTCTCTTGTTCATCTCTTAATCCTCTCTTTCCTCTCTTCTTTCAGACAAATTTCTTCTCTCTCTAGGATTCACAATTTTTTCTACGTTTCAAGAAATTAAAGTTGTTGTCTTGCTCACAAACTTATCTTTGTTCAAGGCACGAAGAGCCCATTTACAAAATTTCTCATTGTACAAGACTTGGTGAGCCCACAAATATTTTTTCATCAATTGGCGATATCGATTTGGGTAAAATTTTAGAGATTTTTGAATTATATAGTTGATTTTGAAATTATAAAATGGCATGGATTTGTGTCATAGTTCTGTGAGCGTTGAAGTTGAACAGAAATGGATGGTAAGGAAGCCATTGAAGAGGACTTCCTCCATTTTGAGTTTAAATTTGACATTTTTGTCCTTTTTTCTTTGTTCAAGATTTATTTTGTTTATTTAGGAACTATTTTTTGGGATTAATATTGCATACTTTCATTAAGTTTTTTAGAGAGCAAATGATGTTGGATTTAAGCTCATAATATATTATTGGAATTGTCTTGAAGAGTATAATAAAGTTCTTTCATATTATATTTCCAAAATCAAATGTTTCAACCCCCATTTTTTTTATTTTTTCTCTAGTTTCATCTGTTTTTTCCCTAATTGACTCTTGTTTTTTTTTAAAAAAAAAAAAAAAATTATATCCAAGGGTAATTTTTTCAAAAGCTTATAATGGGTGCTATGAAAAGAGATTTTTTCCCTTACAATTCCATTTTTTTCTTTTAACACTCCATTTCTAAAGACAATACATTTAGAAAACTTAAAAAGTAAAGAAATTCTAAGAACACATCATTTTGTTCCAAAATTATCCTTTCTATGTTCTGACATTTTTATTCTTGTTTCTATTTCATAATACTTATATTCTAAAGACACTTCATTTTAAAAAATAGTTAATTAAATTTCTAAAAGCTCTTCATTTATTTTAATATACCTAATTGTTAATTATGATAAAAATTTTAATAATTTAGTGCAATATACACATAAATCAATTGATTTGATTTAGCTATAGAAATTCATATTAAATCATATCTAATAAAATTTTAACGCAACATATGTTGGGGGAAATTTCGTCCTTTGCTAATCTTATCAAGCCCAACATTGAAATCATTTGGAATCAATTTTACTTGAAGCCCAAATCAAGTCCATAGGAGCTTGTGCTCAAAGAACACGACTAGGCCCTTTCAATTGGCTGGAGTAAGCTAGAAAAGACGTCACTACCCCTTTGAAAAAAGGGTGGGAGAAGTCTAATTCGAAAAGGGAGCAACAAATTCTTATGACATCACCATATCACTCTTTTTGTCAGTTAGAAATTAGAAACAACATTGCCTATAGACAAGCCTGCAATTGACGCACGACAGACTCCTAGCAATAGGTGGGAAAATGAAAGGTAATAACGTGGTGTTGACCTAAAGACAGGCCTGCAATTGATACACGACAGACACCTAGCGATAGGGGGGGAAAGGAAGGGTAATCACGTGGCATCGAGAGCCAACTAGCCAAAGATAAGGAGTCATGTGTCCCCTAAGCCTTAGCTAAACAAAAAGGAAGAAGCACAAAAAAAAAAAGAAAGCAACCCAACCAATAAAGGTGTTAGGAGACATTGTGTAAAGAAGCCAACTAAGGGGATATAGAGGAAGAGTTTATCAGGAAAAGGAGGGAAAATGAACCCTAAGAAAGGGAGGACGTGTATACAAACGTCCACTATTCAATAGAAAGACAAGTAAGAATGCACGAAGTCCGAAAAGCACCAGAAATAAGGGTATTGTTCTCACAAACGGGGTATTTAGCAATAGAGAGAGAAGAGAAGGACTCTACAGCCCTATCCACGGGGTAGTCTAGGTCTCCTCATCTTTCAAATGATTCTCCTTCTCCTTTCAACAATTTGCTATCTTCGAAGGGAGAGGAAATTTGTAAAGGGGAAGGAATTCCCCTCAATCCAAAAAGATTTAGACACCTTAGGGACCTCAAAGGGGGTCTTCTCCCCTTTCCCAATAAATTATATCTCGTTTATTGATTCAATGTAAATAGAGAGTCTCATTCCCTCTTTTTTTCTAGACATCAAATATCTATTACATTTTTACAATTTATTGTTGGTGTGATTGTTGTGGAAAATTTTTACATCAACAACACATAATTTAAAATCCTTAAGATTAAAAAAAAAATAATGTTATTTTAAAACTAACTAAAAACTTATTTCTTCATCCCTGTAAGAATCCTGTTTCAAATAATTTTCCATCACTTCAAAATTTGCCTTGGATTACATATTATTTTTTATAATTTTGAAATCAATGAAATCTTAAAATACAGGGGAAAAAAAGAGATATGTTATGGTTTGTGACGGTAAAAGATGAAAAAAAAATTAATGTTGACTTCTAAAAAATTTTATATGAATCTTTAAAATTTGAATACACTTGAACTTTTTAATTCCATTAAAGTCTTGGAAAGTCTAGATTCCTTAGTTGGTAGTGCCCTTATTATTATTATTATTATTTTCCTTCTCAGTAATTTTTATGTAAGTTAAAATTGTCATTAATAAAAAAATAAAAATTAGAGTGTAAAAATATTTGTTGGATTGCCAAATAATATCACTTTTATTAATAAAACTCATAGTAATGATTTAGAGATAGCCAATAGGACCAATACTTATCAAATAAAGAGTGCTATCTTTTTTTTTAAAAAAAAAATCATATTAAAATTCAATTAAACTAAAAGTTAAATGTACTTTTTAATTTTTAAATTGTGGAATTAAATTAGAAAAACATGAAAAAAAAAATCAACTTAACAGTTTTTTCTTCTTAAATAATAGTAAACAACCCTATAACATATCTTATGAAAATAATTTAATACTTTAATGATACATATTAATTATCATTTAATTAAGTGGAATAGTAATCACAGAATTTAAGATTGGAAATTTTTAAGGTATCGGCATTCAGTAGCATTTAATTCATTAACCTAACTAACTGTATATTTTGGGACTCGTGATTTGTACTTCTCATAAGGGAAATCAAGAAGGTTCTATTTTGCTTTTTGTTTTTGGTTTTTTTTATTATTATTATTATTTTCCTTGAGATGACTTCAAATTGAAAATTTAAACATGAATATGTCGTCAACCGTTAACTAACACAACCAAACCACTGAAACCCAAACTTACACGTAGTCCGAGTTAAGTTCAAAATTAACGAATCTACGCTCCTATCTAGCTTTTAGCCGATCACCATCTTCGATGAAAAATAATTCATTGATTTTCAAAAATATGACTTTGTTAATAAAAACCATATATATACATGAATATTAATGTAATATGACAATGATGATTAAAACTTTGATTTATATAATAACTAAAGATATCTACTCATGCAATATGAGAGTAAAGTGGACTAGTAAAGTTGTCTGCATACCTTAAGACTCCAATCCTATTAACAATATATAATAAAAGTAAATTAATCGTTTGAGATATAAATAAATATATTATTACTTATAAAATTAATATATCTCTTTATTGTGACGTATTTATATAAAAATTCACACCTTTCAATTTTAGTATTTTGTTTTTTTTTTTTATTTTCAAATTAACATTGAACAAGTTTGTCCAAATTAATCATCAATTATGTGATTTATATACCTACCTTTACATTCGGGAGACATTTATTCAAGAACAAATATTTTCTACATATGTTTATAAAATAAAAGGGAAAGATCATTTTAGTCCCTAACTTTTAGGAAATGATCAAATTTTTAACTGTGTTTAAAAAAAGGATAAAATGGACCCTAACTTTTCGAAAAAGTGTCAAATTAATCATTGTCATTAGTCAACTAACGGTCAAACTTAACGGATGACATAATGTACAAAGGTAATTTTATCATTTTAGGGATTAAAATGATCTGAAAAAAAATTAAGAAAAAGTTCAAGGGATCAAATCATTTTAATCCCTAAAATGACAAAATTATCCTTGTATATCATGTTATCCGTTAAGTTTGACCGTTAGTTGACTAACGAAAATGACTAATTTGATACTTTTTCGAAAAGTTAGGGTCCATTTTATTCTTTTTGAAATATAGTTAAAAATTTGATATTTTTTTAAAGTTAGAGGCTAAAATGATTTTTCCCTAAAATAAAAGGACAATTAAAATATAATGTCTGTACGGAAACAATAACTAGAACAAGTAGGTGATGACTGATGAGAACCAATAACTGAGTTTACTGTTTGAACTTTTCCAAAGTCACACATGTTTTGATTTTGGGTCCAGAGAGCAAAAGCCGACGATCAGCGGTGTGTGACGTGTGTCTACAGCTTGCAATAGCATGGATATTCTAAAGAATATCGCACTTAATGCTCTAGCACTGATACCGGAGAACGAATAATTGGAAAACAACTCCTTTTTAAGTCTCTTCTTTAATTTTATTATTTTATTAACCCAATATCAGCTACCGATACGTTACACGTTAATGCAATACAAATTTTGTCTATTAGTAAATACTTACAGACGTCGAAAAAATATCCGTCCACATAATTAAACTACTGCACAACAAAATTCACACGTCCCCATGTATATTTATCCCCACCTAATGAATAATTATATATTTGTAATTATTTCAAAAAAAAAATTATACTTGTATTATAATTTTTGCCCATTTCACCATGCTTTCGAGTTAATATTCCCTACGCAGATGACTGTCTAATGTAGTGACATTTAATCCATAGAATTCGTCTCATTTCAGTTAAATATTTATGGTTTGATCTATGTTAGAGATCCTTGAGTTGAAGATAAATTTTCTAAGTGATTGGGCTTTTTCCTCCGCTTTTAAGAGTTTTAATTTTGAATTATGTTTCAAAAATTTTGATAAAAAATGTTCGATAAATTATTCGTGATATGTATGTATAATGAAAAAAAAAAAAAAACTATTCCTCTCTATTAATTTAGGGTAACAAATCAATGGTTACTCCCTCTCTAAGCCCGCCTCAGAAATTTTGATAAAAATATCGTGATATATATATAATAAAAAAAATATATATATTCCTCTATATTAATTTTAGGATAACATATCAATGGTTACTCCCTCTCCAAGCCCCCTCCCCCAAAAAAAAAAAAAATCAGCGGTTCCAAAACTTGCACAGGTCATGGCTGATCTGATCCCAAAAGTAGAACCATTCAATCAACTACAAAGTCGTTGGGCGTTGACCATCATTGACCATATTGATTTATGTGTGTGATTTGAATCTTGTATTAAAAGTTCTAAAACATCACATATTAAGGTTCCACGGGGGGCTTCATGACGCAATAGTTTTTGATTGATTTCCATTTTTTCTTAAAAAAAAATAAAATTATAAGCAAGATTGTGATTGAAGAACCTAACGATCAACAAGATAATATAGTTTTGTCTTTTTGTCCAGTTTTGGTCCTACTTGGGTTTCATGTCCAAATTGCCGGTTGCGTCTGTTTTCTTCTATCTTGTTCTTGTGGTATATGTCTAAATCGACCAAAGTTTTGTTATTGCACTTTGCACCGCCCAATTCGTTCTTCAAATTGAGTTATTATTACAAAATCTAAATTTTCAACTAAATGCATTTATTCAAGAGATGCAACGACGTGGAAACTTGAAACTAAGCTAATCTACCATTAAAAATGGATGCTTTTGGAAATCTTCCTTTAATTAATTAATTTATTTATCTGGGGTCTTCGAATAGACTTTAATTAATTTATTTAAGTGTAATTATCATCTCCGCTTGACGATTGATGAATCATCATGTTTTCTCTTGATAATTTTAAGAATGTCAAAGAACCTTTGAAATAATATTAATCCAAATAAAAAAAATGAGTAAAATATTATTTTTTAAATCAATAAAGAAAAAATAATGATTCATTAATCGTCAGAAAGAAAATAATAATAACTATTTATTTAGCTTTTTTTTATTTATTTTGAATTTTAAGAAAAAAATCCAATGTGGCCCCCATTCATAGATAAAGTATAAACGTGTTGCTTTCTACTTAAAGAGATGCGAGGCATGCTAGGGGCGTCAGTTGAGTAGAAAACGTTGCACCCCTCTCAAGCCAGTTATGGGTTCTACGTAGCGCACCTCCTACCCGCTAAATTCAAAAAAACCATTTATATAATAATAATAATAATAAATGTGAGGTTCTCTCTCTCTCCTCTGTGAGGGCTGTCCTCCTACCTATGTGTAGGTCCTTTTGAGAGTCTCTATCCGAGGATCTTGTGTGATCTCGATTGTATCCCAAGCTTATCTAAGTAATTCAAACAAAAAAAAGAAAAGAAAAGAGAAGCGAGTCATGTTACTCAAAACTATAACTACGAGTGTGGAAAGATATTATCATTAAATTGTATTAAATTTATTCAACTTAATACTATGTTAACACTACAAGAATTCTTTCTTGATGTAAACTTTATCCTATATTTTAAAAGTTCTGCGTTTGCTTGTTAATAAAGTTATAAATGAAAATAAAATAAATTTGATCATTAATTATCCATAATTGTCGATAAATCACGCCTATAAAAATCCCTAAAAGTTAGATGGGAAGGTAATTGAAATTTTATCTCAAATCCTGAAGATAATTCCTTTATATATATCCATATCAATTTAGTTCATTTATTTTTTATTTTTCATAAAAAATAATTTTTGTGTGATTAATGAAAACCTTTTATGTAATTTATAAATTGCATGCTTGAAGGTGTACTCTTTGACCGCAAAGCACTTTGCATACACATTGTAAATTAGATAAAATTGTATAAAATTATTTCAATTATGAATATCTAAGTAATGACAGCTGAAGTGTTTATTTATTTCACATCTAATTAAAAAGGAAATTTCTAAGTACTTTTAATATATTAAAAATTAATGAGTATAATAAATTTAAAAACTATAACTATATTTGAATCAAACATTTTCAACAGTAGACTTTCTACATTGTGTTACAATCTTATTCAATATTCAATATTAGAAGATAGTTTTTAGCATTTTCGACACCGACATCATGTAAACAACATATACACGGATATAGATCTTATAACAAATTTATAATACCCGTTGAAACTATTTTCCAAGAAAAAAAAAAAAAAAATCTGTTCAAACATTGAAAATTTCAAAACGTGAACCAGAAGTTCAGGTTTGTTTTTTTTTTTGTAATTCAGATTTATATTAATTCGGTAATTAAAAAACAAACACACACGCTGATGGAGGGCTGGCACCGCTCACTTTGACTATGAAAATTTGTATCCACATCGGACGGCATTTAAAATCTGATTGTTGACCAACCGATCATCCGCTACTTTGCTTCTTTCACGGACTGCAGCTTCTCTTTTTTTAACACTTCAGAATTTGCCACTTGGCACCCCAAGGCCGGCCCTCACATGAAATGTGGGACTTTCTTGTTTATTTATTTATATTTTTAAATTCAAAATTAATTTAGGTATTTTTTTAAAATATATATACATCTCATAACAGTTCAACATGAATAAATTTGGCGGCTAATGCCATGGTTAGGTAAACCTTCCTTTTCTCTTGGGATGTTTTACTCTATTATTATTATCATTATTTTTACATCTTCTCACATTAGATTAAATATTTACCAAAAATTATTGATAGGATCTACTTAACGAAAGATCCAAAAATCTTTTCGTAGGAGAAGGCTACTTTACAAACAAGTGGTAAAATTATTATACTAGATAAAGATTGAACCTTGCCATTGAGAAGCAAGTGGGGTGCGCCTTTCTACTAAGCCACCCACAATCCTCAATCTATCTTTATTGTATCATCAAATTTTGGTCAATTTCTACAACTTAATTATATACAATTGAATCCAATTAAATCTAATTTTATCTTATATGAACCCTAACAATAAAGTTTCATTGCACCACTTTTTTTTTAAAAAAAATTTTTCAATTCATATTTACTCATAATTTAAATGATTAATATAATTTTTTTTAATACATGATGGAGGTTCCCATCTTACTAAATGTATTTATTAACATATAAAGAAAGTGTTATCTGGAATATATATTTTTCAAATATCATGTGAGTAAAATATTAAATTTTATGTGTAATATTTTGACGTGTGCAATGAAACTTTGTCACGTATTTAGTAAGTATTTTGATATTTATAATGAAATTTTTTAATGTATTAACTGTTTTAATATTTGTATTTAAACAATTTATATGGTCTATAAATTTTATATTAATAATTATTTAAATGTGATGTTATATTAGAGTTAAAGATTAGATTGATGCAAGTTTAGATTATCTTTTTATTTATATATTTACTTTTTAATATTAATAATGTAATTTGTTAAAAATTAAATTGGATTAAATGAGTTAAATTCAAGGCAAATTGCCCCAATCGGGTTCGGGTTTGGGGTGGAATAGCAGCGATTCGTTTAGAATATGGATCGGGTTCAGGGCGCCACACAAAAAACCATGTTGGATTCAAGACAGGACGATCTGATCCCGATCCGACCCATTGCCATTTTTAATTGGATATCAATTGACAATAGACGTTTCCATACAAGAATAATGTTATATTATTAAAAAATTTACCAAAATAATGTAACAAGTTTATGTGTAATTAACATATCATTAATTCATTATCTTGAAGTTAATATACTAAATATAAATTAACTTATCATATCATTTAGATAAATTTTTTAGAGAGTGTAACATTATTATTCCATATAATAAAGGAATCTAAAAGGATATATATTACATCATCAATTCATTATTCCAAAATTCATGTAGTAGATACAAATCAACTTTATATATCATTTAGGTAAATTTTTGATAGGTGTATCATTATCATTCCATATAAATAAGGAATCCAGAAGAATATATATCGCATCACAAATATATACCAATATCAATAAAACATTCTAATATTAGATCTTATAAAAACAGATATATATTTTTTGAAATTATAAAAACAGATATATTTGTTGCGTGTTTTCTAATAATTAGCATTTACATTAGAATCTAGAAGATGACTTTAATTTTAATGGTGTAAAATTGAAAATCTCTTTCCAAATTTAATAAATTGCGTTTTGCGTACGTGTAATTCAAGTCACCGTACACGGTTTACATCTAAATTAAAAAAACAAAAAAAAGAGTTTGACCCGTCTACCACGATGCATGCATCAGCCCCCGCCATGACGGCGCATCTTTTGATCAACAGGTCACTTAACTAAATACCAAATTATCTGTTAAATAAAACAAGTACTTTTTATAATTATCATTATCATTTTAAATAATTATTACTATTTTTAAAATTATTTGTTTAATCACGTTTCTTTAACACCAAAAAATCACTGTAATTACTTAGCAATTCTTCAAATGACAAATTTTCTTTTTCGATCTTCCATTTTTCCCATCATAACATAAAAGTAGTTTTTTTTTTTTTTTTTTTAATTCCAATATTAAATTTAAATCCATTAAAAATTTGTCTTTTTGTCAATAGATGACCACGACCAGAACACAAAATAGAGCCGTATTTGATGGATTCATGTGCTTTCAATCTTCCCGCGAATTTACATTCATCCATTGTCTTTCAAGAAAATCCCATCACAATCATCTGGAAAAACCCATTTATTTGTTTTTTTTAAAAGAATTTTGTTTCACAGTGGAATCTTCTCATATATATGTTTTTTCCTTTTAAAAACTTTTCGCAATTCTCTCTCTCTCTTTCTCTCACTTCGGTTTTTTTGCGTTATTTTCTAGGAAAAATATTTATATAGCGGTAGTTGAATATTTGACAATTTCTCTAACAACAATATTAAAACGCGCATTATTGTTCTTATTACAAGTCAAAAATGCGTAGATCCAATCCAAGTCGTCGTTCAAGGCGTCAAGTTTCTGGAAAGAAAAATGAAAGCTGCAAATTTGCCTCGCTTGGTTTTCCTTTGTAGCATTTATTAAGCAAATATATATATATTTTCCATTTGCAAACACTTACTTCCTCTCCATAATAAGACACGAACTCTTCGACTGTCATAAGCGTGTTTCTGTTCTGTCTCTGTTTCTGTTTCTGGGTGTGTCATATTGAGATCACACGATTTTCTGACAACCTCGTTGAACTTTTTCGATGCATTGCAACTTCTGTGTCTTTGTGGGGTTCTGTTCTGTCGTTTCTCTTCTCTAGCTCCTCTTTATTATTTTGCTTTCTAGGTGTTGGTGTAATTTACTAATTTCTTTTCTTCTTCTCTATTTTTGAAAAAAAAAAAAAAACAACTTTTCATGTTCTTAGTGTTGTGAGGTTTTTGTTCTTGAGCTGCATTAATCTCTTTGAAGATTTTATCTTGAACAGAGACTAGCAGCTGGTAGTATTGAAGAAGAGAGAGAGAGAGAGAGTTATATTTAAATTTATATAAATGGGTGGGAGGAGGAGGAGGAGGCTGCATTTGAGCAAGATCTATTCATATACATGTGGAAAGGCATCATTCCAAGAAGACCATTCACAGATAGGAGGGCCTGGATATTCAAGGGTAGTATACTGCAATGAAGCAGATAGTTTTGAGGCTGGAATCAGAAACTATGGTGACAATTATGTTAGGACTACAAAGTATACAATAGCAACTTTCTTGCCAAAATCATTGTTTGAACAGTTTAGAAGAGTAGCCAATTTTTTCTTCTTGGTAACTGGCATTTTGGCCTTCACTCCACTTGCTCCTTACACTGCTGTTAGTGCTGTTATTCCTTTAATTATTGTCATTGGAGCTACCATGGTCAAAGAGGGCATTGAAGATTGGCGCCGAAACCAACAGGTACTCTTCCTTTTTTTTTAAAAAAATTATTATTAATTTAATCTTGGTTTTCTTATTTTAATTATACTTTCAGTTTTCCGTTCTGGTTTTACCCTTTTTTTAAAAAAAAAACTTTAATGTTAGGTACACCATATCATATGATTTTATGTAGAATTTTTCATGTGGTGGATGTGAAGGGGGTTTATTGGAACTGGGGAAGGGTATGGGCAAGTTGTTTAGTTTATATGTTTGATTGATTCATTTTCGTGTTGGATGGAATGGAAGGGGCATTTTAACTTTTATTAGACAGTTCAGAGGGGAGATGAGGGAATTCAAGATATTTACTTAGATTCTTAGCATTTGAAGTTGCTTTAAGGTAGATGAAATTTAAAAGAGAAATTAATCAAATTATTCTTTTTGTTTTAATATAGGGGGATGCCTGTATGTTCTTAAATGATTTTGAATACCTTTAAGTGGAAATAGTTTAGGTTCTATAGTAGCATCTAAAGTGTTAATGATATTGAATAAGAGAAAAGGATTGCAAAAAAGAAAAGCAGTTTCAAAATGTAAGAGAGTTGCAGCAATAGGAAACAACTAGAATAAAGGAATACATTAACAAAAATTCCCTTGACTAGATTTATAGGTTCAAGTTTCCCTTAAATAGATTTATGAAGACATCTATAGGTTCAAACCATTTTTATGATTATGAAACTGTGTTACCACTATTTCTTGTAGAAATGGTGGCCTGGAATAACTAGATTGTTTTTCATTATTGTCGTATTTGCATAGTCTTGACCCTGTGACCGTGCTAAAATAGGTCTTCTAACCTGTTGTGAGAGTGTTTCTAATAGAATCCAATTTCCAAATGAGTTGAAAGCTTGTGGTTTTCTAGACTTGTAATGTTGAATTTGGGGAAATTTCAGGATATTGAGGTGAATAATAGAAAAGTTAAAGTGCACCATGGTGGTGGGAATTTCAATTATACTGAATGGAAGAATCTAAGAGTGGGAGACATAGTGAAGGTAGAGAAGGATGAATTCTTTCCAGCAGACCTCCTGCTGCTTTCGTCTTATTATGGGGATGCAATCTGCTATGTAGAAACCATGAACCTTGATGGGGAGACGAATTTGAAGTTAAAACAAGGATTGGAGGTAACTTCATCCTTAAATGAGGATTCTAACTTCCGAGATTTTAAGGCCATGGTTAAATGTGAAGACCCGAATGCAAATTTGTACTCTTTTGTTGGAACTATGGAGTTTGATGATAAACAATATCCCCTTACTCCTCAACAACTCCTCCTCAGAGACTCGAAACTTCGAAATACAGACTACATTTATGGGGCTATTATCTTCACTGGTCATGACACAAAGGTTATGCAGAATTCTACGGATTCCCCTTCAAAGAGAAGCAGAATTGAGAAGAAGATGGATCAAATCATCTATTTCATGTTTTTTGTTCTATCTTCAATGGCATTTATTGGTTCCATTTTCTTTGGCATTGCAACTAGAAAAGACTTGGAAAATGGAAGGATGAAAAGGTGGTATCTTAGACCAGATAGTTCTAGAATTTTCTTCGACCCTGAGAGAGTGGCAGCTGCAGCAATTTACCACTTCCTCACAGCCTTAATGTTATACAGCTATTTCATCCCCATCTCCTTGTATGTGTCGATAGAAATTGTCAAAATTCTTCAGAGTATCTTCATAAATCAAGATATTCACATGTACTATGAGGAGGCTGACAAACCAGCGCATGCCCGTACCTCAAATTTGAATGAGGAACTTGGCCAAGTTGACACAATACTCTCTGATAAGACTGGAACATTGACCTGCAATTCAATGGAGTTCATCAAGTGTTCTGTGGCTGGAACAGCTTATGGTCGTGGTGTTACGGAGGTTGAGAGAGCTATGGGGAGAAGAAAAGGCTCACCATTAGGTAATGAAAAAGTAAACAGTGAGAACCCCAAGGAGGATTATACAGAGTCCAAACTGTCTATTAAAGGCTTCAATTTTAATGATGAACGGATAATGAATGGAAACTGGATTAATGAGCCTCATTCAGATGTACTGCAGAAGTTTTTTCGATTATTGGCAATCTGTCATACTGCTATACCTGAAGTGGATGAGAACACTGGGAAGGTTTCATATGAAGCTGAATCACCAGATGAAGCGGCATTTGTGATTGCAGCAAGAGAAATTGGTTTTGAATTTTACAAAAGGACCCAAACAAGCATCTCTATGCATGAGTTGGATCCACTCTCTGGCAAAAAAGTGGACAGGTCAGTGTTTCTCATCATGTCCTGATTTAAAAAGAGGGACATTTATTATCAAGAAATCATGCATTCTATGTTCTTTGGCTGCTTTTGGCATGCATGTAGATCATGATACCCATTTGTGTAAATTAAAATCAATTTTATACTAATATAACCATAAAATTCAATCTTGAATGTATATACAAACAAATCAGCTGATCAGTTGCTGCTCTCTTGCATTGTCATACTTCTGACAGTGTTGCTCCTCTTCTTGTTTGCACAATTGGGCACTTGACTGCCAAAAAAATTGAGGCCTTTTTCTGTGGTTAAATATTTTCTTATTTTTTTATTTTTTCTAAAAAAGAAAACTGTATTTCTTCATTTATAGCACTCAACAGAAGTTTTGATGTCCTAAGAAGTCCACTGGATCCAACAGGTGGTTCCTTTTTGATTGATGTTTTTGTAGCATCTCAACCATAAATTTTTGTCCATTTGATGACCTTGATATGCGTTGTATGGACAATACAGAGGCTAGGATTTGGGTCTAAATACTCTTGCAGTCTCATGGTTGCTGTTCTTACTGCATTTTGCGCCTACTTTTGAAATTTGATGTCAAATCAGTAATATCTGTTTTGCAGGTTGTATAGACTTTTGAATGTTTTAGAATTTAACAGCTCAAGAAAGCGGATGTCTGTGATAGTAAGAGATGAAGAAGGAAAACTTCTTCTACTTTGTAAAGGCGCTGACAGGTATGTGATCATCAACATAATTCCCTGGAACTTCCACTTTAATTTCAATTTAGAATTCATGCGATTATTTCTTGTAAGCAGTGTCATGTTTGAAAGGCTGGCAAAAAACGGTAGGGCTTTTGAAAATGAGACCATGGAACACGTGAACGAATATGCTGATGCTGGACTGAGGACCTTGATACTCGCATATCGTGAACTTGATGAAGAAGAATACAAAGCATTTGATGAGCAATTTAGCAAGGCCAAAAATTCAGTTAGTGCAGATCGGGAAACATTAATTGATGAAGTAACTGAGAAGATTGAGAAGGACCTAGTTCTTCTGGGTGCAACAGCTGTAGAGGACAAACTGCAAAATGGGGTGGGTCAGAACATACCAAGGATATCAAATACTTTAAATGTGTTCAGAGATAACGCGTAACCTAAAATGAATTTCTTTTGTTCTCTTTAGGTCCCTGACTGCATTGACAAGCTTGCCCAAGCTGGAATCAAGATATGGGTTTTGACCGGAGACAAGATGGAGACTGCCATCAATATTGGGTATGAATTCTGGGTATGACTGTTTATAGTAATGAATTAATGATCTTCTCTAAGGCCTAGTTTCTTATGACATTTTGTAGAGGTCTGAAACTAAAAGAAAATCTGTTGCAGCTTTGCATGTAGTTTGCTCAGACAAGGAATGAAGCAGATTATAATTAATTTGGAAACTCCACAAATCCAAGATTTGGAAAAAGCCGGGGACAAGTCTGCAATCACCAAGGTAAAATTAATTTTACATTTTCAGTATTTTTCCTTCGCCCTGGTGGAGATAAAAACTTTACTTCCTGATGATGAAATTTTTAGCTTTGCTGAGCAAGAGCAAATAATGTGCTCTTGAAATCAACCGAACATATAGACACACTCTTGAGAACTAAATGACAATGGCAATGACCAGTTTCTGTATCCCATATGATGATTTAGTGCTTGACTAGTTTAACTTTGTTGATGTTTCACTAACCATTTGAGAAAAACTAATATGCCTCACATCTCCTTTTTTCACGTCCTCTATGTTAGTACCCAATACCTTTTTATTGGGTAGTTAGCTATTGGGTCTTTTCTTGTTGCATCAAGAATCTGGCCTTCTGAATATGGTGATAGCACTGGCAACTTGGATTCTCTTGTCCTACTTGTAGTTTTTTTCTTTTCCCTTCTTGGCTCTTCATGAGTTTACTACTATCATCAACTAGTCATAAATTAAACTTTTCTCTGCTTGTCCCTGAATAAATGGTATTTCTGCATATACCTATGAGTAACAGAAGGAGATGGCTTTGAATAGAGTGGACATGTAGAAATGGAATAAGCATAGCAAGGTTCTTCATTAGCTTAGTGGTGAGATCTTTTATAGTTATAGAAGAAGTATTGTGGCCGAATCCTTACTTAAACCAAGGCTCAAGGGAATTTGGTTTACACTTGAGTTTGATTGAATTAATATTAGAAAACAAAATACATAAAACATAAAATAAGCAGGTTGTAACAAGCTTTGTGGGATTTTAGGGGAAGTTTTCAAAAAATATTTAAGGCGAGACCTCTAATAAATTCCATGAATTTCAAAACCATAAGGGAAGTCCCCTCAAACTCATTCGTTGACATATAAAGGGAACCTCTCTTCTTTAGTAAATAGTGCTGTTAAGTTGTGGAATCTTAACTGATTAAAGGTTGTTGATGTGATATGGATGGGTAATTGGGTATGTGGATCCATCATTTAGGCATCAAAAGAAAGTGTTCTCCATCAGATAACTGAAGGGAAGGCTCAGCTCAGTGCATCAGGTGGGAGTTCTGATGCATTTGCTTTGATCATTGATGGGAAATCACTTACTTATGCTCTTGAGGATGATATGAAGAAAATGTTTTTGGAGCTTGCATTGGGGTGTGCATCTGTTATATGCTGCCGCTCATCGCCAAGACAGAAGGCACTGGTGAGTCATAATCTTGCAACTATTATTTCCTCTATAGCTCTATTCCAGGTTTGTTTTGGACTTCTAAAATGTTGTGAGGAATAATGCATATTAAGTAATGAAATAATAAATTCAGGTGACAAGACTAGTTAAAACTGGAACTGGGAAGACTACTTTAGCAATTGGTGATGGTGCCAATGATGTGGGAATGCTTCAAGAAGCAGATGTTGGGATCGGAATCAGTGGTGTTGAAGGAATGCAGGTGCTCAAACAAATTATGCTACATTTACGGTTAAGATGTACAAACTTCGTGTTTAGTTTCTTATCACTCATAAACACTTGATGCTTACTTTCAATGCAGGCAGTCATGTCAAGTGATGTTGCGATTGCTCAGTTTCGATATCTGGAACGATTGCTACTTGTGCATGGACACTGGTGTTATAGGAGGATCTCATCAATGGTAATGTCATTCATATTTCTGTATTTAAACGCAGCCAAGGTTTTAAATAGTAGTTGCCAATGTCAATTCTACCCTGCCTATATAACTTGACAGTTCAATATTTCAAGAGCGTTGGAACCATTTTTAAAATTTGTCTCTAGTTTAGACCTTCATGACCTGATAAATTGAATTACATATCCTTTTGTTGGCAGATATGCTACTTTTTCTACAAGAACATAGTATTTGGTTTCTCTCTGTTCTCATATGAGGCATATACATCATTCTCAGCACAACCTGCATACAACGATTGGTTTTTGTCGCTTTATAATGTCTTCTTCTCATCACTTCCTGTAATTGCTATGGGGGTTTTCGATCAGGATGTATCTGCAAAATATTGTTTCAAGGTATGCTCAGAGGCTTAATGTATCAACTCTGTTTATGCTTGTCTTTTTCTTTTGTTAGTTAATTTTTCTTTGATTTTGGACTTATGATCAAATTGTTCCTCGATTTTGGACTCATGATGCATGAAAGAATATCGTATAGTCCACCAAGCATGCCTAATTCTACATTTTGGACATTCTAATTTTTCTATAATACTCATGGGTTTGTTTGAAGTCTCGCATCATAGTCATAAATTACTAGTGCAATTTTCCCTCAGAGGGTTCCATTAAATCATTGGGCAACTGGTCGGTTTTACCTGATCTTATTAAAGTAGTATCTATGCTGATGTATGGCCATTGGTTTTTATTTGTATGATTACAATCTTAGTAAATGGGAATATCAATGACCTGTAAAAAAGAATCAACTAATATCTGAGGACTACATCTGTATCAAGTTGAGTTAAAAATTTTTATATTCAAAGATTATGATTTAATACCACCAGTTCTAAAGCAATAACAAAAAAGTCCTTGTATGGAATGATAGAGAAACTCTTCAGATCAGTTGTGGGGATGGTTTTGGTTGCATGTATAATTTTGGTTGCATGTCCCAAGAAGTGCAAAACTGCTTAGGCTGTAACAGGAATCGCCCCTTTTATTATTATTTTTGTAGCCCTTATTTGATCGTGTTCTGTGTTCTCACCAAATGTTAATGTAATGCCTATTCGCTTTTTTTCATTGTTTTGCATGCAGTTTCCTCTATTATACCAAGAAGGGGTGCAAAATGCCCTGTTCAGCTGGCGACGGATATTTGGTTGGATGCTAAATGGGTATTACAGTGCCATAATGATTTTCTTCTTCTGTAAAAATGCAATGGAGAACCAGGCCTTCAATATAGATGGAAAGACCGCTGGAAGGGATATTTTTGGTGCTACAATGTATACATGCATAGTATGGGTGGTGAATTTGCAGATGGCGCTGGCAATTAATTACTTCACTTTAATACAACATGTTGTCATCTGGGGTTCCATTGCTCTCTGGTACATTTTTATGATGGCCTATGGGGCCATGACTCCCACCTTTTCTACCAATGCTTACAATGTCTTTATCGAAACACTAGCACCTGCTCCTTCTTTCTGGCTTGTCACGCTCTTTGTAATCATCACAACCCTAATCCCATACTTCTCATACAATGCAATTCAGATGAGGTTCTTTCCCATGTATCATGGGATGATACAGTGGATAAGGCTTGAGGGACAATCAAATGATCCCGAGTACTGTGATATGGTGAGGCAGAGATCATTGCGGCCAACAACTGTGGGTTTCACTGCACGTGTAGCAGCAAGGACCAACTGAGCAAAGGATAAGACTAGGAACCACATGAATCACACATGATACGACCTGAATCATTCTCGATGTCTATCAGCAAACGTGGGCTGTACAAAGCTGCCTGAAAACTGTCAGCAAATTTGGGCTGTATATACCCTCTGAGAAACTGCAACTGCCCCCTAGTACTGTATATGACCATATGAAATATCCGGGGTGTCCTCCCTCTAGAGTGTGTAACTTGTCAAAATGCAAGATTGTACAGAAGCCTTATTCAGCTGTACCATATATTGGATGGTAGGAAATCCTCACCATTCTGTAAATTTTGATTACTGGCCATTGGAGGCTACGCATACTTTTCGCAACTTGTATCATTTCTGAGATGTGTTTATAACGTAGTTTAGAATATCGAATTTCAGATTGTGCTTGATGCATTGTACAGGAAATGAAGAGAGTGGCCGGTGTGGTCTTGTTATCTTGTTCAATTTATTTTGTAACCTCTCAAGCTGTCATTGATTTATATTGTTTACGACTCTAGTTGGAGGTTGTTAGTGAAAATATTATAGCGGAGTTCAAGAAGAAGATTGCAATGAATGCTGCATGAGTACTGAATTCTAAACATTTTAAATGAGTACTAAATTCTAAACATTTTAAATAGTGTTTGACTACTTTATTGGCCGGATAAGGTTATCTATTAATAACAATTCTTAGATTGATTATAGAAGTGATTATTGAAGAATGTCTAAAGTAAGGTAATCAAATTCAAGTAGGAATTCTGCTTTACCAGAATGGTTGTGCTAATGGCTGCCAAAGAAAAAAAAAAAAAAGAAGAAAAAATGAATGTGCTAATGCATAATCGTTTTTACTGATGCTATGCATGGTTTTGAGTGAACCAATGGCAGTTTTGTTTGAAAAGTAGTGTGGAGTCTGTCTGGTGAAACAAGTTTTGAATCATGTTTCCATGATTCCAAGTGCAATTTGTTTTGGTAGTTAGATTGTTCTCAATTTGTTTTGGTAGTTAGATTGTTCTATCATTTGCATGATCCTTGTAGGTAATGCATGCTTAACTTCGTATTCTTTATTATATACTTATGTATTGGCTACTAATTTCAATTTTTATCTTAACTCAAATAGTAAAGAATTGTTGCATTGAAAGTCAACTCAAAATGGAAGGTGAATTGGATTTCTAAAAATTTTTACACAATTGCAATAATACAAGAGTGAGAAAATGCTGAGACATATAACATTATTATTATTATTATTATTTATTTATTTTTTATGATTGAACTAACTCAGAGTACAATTAAGAGTAACAATAGATGTTGTAGCGTAGTCCATCCTAAAATAGGAACCACATAAAAAATTTTGTGGTTCGGCAAACCCGGCTACTCCGAACCCACCCCAACTGATGAGTCAATTATTATAGATTAATCTTGCACTTGTCAATTAAATCATTCATAACTGATAATTTCACGCACCAATACGATTATGAATCCTCTATTTTAATTTTTAGATCATTTAAATGGATAATTACAATTGATAATATAATATCACACTTAAATATAATTGATAATATAATATCACACTTAAATATAATAGAAAAAAATTAAATTCAAAAAATAAGAACTGTACAAAAGACTACATATGAAGGTTAATTTCAAATGTCTTTGCTATAAACGATTCAAAAGTTCAATTTTGTAGCAAAGAAATCAATAAACTCAATGAATTATCAATGTAGGACTTTAAATCACTTCAATATTAATGAATGTTAGAATTTATTTAGAATGAGTAAGGCTTCCTTCTTCAGTGAAATTTTAAATAGCTATCCGCTTGTGCCCATTTGAAACATATTAAATGGTCCCCAGCCAATTGTTTGGAACAAGAGTGTAACATGAGGGATGAACACTGATGAAGACAAAATGATGAAAAACTAACCATCATAACATCACTTTCATGGTCCACTGGAGAGCATACATGCATCTTTACGCACCTAGGGGAATATAAAGCGGATGATGTCCCACTTGATCCACTATTTTTGTGGGACGTACTTCTCTGTTTAGGAAATTTGATATCGATGATTATTTCTAAGATTCTATTTCACAAATTAAAATGTTTATATATGATTTAAACACAGTTCAAGATTTAAGATTTATTTGAAAAAATTAAGGGAGTAAATTAAATTAAAAAAAGTGGCTTCGCTAAGACTTTATGAGAAATATTTGAACAAGCCTAAGCAGCTACAACCTTGTCATCGCATATATAGTAAAATTATAACAATGGTAAATGTCAATGGATACTTCATTAGGCTTTCACATGGTTTAATGTTCTTGCTTCTTCGATGTGGAGCTGTGACAAAAGCTGTCTTACATTAAGAAATACACTATTATACTAAATTAATGGTTTGTTATCCACAAAATTAGGTAATGAAAGAATCTTAGTCATTTAAAATAATTCCTCATGTTAACATCTACGTTTAGGATAGCTGGACAGTGCACCTTATAGATTTTAAACATATGCACAGTGGGCAATACTGAAGTTCCGGGAAAGACACAAATCGTAAATTAATTAACATTTGAGAAATAATGATAATTCCTCATCATAATTGACTTCTTATAGTTGTCATCAAAGTAATCATCATTTTTTTGTTTTTTTTTTTTTGAAAGAAGTAATCATACAGTTTTAGGTGTACATACGTTTTATAATTATCTGAGTCCATGACTCCAAGTGGGATTCATTCGGCCGCTCAGGTGTAGTTGTTTACCCCCGTTTTTGAGAGTTGATCCCAACCCATACTGCAACACTTCTTGTTCCTGAATTCGGTAACCATTAAAAAATATATATATATATATATATATATATATTCTTTCAAGTTGATTTGAGAAATTTGGACTCATTCAGGCATTTCTAGGAAATCGCAGTTACTATATATTATATTCTGCATCACATTTGGTAGGAAATTTTAATTACAAAGACATGCGATCTCTTTTTTAAAACCTTATTCATAAAAAAATCTTAAGAACTATCACTCATTAATTGATCCTTTTAAAGTCTTCGTGCTGCAATAACAGGTGCATCTTTTCAATCTATAAATTACAGTTCATTCAAACCAACCTATACACCCGTCATAATTGAACCATTCAATTAATATGGTTTGATTCACTCATTTCAACTCATGACGTTTGCCCTCCAAGTGCCACAAATATAATTACCAGAAAACATGAATGATATATACCACAGATGCAGCACTGCATATATGAAAGGTGGGAGCAGTTAATAATCCTCTAACATTAATTGTTAGATGGGAGTCATTTTCTTGAATTAAATGAAAAAATCATGCACAATGAATAAAGAACTAATATACAAGTTGTGGTGTTATTAATAGCCTCCTCTCTAAGAGAACAACTGAGGCGTCTCCCCATCTCCTCCTCCAGTATTTTACACTGAACTTCTATCAAGATTTAGAGAGATGACCCTCAAAAACACACATCAACAAATGGAAACCAAAGAAAAAAATAATTAAAGAAAACAAAAGACGAAAAAATAAAGTCAATAAGGAGATCAAACCGAACCATCCATGATCATCACAATCCATGAAATTCCACACAACCCATCCGTATGTATCCATGCATGCACAAACGAAGTACTTGCAATTTATGCAACTTTGAGGCCAAGAAAATCAGCGGCAGACTTGGCCATAATAGTTGCAAACTCCTTAAAACAAATGACACCGTCTCCGTTCGTGTCAGCCTCTTTCATCATCTCGGAGAGCTCACCGTACGTCAAAGGGTGTCCCATTTTGGCCATGGAACCAGCGAGCTCAGCAGCAGTGATATGGCCGTTACCGTCACGGTCAAAGGACCGAAAAACTTCCAAAAGCTGCTCTTGGTTGATCAACACCTCTTCACTCATGTCAGGCAATAATGCGTGGACCAATTCATCGAATTCAACGAGGCCATTTGCATTAGCATCCATGTCTGACAAGAGAACATGGAGCTGGTCACCACTTGGCTTGAGTCCTAAGGCACGTAGAAGAGCAGCCAGCTCCAGCTGGGTGAGGCTGCCGTCTGAGTCCATGTCGAAGCGCATGAAAATGTCTTTGAGTTGTTTGAGCTGATCCGTTTGGAGGGTGGCCATCATGGTTGTGATTGATTGGTTTGATGATCGGAGAAGATGATGACGATGAGAATCTGTTGAGATAGAATAAAAGAGATTGTGGTGGTGGCGGTCGTTTGTTTTAGATGAGAGGTTGATTGGATTGGTGTTTTTTTGGTTACTTTGTGGACTTTTCTGGCTGATTCAAGAGAAAAGAAAGCGCGTTCAATAATAGTAATAGCGTGTCATGGTTGGCAATCAAGTTGGGACAACCTTATCATTTTTTTTTTTTTTGGACATAAATTAAGGACAACCTTGTTTTGTCTTTCTTACATTTTTATATGATGCATACATGTGATGTTTGGTCTATGCATAAATTTCTAAGGTTATGGTTGGTAGATCCATGATCATTAATTATATCATGGTATTTTATGTATTGACGGTGGCAATTATGTCGTCCTCATTTAGTATATATACTTGTGAGTCCTGTTTGAGAATTAGAATTGTTCAACAAAAATATGTTTTATTGCATATGAATATCGGTGAGATTATTATAATCTAAATCTCGTCTTTAATTAATATCTAATCCTCAATTAATTATGATCCAAGAGTTAGAGTGGTATTATCTCATACTAAATTGATTCAACACTTGAATTAAAGTAGATGAATAATTAACTAATAAGCGAGGTGATATAGTGGTTTAACCATCTCTACCTGCTACTTAACGTAATAGTTTCGAGTCTTTGTAGTTCCACTCTTTGTGTTGATGTTGACAAATGTGTGGATAGACCTCTCTTGAAGTTTAAAAGTAATCATCAGAGCTGTGATACTAAAATCTCATCTAGGTTAGTCTTGGGTTCCTGACCCTTAGAAGGTGTTAGCTAATAAAAAAAAAAAAAAGATAGATGGATAATTGAATAAAGTTTAGATTTTGATTAAAAAAGAAGTTAAATGTAATATGGTTTTATTGGATTGAGATGTTGATGATGTGTTAAGTTGGTTTAAGAAAAAGTTTATATCTCTGTGAAAAGAAAAGAGTTGGAGCATAACAACAAGCGGTGGTTCAAACAGAAGAAGTTGCTATTGAACATTCCAAAATGCGGTATTTTCCAAATTCATAAGGAACCCTTGACCAGAAGATGGACAAAACGATTGATGAATAAAATGTTTCAATTGATCAATTTGAATCTTCCTTGTTTGTATTTGTTACAATTTTTTTGTTAGGTTTCTGTCTTTTGATAAAATTAATTTACACCGACTAATTGTTGGCAGGATATATATATAAATGTTGAGGTGGTCCATTGCTAAGCCACTCTCATTGCTTCCGAATGCGTAGTTCGTAAAGGAGAAAAGTTAGTGACTTAGTGACCTAGCATAATGTGCTTTCGCTTTCCATTAGAAATAAAAAAAAAAAAAAAAAAAACCATAATGACACGAGTATTTTAGAGCTTTAATTGCACTTGACAATCTAAAAACCAAGCGAAAAATGTTATGAGTAAGTTATAGAAGCAACTATTTCTACAAATTCGAACTGTACAGCACTAAAATTACAATCCTCTTCAACTACTTTTGTTGTGGTTGAGGAGCTTCTTGTTCTTGATGGTGCCTCCCTACCCCAAAAGCTTCCAAATGCAAACTCTCCCTTTCGACAAAACTCCTCCAACACCTTCTCAACTTCCTCCATACAACACCCCAATCCATGTTCTCCCTCCATTGTAAAAGGAAACCCTTTTTTAAGTTTAATTCTTCCAGAACCACCCCCATGTAACATGAGCTCTTCCCTGTATCTACTACCCTCCACTGTTTTGATGATCGTCTCTTCTCTCCTTCTATGTTGAAGCTTCTTCTTAGCATACTCTTTCATCTTTCGAACGAGTTTGCAAGGAAGCTTGAGCAAGAAGAAGATGATGATTTGCAGGATCAAGCATTGGCAGCAACAAGAGATGACAACGCAATCTGCAGCAAGCATGTTCCTATCTTCCATAGCCATAGATGAACAAGGAAAAGAGGAGGCAAAGGCAATAGTTGTGTAGACAACAAATAGTTGAAACAAGTCATGTCTTGTTAGCAAGATAAAGTTATTCCTTCTCTTCTTTGTGAGGTATCATGAAGGGTAAAGCAAAAAGAATGATATGTGGCAAAACTCAATAATGGTGGCAATTGCCAACAAGTCATGTCTTCAAATCACATCTTGCATCATCCCAAGTAATGCAAACTATTGCTTTCAAGTGGGTCTATCAAATATGATAATATTATTTGACTTTAAGGAATCATAGCCTTTCCTAACCTGATTTCTTGATTTCTACTTCTCAATAAGAAATTGGAAAGTTTTCTGGATGACTGAAGCAGTGCATGTCATGGAGGCTGGAGTTTGCCTTTTGATGTAAGTTCTCCGTCTCCCTCAATCTCTAAATACAGCTCTAAATATTCTTTACTTGGTATACAATCTACTATCTGCAGATCACATGAAATTAAGCCAACTGGTAATCTCGTAATGACGTAATTTTTACATTAATGATCTCTTCAGATCATCATATCAAAAGGGAAATTCAAATGTCCTAATTCTAGTAAGTTGATATATGGATTGATCACAATCCAGAGTCCTCCTATTTTTGCCCAAATTATTTTCTGCTGCATGAGAAAGGTGAAACAGGTTAATACACGAGAGGTGAAGCGGCCATTATCATCTTATCGTTTACACAACTCTTGAGCTAACGAGTAAGAACTAAAAAATATATGAACAAAAATTCTCTATGAGCTTTATTAACACCAAAATCATTGTTATGAAAATTTGCAAAAATAATTACAAGATCAAAAAATGACAGTAGTCTCTGAAGCTATAACGAAACCTATTCACAAGTATAGAGCGTGTGACCCTATGCCTAAAGTGGTAATTTAACTATTCAAGCCATAGGAAAAACATAACCTACGTCTCTGCATAGCTACCTCAACGAATTAATAAACCTAACGTGACTCCATCTTCCCAATGCACATCCTCCAGTCTCCTAGATGAATAGATCAATACCAATATTTACATCCTGTTAATCATTATCCGAGCTACCATGGGTGAAAAAATCTGTACTGTAGTTTTGACTACCAAATGCCACCCTCCGAAACCATCTAATCTCTGCAGATTGTTGTGCAGTGTTAAAAATCTCACTTTCACCCACTCTCATTCCATTGGTTAGATCTGGAGCAGCTAAACCATCAAAAGCTCTGGCAACCTGACATGCACAAGCAGGCTAAGAAAAATGTCTGACAAACTCCAATAGAAAGGTTTTAATTGTAAGTGAAAAAGAGGCTTTTACCTGTCCCATCCGTGGCCTCTTGGCAGCTGAATGTCGCACACAGGCTGCAGCAGCCTCAATCATTTGGAACATTTCACTATCAACATAATTTTTGCCAAGCCTTGGATCAACCAAACTATCAAATTCCTCATTCTCAAGTGCCTGACCCAGCAGAGGTCGAGCCTGAGAAACAAAACAAAGCTTTGGTCAGAAAGGTTGAGCCCTCAGAGATCAATATTTGTTCCAATACACAGGATTATATTTTCCCATGTAGCCCACTCTGACATATCTATTCAGTATGATCCATTTTTCTCCCATCTTGTGCACGTGGGCTTAAGTATATTAATATAAAATTCAAAATCTTCGACTGGACTGAAAATTACTTTTTGCATGAATATTAATGTAATTGTATCCCTCCACATTTGAGAGGAAAGGTTAAAAATTTAAAAAGGAAGCTGGCAGTAAAAAAAAAATGCCTTTCTTTTACATCAATTCCTAAATTATCAACTCTTCAGGACATATAAAGGAACAGGGTATGTGAAAAATTGACAATCTAACTGTTCATTTTTTTAAAAAAAAAATGCAAAAACTCAAGCATTTCAAGCAGAAATAAACATTTCTGAGTGATAGGGGTTGTTCCATAAACCTGAACCTAAAATTCTGAGAGAAGCACTTTGAGTTTTCTGAGTTGTATGAAAGGAAGAAACAGCATAATGTATCTCAAAATTGTAACAAATGTAAACTCAAGCTGAATGACATGCTACCACAATAGTAACAACTACATCTACAAAAATTTAAATTAATGGACATTTCTTGCAAGCTAAGTGTGATGAATGAATTTTAGAAGAATAAGTAGAGGTTTTGTTGAGAAAGGGAAGATCACTTCAGAGAAGGATGTCATCAATAAATTTACCCATTCAACTAGACTCTCATCTCCGAGGGGTTGGGACACATCCACAGGCTTACGACCAGTAATTAGCTCCAAAAGCACAACTCCAAATGAGAATACATCAGATTTCTCAGTCAGCTTGCCACTAGATGCATATTCAGGGGCCATGTATCTGAAAAAACAATTGACATATTTAAAGGTACAATGACATGATCAGTATAGACACTATGCAGCTCTGCTGAAAAAACTAGTGAATGCCCCACGAAGATCCCATGTACATCTTTGGTGAGCAATCAGTGACAGGTAAGTGCTTACCCAAATGTGCCCATAACACGTGTTGTGACATGAGTATTTGCATCAAGAGCTAATTTAGCAAGCCCAAAATCAGAAACCTGCAAGAAATTATATACTGTAAAACCTTGTATACATGGAAAGAATAAAATAGAATTTGTGAATAAATAAATTCTGCATACCTTAGCTTCAAAATTGTTGTCTAAAAGAATATTTGATGATTTGATATCTCTGTGGATAATACGTGGATGACCTGACGTATGCAGAAAAGACAAACAAGATGGATGATGATGAGGAACCCTGATCAATAAAAACTCGACTTATAGATAGAAGCATTAGATGGTTTATTTATTTGTTTATTTTCCTGCTTTTTTTGGCTCAAAAGGTACATCAGAGAGCTAAAATGTATGCCTCTGCTATCTTAACATGCTAACATTCAATGTTAGCTTCTAGGAAAAGACATTCTGAATTTTCATGAGACCACTGAAGAAAGGGCATGAGGAAGAGATGTAAATTTTTTATGTAACAAGGAAATATAACTGCATTTCTCCATGATCAGATATGCTTTATCCTATATTAAAATGGCTATCAAATATCAATACATGGGACAAAGCACACCCACACATCTGCTCATCAAAACTCAAAACTCTGTAAGCAAACCTGATCCCAGTATTTTGGTAACAGGTAAACAGTGCCCCTTGACAGAACTCCTATTCAGTGGTCCTTCCTTACTACTAAGTGGCGAATCTCAACTATCAGGACCGCACTATGTTACTGATGACTGGCTAAAACCACAACAGACATTTTGCACATGCATGGACAGCCAAAGGTTCACTGGGAGAACTTTTTTGTGCAGAAGCTAGGCTGCTCTGGTTACTGCAGAAAAAGCAAAATAAGCTTATATGGTCTTTCAGTCATGGAGCCAATTCACAACTTGGAGGAATTCATGGACATATTGCCCTGTCTCTAGTTGATGCTAAATTTTTTTGTCTTGGCATTTTTTTTCCCCACAAGTACATCCATAAGTTTCACAAATAGAGATGCCAACGGAGCATCCTATATTGTCCATCTCCTCTTTATTTTGTCAGGTCAAATATATTAAAAAAAAAAAAAACACTCTTTTGCCCTGATGTAGACAAGGAAATTGGCAGGCCCCCTCTACAGCTTTTTGGTTGAATTAAATAATTTACAAACTCAGAAAAAGGAAGACAATGTTCATGGATGTATTTTTATCAAAGGTGAAAATAACAGTTGGTATCTAAAAAGAATGTCAGAGACTTACAATCCTCATGGAGATAAGCTATTCCACGAGCAGCACCGATGGCAACTTTTACGCGTGTTGCCCATTCCAGCACCGGCCTACCTTCTCCTGGAATATCCATGAAGCGACATGTACAGGATTAGCAACCATTAATCATGATCTCTAACATAAAAGATAAGTTAACGCTTTACCATGAAGATGGAAATAAAGGGTATTATTAGAGACATAGTCATAGATAAGCAATCTTCGGTTTTCAGAAATGCAGTAACCCACTAGTGAGACCAAATGGCGATGGTGTATACGACTAATAATCTCAACCTCAGCCTTAAATTCTCGCTCTCCCTGTCCACCACCAACTTTTAGTTGTTTTATTGCCACTTCCCTCCCATCAGGTAGATACCCTTTATAAACAGAACCAAATCCACCTTCTCCCAAAAGATTCTGAGCCGAAAACCCATTTGTGGCCTTGACCAATTCTTCATATGTAAACAATGACCTGGAATTGCCTAATCCGCCAGGCTCTTTTGGTGAAAACAAAAAATCGCTTGCTGAACTACTACTTGCTATTAGGGGAGCTGAAGAATGTGTCTTTATAGCAGATGAATCTGGACACAAGTTTCAACCATTACATCAGTCTACCAATTGAAGGAAATACAATCAAGCACATGAATTGTACTTATCAACTTGATTTTTTATGGCAATAACCTAATTTAAGGAAACAAATGAAATAACTTAACACAAGGATAAAGACTGCTAGCTTGATATTTCTTGGCAATTAATTTAACCTATGATCCATTTCTTCTTCTTATATATTTAATTTTATTAAACCAAGGATGTGACCTTTCGAATTTTTCAATCACTAAACAGTGTGCGTTTATTCGGTATTCAACAAACTGATGCAGCAAGTATTAATGTGCCATGGTGCAGTGCTTAAATAATATACCTGATCTGGGGGAAGAGCCCATAGGGGAAGGTGAAACATAGACACCATTAAATGCAGAAACCTCTTTCCTTCGCTTTCTAAAGCACCATATAGCAAGTCCAATGAGGCTACACACTATGATCCCTGCAGCCACAGCAATGGCCACTAGACCCACAGTACCAATACCATTGTTATTTGAAGGCAGGGTACTTCCTGGGGAGCTAGGAATAGAACCATTTATTGGTGAGGGTGCAGCTGGTGATTGAGATGAAGGCGATGGAGGAGACAATCGTGGGCTGGGTGGTGGAAGTGGAGCAACAGGAGGTGCACTAGGAGATCGCTTAGGTGGTGGGGATCCATCAGTGGGAGGTACTGCTACAGGTGGAGGAGGAGGTGATGCTGGAGATGGGCTTTGGGGTGGTACAGGTGCTGGTGACCGTGGCGGTGAACTTTTAGGTGGCGCTGTTGGTGGTCTTGGGGGAGTTGAATTATTAGGTGGATTTGCAGGTGGCTGTGGTGGAGGTGAAGTTGGTGGCGGTGAGGGGGGCGGTCTAGAAGGTGTTGGGGGTGGTGAACTTGTTGGTGGATTGGATACTGGTGATGGAGGGGGTGGTGGATTGGATGGTGGTGGAGAGTTGCCATTGGATGGAGGTGGAGGCGATGCAGGAGAAATGGGTTGTTGAGGAGGGGGAGGTGATGGTGTTGATGGGGGTGGAGAGGGCGGTAGTTGAGGAGGAGGTGATGTTGATGGGGGTGGAGAGGGTGGTGGTTGCGGAGGAGGAGCAGAGGATGCAACCGGAGGAGAAGATTGAGTTGCGGGGTCAGGTGGAGTTGCATTGGGCTGAGAAGGTGAGGCAGGCGGGGGAGCTGTATTTAGGTTTGGAAGAGGAGGAGAGGAGGATTGTGAAGGAGGTGGACTGGTGTTAGAGGGCGGTGATGGAGAGGAGGATCGTGAAGGAGGTGGACTGCTGTTAGAGGGCGGTGATGGAGAGGAGGATTGTGAAGGAGGTGGACTGGTGTTAGAGGGCGGCGATGAAACCGGTGGCACAGCAGAGGGAGGTGGTGAATTTGTAGCCATCAGCCAAGTGAAAAATATCTAATGATGGCAAAACTATCTATCAAAACCTATTCATTCATACTCCAAAATCTTTCTCAGCTTTCACTGCACATAGTATGCAAAATTCCATAACAAAAAAACCAACATTTCAGTGACATCAAACATTAAACTGATAGATTATCCAACCCTGATATCACCAAACACTCTTTAACTTGACAACACAGTAACCTGTCTCAAACCTACACACAACCCAAATGGTAAGAGACAAAACCCTAGATAACTATTCAACCTTACTAGCATAAAACAGATCTTGAGTTAGTTGTCAAGCAGAATGGAAACACCCAAGCAAGTTTTGAGCCATATCAGATCACTGAATCTACAAAAATCTGATACACAAACTGGTTAAAAGGTCAAGTCGACTTGCAGTGTCTATACACCGGCATAGCCGAAACGTTGAGCGGGCAAATGCGGCAAGTGGCAACAACCAATTCACCAAACAGGATATAAACAACAACCCAAATGCTAATATCTTTTAATAAGAGAACAAAATTTTAAAAATTAAAAATCAAAACTTTTACCTTCGATTTTAACCAAGTGTTTAACTAATTCAAGCCCTTGAAAGTCGTAACAGGAAAATTTTGAATTTATTTTGCAGCCAAAATTGGTTGATTCTTGAAACTTGTCTACCTGTTGAGTTCTTCCTGGGAACCTCAACTAAGGGACACGGATTGTGGGGCCTCACATCTATAACACCATTGAAACTGACTTGTGAAATATTTATCATTTTTTTTTTTCATTTTGTTAAAAAAAAAAAATGATCATCACATCATGAATTTTTTTCAAATGTTCATTTTGCATAAATGCATAGACTTTTCTTATTTTTGTAACGTCAAGGTCATTCATTATCATATAGTTTTTAATTTAATTTATTTATTTTAAATATAATTATAAAATAACAGCATATTAATAATTTTTTAACAGATGACAAGTATAAGTACCACTGCCATATCCACCTAATTTAGGTTTTTTAAAACACAGTCTAAAAATAAGTTCAATGAAAAGAATAATACATATAAAATGAGATAATTATCCATAAATCCATATAAGACTTATAGTTCGAACCATCTACTTATATAAATCCATATGAGATTTACGGTTCAAACCTACGACTGACTATTTATACAAATTTCTATGAAATTTGCAGTTCAAAATTGTGATTAACTTCTCATGGGTATTACCTACCACCCCACTTGGAGCATACATCCTATTAATAATTAGTGTTGAGATTAAATATTACTATATAACTTAAAAATTAATCGAAATTAATCATTATATATTCTGTAAAACTGATTATTTAAAATTAAATGTGCTATTTTATATTATTAATCAATATTTGGTTTCTGATTTTAATTATAAAACCATCCAACGTAAAAGGCACTGCTCCTCAGCCTCTCTAGTCGAATGTCGGCCTTTTAATGAGAACAGGATGTAGGGTTTCTGTCATATCACAAAAAGTCAAACGTCAATCAAAATTTTATGTATAATTGAATTAAAAATTTATTAACCACTACCACCTCACACGAAACGCTGATTTTGTTGGATATTTTGTTAAATAATTCAAATTTTACTGCAATTTGTCTGGATTTTTGGAATTATCCCTTGGAGCCACAAGTTTGACTGAAATTTTTCATTGAATCTATATCTATTTATTTTTATTGACATACTTGTTATTAAAAAATAAATAAATAACCAAAAAAGCCTCCATCAAGGTATTAAACATGTATAATTGCATATGTGGAGGTCTAGCCTTCAACAAGAACAAAGAGGATGGTATGATTCCTCTTGATGACTTTCTTATATTATTTTTGATGGTGCATGTTCACACATAAGGACTTAGAATATTAATAAAAAATTGTTGAAAGCATCATAAAATGGGTGAGTGACTGGGTAAAGCTGTACTTTTATATCACACCTTACATTTTATAGAATATTATCCAATATTAGATTAATGGGGATGGCAGATTTATTCTTATTTAAGAGGATATTTGTAGGAGTAAAGTAATTTGGATGGCAGAGAATTAGAATTATTTTTTGTCTCCAAAATAGTTTAATGGAGCCGATATGATCAATTTAAAAATAATTTTGTATCTGATATATATCAAATAAATTTATGGATGATGAGATTTTCTCTTTACTGCAAATCTCTTCTAATAATTAAGATTACTACTAGGTCTAACGCCTAACAATCAATACACCTTGACATACATACTAATAATCACAATATTTTATCCATTAAATGTGTATTGAATCGAATGTTTGGCCACTTAAATTATAAATTAAATAATATAAATAAAAGGAGTCAGTTATGATGTTATTTTCAAATTGCAAATTCTGGGGTGTGTTGCTTGTGTGTAAAGACTAAAAAGAATGATAATCACAAGCTCTGATGATTAAATGATGTTAAAGAGACGAGGAATTAATGTCTGGTAAAATGGACAAATTTTCGATGGTAGTGGTGGGCCAATTTTTGTTAAATAATTGACTGATATCATATTTATGGTAACCCGTGAAGATTCAACTTGGTTAATAATTCTGGGTGGGTTCTTCAGTGCTTTGGAATTCAACGTCGTTGCCGTTGATATTGGTACGTTACACTGCTTCAAGGCTCCACCAATTTATTTTATTTTTGACTATTTATGCACGATCTTAATTGGTGATTTTTCTTTTTCATTTGTTATTTGAGTTTTGTTTTGGACTAATAAAAAAAGCATAAAGCATTTATCTTTGAAGCATTGACATGAGGTTCAACCGTTAATCGCTTTTGCTTTCTTTATTCCATCTTTTCGCTTTTTCCTTTTCTTTTATACACTGGATCAATCGTCCTCCTTTCAATTTTTATATTGGGTTAAATAACACTCAATGGTTCAGATCGCATTTAATATGTAGTTTTCTCTAAATATATATTATTCATGACATATAGAATATCATTTCAGTTGCTAAAAATATAATAAATTAAAGGATTGTAACTGAAATTCAAGAATTGCTAATACTAATCTCATCATAAATAGTAATTAGACTTGGGCCGCCATTTTTTACTCTTGAAGTTGTGTCGGTGGAAGACGAAGGAGAATATTTGTGGACTTGGACTCTTCCATGGAGATTGAATGACTTGTCATTACACTGTGTCCTGACTAGTGATAGCCCCCACAAACACACATTTATTTATATATTATATTATATGAAACACTCTCGTTTACTTTCCTCTAGTAAATATCAAATACATCCACTCATAATTAAAATAATTAACAAATTTTTTCTTTGTATTTGTGATAGATTAAATCCCAACATACATAATTATAATGTTTGGATGTTAAGGATAATTGTAAAGTTAATGATTAGTAGGTTAATGAAGGAAAATAAATTCAGGTCATTTTAAGATATTGATTGTATTTTTATGTTTAAAAGTCTTATGTAAATCTTTTATATAAGGTTTATATAAAAACTAATGACAGACCAAAAATATTGTATCCTGGTTTTCATGTATTTTTCCGTGTGTATAAATATTATCTTGGTATTAGAACAATTGAGAGACAGACGCCCTAAACTCCACCATGTCAACGGATTTAACAAACATTGTTGTTCCTCCTAGGAATCAAACTGAGTCATACACAAAACATTTCATCCAATTCTGTCCTTATTTGTAAATCATTGTCCTTCCCGTGGTAAGATTATACAAATTAACTTGATGGTTAATTACCTACTTGTAAGTTGTAACCAATCCTTGACCCTTGAATTTCTTGGTAAAACAAAATCCAGCCTACAAACACTACACATATATGATTAGCTTTCTCTTGGGTTAGTTATTGAGCTCAATGTCTGTCCGAATCCATCCGAGCCACAGTAGTTGGTCAAAACTCCTCACACGAAGTTTGGTTGAAATCGGAAACTGTTTTCACCAATCAGATTAAGCATGGCCAATACCTTAAACTATAGGCAATAAATTCAACAAGCAATCAAATGCACAATAATACACAACGAGAGCGATCAAAATCAAATGGAGGCTAATCAGTGTCACTTATGATAACGGGGACTTCTATGGCCTTGGTTGCGGAGACTGATCCAATCAAGGAAGGGGTGGCTGAAGTCAGTGAAAAGGCATGTTGCTGTATAAAATTACTACAGATTTGATCAAACTTATAATAATACTCAAAAGTAACTTTAATCCAAATAACATTTTTATTACTTTTCCAGCCACTCCAGATATGGTTATATGGTTCAGTCGGATGGCTATAGTAATCCTACTCGTCCAACATATGTTTGTAAACTATATAAAGCCTTGTATGGTCTTAAACAGGCTCCAATGGTCCAACATATCTTGCAATACTGAAGATAAAAGGTCTGTGGCTAATTAAGGTGTCTACATTGGTGACAATCTAGTGTCATGGTCATCCGAGAAGCAACACGTGGTTGCTCATTCAAGTACAAAATCAGAGTATCGGGCTTTATCTAATCTGGCTGCAGGAATTGTGTGGTTCAAATTCTTCTTAATTAGTTGAGCTTCATATTCGGTTGCCTTGTCTCTCATAAAATAAGTCCAGTAGCTTAGCATGACAATATGGGTGCTGGGGCCTTAACAGCTAATCCAGTCTTTCTGCACGAAGTAAACACATCGAAGTCGATGTTTATTTTGTTCGGGACATGGTTCCACGAAACAAGTTAGGCTCCTGTTACGTTCCATCTTGTGACCAAGTTACATATTGTCCTACAAAAATCTTGACCTTCCCTGCTCACTGTGATTATTATTTGAAAGGCAAACTTGAAAAGACAGGGGGAACGTTAAGGATATATGAAGACCAAACTTGGAAAACCAACATTACCTGTACACTACTGAGGAGGAAATGTAATGTTAAAGATAAGTAGACTAGTTGAAGATAGGTACTGGACTAGCTCATTGTCAAGTTACTATAGGACATTCATTGTTATTGTTATTATTATTATTATAAAGTCTAATGACAGACCAGTGATGTTGTATCAGGGCTTCCATATATTTTTCCCTGTGGATAAATATTATCTATTATATAAGGGAACTTACTCTTCCTTTATTATAGAATAGAGTTCTTTTGATATTATAAGAGTATATTTTTGAATCCATGTAAAGATTAATTTAATTAATATATATAGGACATTTAAAACCACACTGTTTATGGGCAGCATCACTATATGCCTCAGTATAATGAATGCAACAACTACTAGGGGTCACGGATATGGGTGGTAAAAATGATCCCATTTTTTATATGTTTAAATTTTGAAGCTTAAAGAAATTGATTGTAAAAGGAAGTTGAGTATGTGCATAGAATTGTTGTGCATTTGTGCACTTGCTAATTGCTACATTTGAGGGATGCTGAAATTGGTTCCTTAATGCCGTAAACAAATTGAGTTAACGCACATAACATGTTCATTAAATGGTGTTATACTTTTGCTAGGATTTTTAATTTCAAACGTCTTTGTTGCTTACAATTTTATTTTAGTGTGGTATCATGACATTGGCACCCCAATAATTCCTGATTTTGCCCCATCTAAAATTTTAGACATATTTTAAATTGGGTGAGGATATTGCAACTAGTATTACCAACAAAAAGAATGCATTCACCATTAAAAATTTAAATAAAATTTATATTTTAAGAATTTATAAAAATGTAAAGAAGAAAATAACTTTCTCCATTCTAACCCTAATTATCTAATTTGTGAAATGTATCAAAAGCTCTCCCATCAATTAGTTCAAGTGTTCAGCCTTGCATTCAAAATCTGTCAATTTTAATGAAGTATAGAATCTTCTATCACCCTTTTTCTAAGCAAAAAGTTACAATAGGGAATATGTAACCTTTATTACACACATTATTTCTTTTTTATGGATTCTTTTAGTGCGTCATCTTTGAATATAAACTTAATTTTTTAAAAAATCATATATATATATATATTTTGAAATATAAAGAAATTTTTATAAACCACTATCATAAGGGAAAATATAAATAACATTAACATTATGTTAACTTAAAACCTCTGAAGAGAATAAGGTCAAAAATGTGAGTTTTTAAACCAAACGATTTTCATTTCGAGGAATGACGTGACACTTATAAACTTCCCACAATCTTACATAAGGCTTTAACATCATCAATAATCAAACTATTTACCCCCCTAAAACTAAAAGAATCTGCGAATTAATAGCATGGTCAACAAAAAACAGAGTCCACTTCGATAAAATCAACCTTCAAACCCAAGGAACTAGCAGCCTTCAAACCTTCTCTAAGAGCCAGAAGTTCACCAGCTTCGGGTGTGAAGAAACCACACCAGGGACGAGCCAGTGCAATCACCACATCCCCCGCATGATTCCTCACAGCATCCCCCAAACCAGTTACATCTCTGCCAACTTTAACAGCTGCATTCGAATTAAGTTTCAAACAACCAACAGGAGGAGGACACAACATCCACCGCATCATCTTTACTCATCCATTACATCATTATTATTTTCTTTATGTATAGAAAAATATTATTATTATCATTATTTTTTAATTTCGAAGCACACCTCTACCCAATATACATATTTTATATCAAAGTTAGTGAAACTCATCCAACATACCTTTTTTATATCGAAGTTAGAGAAACACATCCAATATATCTACAAAAAAATCATTAAATCAACTAACTGTTATGTTTGGTACCATTTCAACCCAAACATCAATTTTATAGAGAAAATAAAAAAGTGGAAATATGAATTCTATACGTGATATGTTGTGAAATGGAGGATGCGAATTTCAAATGTCTGAAATGCAATGCAATGCATGCAGCATGCATATTCTGTGGATGGTTTGACGGGTTCCCTTTTCCAACAGTTTGCGTAATATCTGCCTTCATGATAGAAGATGAGTACGGATGCTGCTGTCTTCTTGACAAGAAATATAAGACTAGGGCATCAGTAATTATTATCACGAAAGCAGAGAGTGAAAAAGAAATATTCTATTCATTGTAAAGCAAAATAACAAAACAAAGTTTATATAACTTAACCTATTGTGCAGCTTAGCGAAAAAATAAAATAACAACCAGTATAGTTGGCCAACCTACTAGAATACTCTATACACAACAAAATAACTAATTATTTCTAATAGCCCCCCTCAAGATGGAGAGTAAATATTGTGAACTCCCATCTTGCTAAGAAGAAGAAGAAACTGAGAAGGATTAAGTGCCTTCGTGAAGAGGTCAGCAAGCTAATTTTGAGTCGAAACATGTAAAGTTTTCCAAAGTCCAGCTTGAATCTTTTCACGAACAAGATGACAGTCAATCTCAATATGTTTAGGGTGCTCATGATAAACCGGATTTGCCGTAATGTGAAGGGCAGCCTGATTATCGCAAAATAAGAGAGCTGGACATGATGAGGTATCTGCAAGTCAGATAATAAAGAGAGTAACCAGACTAACTCACAAGTAGCATTGGCCATAGAACGATATTCTGCTTCAGCAGATGATCGCAAAACAATATGTTGTTTTTTTTTTTTTACTTCCAAGAGACTACGGAAGTTCCAAGGAAAACACAAAAACCAGTAATAGAGCGACGAGTGTAAGGACAAGTAGCCCAATTGAAGTCTACAAATGCTTTAAGCTGCACTGTTGAACTAGCAGAGAAAAACAAGCCTTGACCTGGAGTTCGTTTAATATACTATAAAATTCGATAGGCAGCTTTGAGATGTGGAACCCTTGGAGCAGCCAATAATTGGCTAAGTTGATTCACAACATAACAAATATCAAGACGAGTGATAGTGAGATATAGTAAACGACCAATTAAACGTCGATAACTAGTGGGATCAGAAATTAATTCACCATCATATTGAGAAAGCTTAAGATTGGGTTCCATAGGAGTAGATGTAGGCTTACAAGCCAAGTAACCAAAATCTGAGAGCAATTCCAAGGCATATTTACGTTGACAAACCGAAATTCCAATTGCTGAACGAGCAACTTCTAAACCCAAGAAATATTTAAGGACCCCCAAATCCTTCATCTTAAAGTGAGTATTAAGAACGGATTTTAAATTGTCAACAGCAACTTGATCATTACTTGCAATGATAATATCATCAATGTAAACTAAAAGAGTCAAAAATGAATTACCACAATGTCTAATGAAGAGAGAATGATCACTAGCGGGTTGAGTAAACCCCTCAGCAATTAAAACACTCGAAAACTTGGAAAACCATTGATGAGATGCTTGTTTCAACCCATAAATGGACTTATGTAATCTGCAAACAACATTAGCAGGTAAAATCACACCTTTTTTGCAAGTATAACCAGGAGGTATTGCCATGTAAATCTCTTCCAAAAGGTCACCATGTAGAAAAACATTTGTAACATCAAGTTGAGTCAAAGACCAACCAAATATAGCAGCTAAACTGAGCAAAACTTTAACAGTAACAAGCTTTGCAGCAGGGGAAAAAGTGTTCAAGAAATCAATACCTTCTTGCTGGGTGTACCCCTTGACAACTAGGTGTGCTTTGTGTCTTTCAATACTACCATCAGCTCGAAATTTAGTCTTGTACACTCATTTACAACCAACTGGGTGTTTTCTTGGCCGAAGAGACACAATAGACCAAGTACCATTGCTTTCCAAAGTACTCAACTCGACATTCATAGCATCTCGCCATTCTTGAAACTCAGTTGCTTGGGAAAATGTTTGAGGTTCAAGTTGAGAGGTAATGGCTAATGAAAAAGCTCGGTGAGGCTTAGAAAGTTTCTGGTAACTCAAAACAGAAGAAATAGGATGAGTGGTTGAAGAAACCAAAAGAGAAGAGGATGTTTGAGCTGCTAAGAAAAGATGGTAATCCGAAAGGTAAGATGGCTGTCTAGTAACTCTTTGTGGACGTGTAGAGTTGTGAGATGATGAAGGTGTAAATGAAGGATTGGACTGAGTGTTATGTGACTCTGAAAAGTCATGCACGGGTCTAGGAAGAACTCTATGATAAAAAAATCAAGTGGCAAGGATGCAGATTTTGGATCAGCGAAAGGGAAGATAGACTCATGAAAGACGACATTTTTGGAGATGTAAGTGGTGTTCCTAGCTAGATCAAGTAAGTATCCTTTATAACCAAAAGGATAACCAAGAAAATCAGAGGCTCTAGCTCATGGAGTAAACTTTGAACGACAAGTAACAAGAGTGGACCCGTAACATAAACACTCAAAAGTCCTAAGATGATAATAAGAGGGACGTTTGTTGGTTAACAATTCATAAGGTGTTTTATTGGACAATAAAGGTGAGGGAGTATGATTAATTAAGTAAACAGCAGGGAGAACACACTCATCCCAATAGCAAAGAGGTACATGAGATTGAAAGAGTAGAGAACAAGCCATATTAAATATGTGTTGGTGCTTTCTTTCAACGACAAAATTTTGCTCGGGTGTCTCCACACACGAGTGGTAATGCACAATTCCTTTAGAATTGAAAAAATCAGTAAAAGCCAATTCAGGTGCATTATCAAAACGAACAGATTTAATTGTTGTGTTGTATTGGTTTAAAATCAAATTGAAAAATGTAGGAAAAACTTATTTAACTTCTGACTTAGAACACAACAAATAAACCCAAGTTGCACGTGTGCAATCATCAACAATAGTGAGGAAAAATTTGTGACCTTTAGTTGTGGGAACATGAAATGGTCCCCAAATATCAATATGCACTAAATCAAATGGTTTGGCAGACATATTGCTATGAGAAGCAAATGGAAGCCGTTTTTGTTTGGCAAAATGACAAATAACACAATGTGAAGACGATTTTGTAGAAATAGGAATTTGTAATTCATTATGCAAAATTTGAAGTTTAACAAAAGACAGATGTCCAAGGCGAAAATGCCATACATCAGATTTGGTCATTACAACATCATTACAAGAAGAAACAACTGAATTACAAGAGATAGTTCCTAAATCTAGAAGATAAAGATTGCCTTCTCTCCTACCCTTCCCAATCGTCAATCCCCGAGAAAGGTCCTGAATCAGACACGAGTATGGAAGAATGTTAACTGAACAATGATGTAAAAGAGTTAAGGAGCTAGTGCTTAGTAAATTAAAATGAAATAAAGGAATATATAAAACATCATGCAAAACCAAAAATTTTGTCAATCTCACTGAACCTATTCGGGTGATATGTACTGTGCGACCATCAGGTAGTGTTACTTGTGTAATGGGTATCTCAATAAACGAAGAAAATAAGGTAGAATCACAACAGACATGGTGCGTAGCACCTGAATCAATAACCCAAGTACAAGAATTAAGGTAAGGACGATTTGAAAAAGGAAAGGAAAAAAGATTACCAGAACAACTTGAAATCGAAGTACCCATGGCAGACGAAGTTTTAGGAGAGGCGAGAGAGCTCTGATGAAGTTGAATACTAAGATAAGCAATGAGTTGCTGACATTGGTCCATCGTGAGTGAGGAAGGAGCAGTAGTGTTTGTCATTGCAAATGAAGAAGGAGCCCCAGTCGAAGAAGACACAGATGGGCTACTGATGGATTGAAGTGAGCTCTGTTGTTGAGCCTTTCCTTTGGGCTTGTAGCTAGGAGGATAACCATGGAGCTTATAACAACGGTTTATAATGTGGCCCATTATACCACATTGAGAACAAATAGGTCTGTCTTTTCTCTTCATGGATTGAGAAGAGATTGCAGCAACAGATGAAGTAGAAGAAATGGTAGAAAATGCCATTGACTCTGAGGAAGAAGAACCAGATGGGGGATTCAACCCGAGAGCACGTTGTTGTTCTTCTTGAATAACAAGATTGAGCACTTTTGAGACAGTGGGCAAAGGATCAAACATAAGAATCTGGGCTCTAATGGCAGAATAAGACTCATTTAATCCAACCAAAAATTGCATTACATACTCCTGTTGCTGATAATCAACCCAATTTTTCATACCTCTACAGTTACACACAGGCACCGGTTGGAAATCTTTAAGCTCATCCTAAAGAATTTTTAGATGAGTAAAATAAGTGTTGATATCCAGAGATCCCTATGAAAGACCAAGTAATTGTTGCTTGATCTGAAAAACACGAGGTGTATTACTCCGATGAAATCGATCGTATAGATCAGTCCAGACATCATGAGCATTATCTATGTACAAAAGACTATCACCAATTTCCTTGTCCACTGAATTTAGTAGCCATGAAATAACCAAACTATTATATCGTGACCAAACACCAGACAATAGATCTGTAGCAGGAGGTTAAGCAAGAGAACCATCAACAAAACCAAGTTTATTCTTGGCATTAAAAGTAATAAGCATGGATTGACGCCATGTATTGTAATTAGATCCATTGAGAAGATGGGAAACAAGAACCAAACCAGGATTGTCTCCATTGCGAAGAAAATATGGACTATTAGTATCATCCATGGTAGATTGAACACGAGGAAGAGGATCGGGATCGTGCGGAGGTGTAATCGGACCAAAACGATTGGTGTTATTATTGTGTTGGCCACCCCCACGAGCCATGAATGAAAATCAGAGAAAGAGCAATGAAAGGAAGTGCTCTGATACAATATCACGAAAGCAGAGAATGAAAAAGAAATATTCTATTCATTGCAAAGCAAAATAACAAAACAAAGTTCATATAGCTGAACCTATTGTGTAGCTCAGCAAAAAAACAAAATAACAACCAGTACAGCTGGCCAACCTACTAGAATACTCTATACACAACAAAATAACTAATTATTTCTAATAATTATGTTATGGAAATATCCAAAACTATGTTATTTCAAAGCATATTATTAGCTAATTAAAATAAAATAAAATTAGATTTACTCTAAGTTGCCCAAATGACTAAACCAGTCACTAGTTCCATTATAAACCCTAATATATATATATATATATATATATATTTGGAAAATCAGAAGTTAAAAGAAGAATTTAAAACAATAACAAATAGATAAAATCTTCAAACTGTCTACTCAGCACGGCTTGTAATTTTGTAATTCTGATATGGGCCAATGTTTTTCATTCTAATTTACTTAATCTCATCTTGCGTTTTTGTGCTCTCAACTATCGACTATGGTGATGATTGAGAGTATAGCTAGGTATTTTCCTTTTTTGCATTGTGAATATAATGTTGGTAAAATTTTTCTGCTGAAAATTGAAAAGATAAATAGTTGTTACGTATAAATATCTGCATTGAAGGAAAAGCTATCAACAGGTCATTTTGTTGTTTTTGGGATATGAATGGAATGAAAGATGAAGAAAAATGATTTTGTTTTTGTTAAATATGAGAGGTAATTTTAATATATTTAAGAGTAATTTTATCCAACCCACTCCAAATAATTAACCCCAAATTAACTAAAATAATGTGATAAATATTTTGTCTTTATCATATAAATCATGAGATGGAAATGCGGAGTGCTTTTTTTTTTTTTTAACTTGCGACACCAACTAACCCCTTTTTTTTTTTCACCTAATTCGCAAGCCACCTTGACCCACCCCTCCTTTGCAACCCTAAACCATTGTTCGTAAATACGGCCGTACCGGACCGTATATACGAAGATACGACCGTATTGGTTGGAAAGCGCATCCATACGGCCGTATTTTGGCCATATATAATTTTGTCCGTATAATGCGTACAGGTACAACCGTATACGGTCGTCCGGCACGGAAACGGGCGTATATTGCATCATACGGCGGGTGGGTTTTAGAAAAAAAAAAAAAAAAAGATAAGAGAGAAAATGGGTATAAAAGGAAAACAACCCTAAAATCATCTCAAAATCTCACGATCAGCTGCGCCTCTTTCACCCTCTCTCCTCACCGGCTGGTGTAGGTTCCGTACGGCACAGTGGTAGCTTTCCGGCGCCTAGCTTCCATTTTCGGCGGGTCTAGGCGTCCAGTACCACGTATTTACGTACCTTGGGCAGAGTTACGGTGAAGAAATGGAGAGGGTGAAGGAAGAGAGAACCTTGGGTGGAGTTGCAGTGAAGCAATGGAGAGGGTGAAGGAAGAGAGAACATTGGGTGAAGTTGCAGACTTATAGTGAAGCAATGGAGACAGTGAGGAAGAGATAGGGTGACGGCTAACCTAACATGTGAATATATATATATATATATATATACAAAAATTGTAAAAAAGACCTTAAGTTATCATAAAATACCCAATTGAACCCAAAACTAGTATACATAAAACCCTAAGTTATGATAAAATATCCAATCAGACCCCAAAAATTATAAATAAGCCCTGAATTATGATAAAATACTCAATTTGATTTGAAAAATAAATAAATAAATCTCTATAATTATATATACAAATATAAAAGATGATTTGTCGTATATACATCCCGTATAATGCGTATCGACCGTACCGTATCGCACCACAACGGGGTGCCCGTACTGTACCGTACCACGTATTTACGAACCTTACCCTAAACTATCACCTTCACCGGTCTATCTCTATCGTTGTGCCCTTGTCACTGTTGGTTGCCGCATTGTGTTGGTATTCTTTTTTCTTTATATAATTATTAACTAGTCAATTGTTTGTTATTTTCTTTATGATATGTAACTTGTTAGGTTAATTGTTTATTCTAAAGTTGTTTTTAGATTATATAAGACATATTTGATAATATTTTGTAGTTATATAACTTTATTTTATCCTTATGGATTTTTTTTTTTTTATTTTTAACAGGTTTACTATCGATCAACAGATAACATGTTGATCGACAATCAAATCGACTAGTCATTGAATAGTCGCCAACCAGTCTACTAGCCACTAGACGACCGACCGCCTAGCAACTAACACTTTCTTAAATACTAGATGAGAAAGATGAAAAGGAAAAAAGAGATAAGATGAGAAATATATATATATTATACTTTTAATGAAAAACATTTCGGATTAGGTAGTGCATAGATTTTGGTGCTATAAAACCTAAAATTAGTAATTTGGTGTCATTCTCATAAGTGTCGTGTAAAATGATGTTATTATTATTTTTTTATTATTAATACCAATGATATTACTTTTAACATTTTCTCAATTTTTATTATTATAAATACCAATACCAACAATCGATGATTTGTCCAAATATGCTAAAATTGAAAACTACATGTGCACTACTCCTCCTGTAACACCACCGTGGTGATATTTACAACTTTATCACATCACAAATACGAAAGAAAAATACATTAATTATTAAAAGTTTCCTCAGAAGGAGAAAATGTACTTGTACTCCCTAATTACAATATTACATGATTTCATTTTCCGAAAAATTAACTAGATGAAAAGTGGGCATACAACTATTAAATGATATAATACTTGTACAATTACTAAGTAATTACTATCTATTACAATGTTATATATATTATTTTAAAAAACCTTGACTTCGAATTAAAGAAAAACATTAAGTACAAAAGTAAACACAAATTGATAAAAGAAAAGAAGCAGAGGACACTTTTTGATTTTTATTTTCTTTCTATATTTCGGATGATCAATCTACAAGCGTGTGACTTCTATTCATATAAGTGTTTCATTTCAATCTCCGCTTGACATTTAAGTTGCCACAAGGCAACAGACATGAGGCTACCCTATGATGTAGATAGCAATTTACATCTTTTGCTAAAGTTGTTGTCCCACTTAATTTTTTGCAAAAACTTAATACTATAGAGTGATAAACATCCAAAAAGAAGTATATACAACTAATGAATGCCAGCAGTATTACACGTCAGATAAATATAAGTGATATTTCATGTACAATGTAATGGCTATTACAGCCTCATGCAAGTTGCCATTTAACAACTTAAATGCCAAAGTGAAGATTAAAATAATACTCTTATAAATAGAACCTAAATAAAAGTTCTATACTCGTAGAATAATCATCCGAAAACACTAAAAGAAAAATTCAAAAATCTTTTCTAGTTACTTTCGCCTTATCAATTTGTGTTTATTTTTCTATGCTGATTTTTCTTTATTTTACAACAAATTTAAACTAATAATTGGAAAAAGTTAAGCAACACTGGAACACCTACCATATAGATTGATTAACATCGTCTTAAAATTTTTAAACACAAGATCTAAGCATTAAGTTTTACTGCTATGATATCATGAACTACTGGCAAAATCAATTCATTCTCAAGCTACGGATATTTGAACAAGAATAGTGCTTTTGCTGCTAGATCCTGTAATTCAGTAATAACACCTACCTTACTTGAGCCAGACAGTGAAGATAAAATTACATCCTATTCTGCCAAGAAGTTAGTTCCACCACGGATATTGATGTAGAACCTCCCATGATGGAAATCCAGACTGTAATGGTTTTGGTTAATCAATGGCAAATGGAAACTCCTTTCAGTTGCTTCCCAATGTACCGTTAGTAGTTATCCTCATGGACCAAAAAAGGATGATGAACAAGAGCAGAGAGCATATCTGGGTGAAAGGTGGTCACTATATCACATTATTAATCATTCAAAACAGATCGACTCGACTCCACAGATAAAATTATTACCTAACCAGAAAATCAATTAAGCTTTTTTGCCTAATCTTGAGTTTCTTCTTGAATTGATCTCAGCTGCCCAACTTTTTCCTACTTCTGTCTGAAATTTTCCTGAAAATCATCAGGAAGAAAGAATTCATAACATGAAGTTGATAATTCTGGAGTGCGATATGGAGACATTAGCACCTTCTTTTTTTTAAGTTATATAGTGACAGCAAGGATGGGAAAATTTATTTTACCTGCTGTGGAGAGGAAAAACTCATCCAGCACCTTCCCGTGTTCTGCCATAATATTATAATCGCATATGAGACGCATGTATATCAAAGCTCGTAGTTTAATTCTGTTGAGAGATGACTTAATGGAAATGTTGGCACAATTTGATAATATTCAGTCATAAATATTCTGATTATGTAATAGTGAAAAATTATCTAATTATACTGAAACAAGAGGATTTCTGTTAAATCATGAACTGATAAATATTGTCCAAGTTCAATTTCATTCAGTACAGAATTAATATCTAAATTTTACAAATTCATCTAAAAAGCTTACCCATTTCATACTCCATTGCCTGCAGAATCATCTCAACCTGCAATGAGAACATCTAGAGTCTTTATCTAAGGAAAATGAGCGAGAGTATATAGAAAGACAGAAAACATGCTTGTAATTATAGAACGATAGCTAGGATCACTTAAGAGCATCGCGGGGAAATGGATGTATGAACATACTTTGTCAAAATCCTTCACAAGATTTGCTTCTATAGAAGCATTATTTTCATACTCTGCCCAAAGTTCTTTGATCTCTTCAGCTGCAGATAACAAATACTCAGTTACATACGATCAATGACAAATAAATGTGTTTGAGTAATTAAAACTTCCCATGATGGCCAAAGTTAGGCACCACCCCTCATTCCTCCACCGAGAACTTTGCACATTTCGTTTAATGCTGCCTGCTCCATTCTGCTCTTTTCTACTTTAGGCACACCATCAGATGGTGTTATATCTCCAACAATAGCTATAAAAATCCAAGCAGACTACGAAAATTAGATTCATGCAATCTGAAATGCACATTTCTGTTGAAAAAGATTTTATTGGAAATAAAAAAGTATTTGCGCTCCAGAACTACATGCAAGCAAAAATATACAAAAAGACTTGTTTGTTTGTCCTGTCTTCTCATGCCACTAACAAACTACTTTGGGGTTATATAAAATAGGTTAACTAGAGTGGAAACCAGCATACCAACTTGATGCCTAAAACCATAATCACATCACTCATTTGAACGATAGACAACATGACATAACAAGTTCTAAACCCATATCTACAGCCTTTTCTCTTTCAAAGTTTCTACTAGAAACAATAAAAGTCATCACAATTCTACTTATTTGCTATCTAGCACCTCAACTAGTGACAATGGGGCAATAATTTTTCACATGGGGAAATCACACTAACCTCCACTGAGGTTTGCTATAATTACAAACGGATCAAGGTTTGCATTTTATTGACATACCATGCCCATATTAGCCAAACCATTACCTGGACTAAGACTTTCAATACCCCTAAAATAATTACAAATTTGATAAAGTAATTAAGATTAAAACAAGATGTGAAAAAGAAATGAAAATGAGAGAATTCAGCCAGATCTTTTCCACTCTGTAGATCTCACTGAATCTCCTCCACCAGCAATGAAGCTACATCTCAAAAATGGAATTCTGTTTTTCTTGAATAATTTTAAAATTTAAACCTTTTATTTTCCATTTTATTCTTAATTTAAATAATTTTTAGTATGTACTTTTATTTTATAAATGAAATGACTATAATACCCTAAAAGCATTATGTCTTAACAGGTGGTCACCAATGGCAAGGGAAGTTTGTGTAAAGGCAAACCTTGTTTCAACCTATTATTATAGCAAACTTTTGCAGAGGTTCTCCCTTTCACAGTTAAGCATCACTTCAACCATTATAGATAATAGTTCTAGCCTGCAAATTATTGGAAAATACATGAAACCACTAGAAAGCAAAATTTCTCCAGATCACCATATTAACAAGCTCCATAAACAAAACGTATCCTCAGAATTGCCAGCCACCTCCAAAACACTATTAAGTCCCTCGTATTTGTCTTTAATACTACCAAATGACCATCAAGTAAAACTTCTAGATAGCTTCAACCAAGGATCTTTTCACTCTATGGTGCAACAGCCAAGGATAAAGGCAAAAGCATAGTGAAGATAGATTCCATTTCAAATCCAGGTCACATTACAAAGGATACATATTATAAAATGCATGGCATAATAGAATTTTCACAAATTTTTAATATTTCCATATCTTATTTGTTGATGAATAAGTTATTTATTAACCAGCAGAAAAAACCAAAATATGAAATCTAAATTCTACAACATAAATGATCGTAAAAAGGCCCCAAATGATATGTGCAACTGGATTTTGATAACCAAAAAGAAATCGTGCATTGCTATTTTTTACCTCAGAGCTGAACAGTAGATCTATACTCCCTCAAAACTTCTGCAACTCCTCTCAAGCCTAAATTCCAAGCATATACAATGCTTAATTTATTTATTTATTTATTTTTCTTTATAGGAAGCAGAAACAATTTATTGCAAAAAGCGCATATACAAACAAACCCTAATAAAAAACAGTAAAGCTGGTGTCGAAAACAGCCCCTATACTGTAGGGAACAAATAGTCCGCTTAGGCTATTAAAAGGAGCCTTCAAGTACAAAACCAAGGCCCACATAACAAAAGAAACACCGAAAGGATATCCTCATCCCACAGCATCTCCCAATTGGAATAAACAAAGAAAATACAAGTATCTTTGCATTCGTTGGAGATGAAGGCCCCGAAAGATGCAAACATGGTGCAATATCTAAAAAAAAATGCAAATTAAACCTTGTCCTTTAATTCTACCTCAACACATAGGGTCAGCCACTGTCTCTTAATCTATTCTTGCCTCCTCATTTTTCCCCCCCAAAAATTTTCTCCACTCGAAAATCCATGTAATTGGTTCAAGGTAATGCTGTAATGCTCTCTAACCACATAGTTGTAGTTAAGGACATACCTAGTTACACTAAGCTAAATGCTATTTGATTAACCATTCAACCTGTCTAGATCAGATGACGTAAGCACTGGCTTAAAACAAGCACATTACTACCAGAACCTGAGTGCTGCTCTTATTTGTAAACCATAATATACATCTCCCATAACCAGAATGCTAAAATTCAGTAGAAGCATATGAAGGATTTCCTAAAAGTATGACACATAAAAAGCAAACAAAAGATCACACATACAAAAAATAGTTAACAAAGTGCAATTCTGCATGATGTTTCTGGTTAAGTCAAAGTTATGCAGGTTTACAAGCTCCTACACTACTAAATAAATTCTCAAATTACAAGATTGTAAATTTAAAAACAAATAAATTGACTGAATTAATAAAACAAAACTAGATAAAATATATATATATATATATATATATATAGAAAAAGCGATACCTTCTGCAATATCATGCACAATTGCTATCTTAATACACCTGTTCAAGAAAGAAGAGGGGAAACGTTCAATACACAACTATTTAGAACCCTATGGTAGGTGAAAGAGGAGAGCAACCTTTCTCTGTTGACACCAGGAAGGTCACCAACAATCAAAGCCATCAAGGCCATGCGGTACATATGATCAGCAATCGACTCTGGACCCTTGATTCCATGATTGACCCATCCTTTCCTCTTTGTCGTCTACAAAACATCAATTTTCAAAATTTTCAAACTCAAAATTACATTTTTCTCAAGCAAAGTTCGTACCTTGAGCCGGTTGCACAATGTAAGAAAATCAATAGCCGAAGATGTGGACGACCAACCCGAAGACTCGATCGGAGGTTCCGTATCGGCCAAATTGATCGATTCATTGGAGCGGAGGCTGTCGGATCCGGGTAAGTGTGCCCGGACCGAGAGGAGTCTCGGGTACGGAGCTTCCAAAACGGGTCTGTATGAGCTGCGAGTGGAGAAGGGGAGAGGTAAGCGAGGTTGTAGAAGACGGTTGAGTGGAGGCGTGCAATGAGTAAATGAATTAACTGCCATTGTAGTAGTTGTTGTTGTTGTTGATTAAACAACCGAAAAAAAAAAAAAAATCAGAAAAGAAAACTGTTTTCGGTTTTCCAAGTGTTTTATGTTTTTGGTTGATGAGGTCTGTGAAACTGTTTTGACAGAGACGCCAGAATCGGAGGGACTCGTAAAGCTTGGCCTGTCTTTTTCATCTCTCGCTCTTTCCTGGCCTTTTACCACGTGGCCTTCCTTTCATCGTCCGATTTTTCATGATCAAACAGCAACGCCTCCTCTTTGCTTATTATTTTATTTCCGGATTAAATAATGAAAAATGCTTAAAAAGGAATAATTTTTTTATCACTATAATAACTTTTTCTTAAAATGTAGTTCTCATTTACATATGATATAAGAGTTGACTATCATCATGCAAAATTATCAAATATGTCTGAAGAGTTTTCTTTCTCTATTATTGGAATAAATTTCTTCTGATATAATAGAAATAAATTTTTAAATTGTATATAATATTTAATTTCGACAAATCTGGATAGATTTTCAATATTTAATTTAAGTGAATTTCTAATTATATTATAATCATATCAAATATATATCGTAATGCAAAACTAAATTTTGATATTGATTTTTTTTGCACATCACCCTTTAATAGGAATGGTTTAACATTTTTTTTTATCTTAAAAGATTAAGAATTCAAGTTTCATCCTTATTCTAAAATACAAGGCATAGACGTAGTTTTTTCTGAATTTAATTCTCCTATTTCCCACCCTGAAACAAAAAGTAAAATATTGTCAAATTCTTTTCATGACTATATTTAATTTTTAATAAAAAAAAATACAATCACAACAAAATTCAATAAATTGATTTGATTTTACTAAGATCCCCATATATATTAATGTATAAGATTAATGACTGGTAAACCATTGTATATTTGTATGTATCGTTTTTAAGATTGACACAAAATTAGGGTTATAATATTACTTAAACTTGTGTAAATCAATAGATACTTATTTTTTTTTACTAGAGTGATTTTTTTGGGAGAATTATAAATGAACCCTCAACTTTTGATAAGATATTAAATTAAACCTTCTAATGAATTAAAAGAATAACTATGTTTTTTTTTTTTTTTAAATGTTACGCACACATTAAGATTTTTTGACAAAATTTACATGAGATATTAATGGACCTACTAGGATTGATCATTGGTCTCCAACACTCAATAGGGGTAAGACTCAAATTTTTGACCTTTTAAAAGTGTGAAGGGAAGTACTCAACCGTTCTTATTAAAAAGTGATGTGTAGAAATAATCGAATATTAGTTATTATTAATTTCTACCTAAAAATTGACATGAATGAAACTATAAGGTCAAATCATAAAAATGAAATTAAATTAGAATTAAGAGTGGCACTGTCATGCACGCCGCTCAACTATCTGTCTAAATCCACGTTCTATTTATTTATTTTTCTCATAATTTTAGTTCGTAAATAGACGGAATATGAATTTCAGAAAAGAAAAAAAATGACTAAATATTGATCATGCTAAAGGCATGCAGATAGATAAATAAGAGACCACACCAAAAGGAGTGTGAGTTCATGAATACTCGAGAATACATACTTTGTCACTTAATGAATCTTGTGAGATCATTATAAAAGGGTCTTCAGTAGATTAAGTAAGATAGTTCAAGAGAGTGAGTTATTGTTTATCAATTTAAGGGTGTACTTATTTATCATCTACTGGATTTTGTGAGAAAGTGGTCAAATGTGTTTGGTCCTATGATTTTTTCCTATTTAGTTTTTTTTTTTACATAAAAATCATGTATTGATTTTTTCTCTCTCCTTTATTTTCTTTATTATGATTTTTTTTTTTAATTTGATCAAAATTTTTATTTCACTAAAAATTTGATAAGAACCTATCCACCCTCCTCCTCTAGCTTGTTTTTTAAAAAGAGCGGCGAAATTAAATACATGAGAGTTTGATAGAAACAATTCTTTTTTCGTTTAATTAATTACAAAGTTACCAATGGTCAATAATCTAAATGACATGCCAAAATTAAACAATTAAGTGTTGCATAAAAATCTACTTTCACAGATGATATTGAGAAAAAATTACTCATACATGCTTGTGAATGCCCATGGTGAAACTCAAATACTAATCATGGATGTGAAAGAGATGGGCACCAACCATTTGAGTTATAAGTAATTATATAAAATAAATCTAACTTTAAGTCAAATTAATGAAGGCAAATCTCAAAATTAATTATTTCATATAATCAATTTTGAAAAGTAACATCTTACATGATTCTCAAAATCAATACCTAGGTATCTGTTATATCCGTTTTCTGGATCGGCCCAAATGGCCCAGCTCAGGCCTTATTTACTTGAATAGAAGTAAGGGCCCAGGAGGCCCAATGTTGGAACCAGTGGTTGCCAGTCCAGCTCATGAGGTCTTCCAGGTCGCAAGCCAACAACAGTTCCCAGAACACCTCCTGCCCGTGCCTTCAGCTCGTGGAGCTCGCGAGGTCGCCCAGGTCGCGAGCTCGCGAGAACCTCCAGACCGTTTTATCTCTCCTCTTAGTCACATTACCTCCCCTCCAGTGCGCACCGCCTAGCTGATTGAAAGGCTTACCCTGAGGATATCGTGTATAGCAAGTTGTCAGAATTACCAACTCTCATGATTCCCCGCCGGAAACTGTCTGCACAATTACCCAGAAACATTTAATGAAGCAAAAGTCTCTTCAGGTATATTAAATGCAGACTCGTGCAGGAAGAAAATCATCATTATCTTTACAATTAATGCAGCATGATAATGTCAGGATCAGTTAAAACTAGCCGTTACCAGTAACGTGTGTAATTTTCTTTTGTATTTTTATATTGTCCTCTCCCCTCCTCTATAAAGGTGGGAGACATTTTTACTGTACCAACAAGTTAATACACTAGAAAACTGTCACTCTGCCGGAATAACCCCAGAGTGACCGTGGATGTAGGTGCAGTTACCGAACCACGTAAAAACCCTTGTGTTCTCTCTCTCTCTCTCTCTCTCTCTCTCTCTCTCTCTCTTTTCTCTTTAATCTCCTTGTTGATCACCTCATTAACTCCATCCAACCTCCAGGACCGACATTCCTTCACCTGAATTAATCACCACCAACCTTGAACTTCATTAATTACCCATTTACTAACCTTCAATTAGTACGACCAGGACCTTTAATTACCAAGTCCGGAGTCTGGGCCCCAGAATCTCTGGTTGACTGTTTCCGAACGTCAACATCTTTTGGCGCTAGAAGGAGGGCCCAACAGCGACCTGGTAATCTCCATTCAGTTACTATTTCACATTCACCTATATTTGTCTACCATGGCTAGGATCAAGGCAACGAGGAGTGTCGGAGTGGCAGAGGAGCGACGTGAAATTCGAGAAGAACAAAGCGCCTCACCTTCAGGAAACGAGGTCGCTCAGGAATGGCAGCAGCGCCAGCGAGCTCTAGAAGATACAGTAAGGGAGTTGATGACGACAGTGAGGGCGTTGATGGAAGTCCAAGCCCGCGCGGTGCAAAGACAGGTGGAGGTCGCACCACCGGGCAGAGCTCGCCATCGACCTTCAGAAGAGATCCCAACCCCGGAAGGAATAGCTGCTAGGGAAAGGTCACTGACCGAAGGATCAGCTCGCTCCTCGAACTTACACCCAATGAGAGCCAGGGGGCGGAACCAAGAGCGGGAGATCTCACCTCGCCAGAACATGATAAGGGTAAAGGCGAGCATGAAGGGCGCCAGGCGCGAGGAGGGTAGTCGTGGGCCAGAACGAGTCCGCGGATACCGTGCAGGTTATGAGCCCGAGCCGCAGAGGGCCCCCAGACACGTAGAAGCTTTCGGCGAAGAGGGCAGGTCGCAGAACCGTCAGTTTGTGGAGCAGGAAAGTACTAGTAGATGGAACCCCAGTCGACGATCTCTGACCCAGGACCCAATAGTAGAGGAGTTGTTACAGAGGGTCCAGCAATTAGAAGCTCGACCTGGAGGCCAGACCGGGGAAGAGCGAGAGAATCGCAGGGTACCATTCACCCGGGAGATCGAGACAGTGCCTTTACCAGCAAAGTTTAAACTCCCCAATATCCCTTCATACGGCGGCAGGACAGATCCTTACGACCATCTGGACGCTTTCAATGTACAGATGGATCTTCAGACAGATGACCCGCTGGTAAAGTGCCGAGTATTCCCAGCTACTCTAGGGGATGCTCCGCGAGCTTGGTTCAAAAGCCTTCTAGCCCGCAGCATCGGGAGCTGGAGAGAATGTCAGAAGAGGTTCCTAGACCAATACAAGGCCTTGAGGAAGCAGCTCGCGCCAACCTGTCACCTCGCTACCATTTTCCAGAGTCAAAACGAATCCCTGAAGGATTATATTACTCGGTTCAGAGAGAAGGTGAGTAATGTGGAAACGCCCTCTGACGAGAGTATTTTGACAGCTATTTCTGCAGGGCTCAGGAAGGACGAGAAGCTATACGAAAGCATTTACAAATCCCCAGTAAAGGATCTGAAGGAGTTTTACGAAAGGGCTGCTAAAGAAATCAGATGGGAAGAAGCCTTCGGGGCTAAGAAACCCGGCGGTCAGCGGGGTGAAGCGAGCGGTTCCCACCGCGAGAAAAGAAAGAACCATGGCGGTGATAAGCCGGGGGAACCGAGACACCAGACCGCCAATGTTGTGGTGAAGCGAGCTAGACCAGGGCCGAGGGCGGAGCGACCCCGGCGTCCGAGTCGATATGAAAGCTATAGTGTGTTATCGGACAGGCAAGACAGGATCTTCGCCGCAGAAAGAAACAGGGAGAATTTCGGTAAGCCATCCCCGACTGGACCCCCTAATCGACGTCGGGACCCGAGGAAATACTGCGCCTACCATAATGAGAACGGGCACAATACCTCAGACTGTTGGCAGTTGAAAGATGTCATCGAAGAACTCATAAGATGAGGCCGCCTAGGAGAGTATGTAGTACAGCCTGCTGGCAGGCGACCTCAGCACCAACGACCTCAGGGACAAGACCGGCAGCCCGAGCAACAGCAGCCTCAGCGAGCTCAGGAGCCCGAGCGCGAGCCCGCTGTTAGAACAATCTTTACCATTTATGGTGGGCCTTATATAGCAGGTACATCAAACAGGTCGTACCAGAGGTACGTGCGAGAAGCCAACCATACCCTACTGGCAGAATATGGAGGGAGTCGAGGGACCCACCAAAAGGGCAAAAGCGTCATCAGACAGTATTGTATTCACGGAGGAGGATGAGAAAGGAGTACGCTGGCCCACAACGATGCGATTGTAATTAGGGCCCAGATCAGTAACGTCGAAGTACGAAGGGTAATGATCGACACTGGCAGCTCAGTCAATGTCATGTATAAAAGCTGCTATGACCTGATGGGGTTAGGGACGGAGCAGTTAACACCTTCACCAGAGCACCTCTACGGATTCACGGGAGATGCAGTGATACCGATAGGCCAGGTCAAATTACCTCTCACCCTCGGAGAACCAGGCCGGCAAGCTACAATTCTTGCAGACTTCCTGATTATCAACAGTCCTTCAGCATACAACGTGGTCCTGGGGCGACCTTCGATGAACGAGCTAGACATGGTCACCTCCACCAGATCACTGACAGTCAAGTTCCCAACCCCCAACGGAGTAGGCTGTGTCAAGGGAGAACAGCAGTTGGCCAGGCGATGCTATGAAGATGCAGTGAAGATGAGAGTTAGAGGAAGGAAGGTAAACGTGGTCTCGGGTGGCCAACCACGAGTTATCTCTGAGGTCGGGGTGAGCGACGACCTCGACCCTCGCGAGGTGGATGCGGACAGGGCCACGAGACCTATTGAAGAGCTAGATGATGTACGGGTCAGTGAAGTAGACTCAGAGAGATGTGTGAAGGTAGGAAGAGACCTGCTACCAGAAGTGAAGACTGAGCTCATAGAATTTCTGAAGATGAACCTTGACGTCTTCGCCTGGAACCACGAAGACATGGTGGGGATAGACCCTGATGTTATGTGCCACAGACTGAACATAGATCCCCAGCACAAGCCAGTCCGCCAGAAGAGAAGGCCAATGACCCCGGAACGTTATGTAGCTCTGAAGGAGGAGGTCGAGAAGCTGCTAGCTAACAGGTTCATCAGGGAGGCCCGTTATCCTGTCTGGGTCGCAAATCCGGTCCTCATGAAGAAGAAAAACGGGAAGTGAAAGACTTGCATTGACTTCACCGACCTAAACAAGGCTTGCCCGAAGGACAGCTTCCCATTACCCAGGATTGATCAGCTGGTAGATGCGACAGCCGGGCACCAACTCTTGAGTTTCATGGACGCCTACTCGGGATACAACCAAATCCCCATGAGCCCGCGGAACGAAGAGCACACCTCTTTTGTCACTGATACGGGGTTATACTGTTACAGGGTGATGCCATTTGGACTGAAGAACGCGGGAGCCACCTACCAGCGACTGGTCAATGTCATGTTCCGGGACCAGATTGAGAAGACCATGGAGGTATATGTAGATGACATGCTGGTAAAGTCCCAGAAAGCAGCAGATCATGTTCGCGACCTGGATGAGACATTCAAAGTCCTCAGAAATTATCGGATGAAGTTAAACCCCCTGAAGTGTGCCTTTGGGGTAGCGTCTGGTAAGTTCCTTGGATTTATGGTAAATAGCAGAGGGATAGAGGCCAACCCGGAGAAGATCAGGGCGCTTGTGGAAATGAGGTCGCCCTCTAAAATCAAGGACGTGCAGAGTCTCAACGGGCAGGTCGCGGCTCTCAGCCGGTTCATCTCGAAAGCTATTGACAAACGTGTGCCATTCTTCGAAGCTATAAAGAAGTCCAGGAACTTTGAATGGAATGAGCATTGCGAAGAGGCATTTCAGAGGCTGAAGGAGTACATAGGCCGGGCCCCCCTCCTGTCCAAGCCAAAGGATGGGGAGAAATTATTCCTGTACTTGAGTGTTTCTGAACACGCCCTGAGCGCGGCCTTGGTGAGAGAAGAGGGAAAGATGCAGCTGCCCGTGTATTACATCAGTAAAAGGCTGGTTGATGCGGAGACCCGATATTCACAAATGGAGAAGCTCGCGTACTGCTTGGTAACTGCCTCCAGGAAGCTACGTCCCTACTTCCAAGCTCATCAGATAGAGGTCCTCACTCAGTACCCTCTCAGGCAAGTCCTCCAGAAAGCAGACACTTCAGGCAGGCTCCTCAAGTGGGCCATCGAGCTTGCTCAGTTCGACATAGAGTTTCGGCCCAGAACGGCATTCAAGGCCCAGGCACTTGCAGATTTTATTGTGGAATTCACAGGGCCAATACCGGAGCAGGAGGCACTAGCCGGTGATCAAATTTGGGAGCTTTATGTGGATGGATCCTCTAACGAGCAAAGCTCAGGAGCTGGAATAATGCTGATCAATCCAGAAGGCCACAAAATCCTGAGTGCCTTAAGGTTTGGATTCCGAGCCACCAATAATGAGGCCGAGTACGAGGCGTTGCTAGCCGGACTTCGCTTGGTGAAGGAGGTACGAGCTGAGCAGGTAAAGGTCTTCAGTGATTCTCAACTTATTGTTTGCCATATCAGGGGAGAATATCAGACCAAGGGAAGGAGGATGTCGAAATACTTCCAAAAGGTTAAGGAGTTACTGGGGGCTTTCAAGGGTTTGAAGTGAACCAGATCCCCAGGGCACAAAACTTTAACGCAGATGCCCTAGCCCGCTTAGCGACCTCCCAAGATGCAGATCTCCTTGAATCTATCCCTGTGGAATTCCTACCAACTCCGAGCATCGAGGACGAAGATGCAATGATGATCATACAGGTTCGGCCTAACTCCTGGATGAGCTCGTTATTGGGTTACTTGCAGGAAGGGAAGCTGTCAGAGAACAAGCTAGAAGCTTGCCGCATACGAGCTAGAGCAGCCCGATACTGCATCTATGATGATAGATTGTACAAAAAGGGGTTCTCAACCCCGCTACTGCGATGCATAGATGATGAGGACTGTGAGGCGGTGCTGAATGATATTCATGCAGGTCATTGTGGGAACCACGCAGGAGCATTATCCTTGGCCCAGAAGGCCCTTAGACAGGGGTTCTACTGGCCAACTATGAAGCAGGATGCCCTGGATCTGGTGAAGAAGTGTGATAAGTGCCAGAGATTTGCTAAGGTCCCGCGAGCTCCACCAGCCTACCTCCAACAGATGGTAGGTCCATGGCCTTTCGCGATCTGGGGGATGGACCTCATTTGACCTTTACCCACAGCTCGAGGAAGTTGCAGGCATGTTGTGGTCGTTGTGGACTACTTCACCAAATGGGCCGAAGCTAAGGAGCTAGCAGAAATCTCCACAACGAAGATAGAAAAGTTTGTGTGGGACAACATCATCTGCAGGTTCGGGATCCCTCAGCAGCTCGTCACAGACAATGGGACTCAGTTCACCAGCGAGCAATTCATAGACTTCTGCAATGAGCTCGGAATCGTGAAGAGCTTCTCGGCTGTGGACCATCCTCAGGCCAATGGTCAAGTCGAGGCTGTGAACAAAATCATCAAGCAAACTTTGAAGACCAGGCTAGAGGCAAGAAAGAGGGCTTGGGCTGACGAGCTGCAGAAAGTCCTCTGGGCATACAGGACCACAGTCCGTAACTCGACGGGTGAAACCCCATTTTCCATGGTTTATGGAACGGAGGCCATGATACCGGCAGAATTTGAAGTCACCAGCCAGCGAAGGGCCTCGTTTCGACCTGAAGACAATGACCAGCTGCTCGCGGCCAGTTTAGACTTAGCCGAGGAAGCAAGGGAGACAGCTCGTCTGAGGGTAGCGGTGTACCAACAAAGAGTTGCCAGGTACTATAACAAGAAGGTGCGAGCTCGAAGCTACAAAGCCGGGGACCTCGTTCTCAGGTTAGTCCTCCCCGGGGCTCGCAAGGCAAGCGATGGGGTGCTCGGGCCCAACTGGGAGGGGCCGTACCTCATCAAGCAGAATCTGAAGAATGGAGCCTATCACTTGGCCGGCATGGATGGATCAGAGTTACCCCGAGCCTGGAATGCTGAACACCTGCGGCCATACTACACCTAAGAACTGTCAGCCCACTCTAACTTTGTACATGATTCTTTTTGACGATTGTCTGTAAGCATGCTTTCACTCGTTTTTTGTTGTATGTGTCATGTTTGATGCAGAAAGCAAACTGGTTGAACCAGCAAATGTACATGTTAAAGAGCAAAGCTAATGAAATATCTTTCTCAACAAATCAAGCTGCGATCTATCAATCATATATGCCTATATATATATATATATATATATATATCATTCCTTGAAAATATCTGTGCAAAAGTCCAAGGAATCATTCACAACCAAAATGCTCGCATAGAATCGCTGGCCAAAGCCATGAGCAAGTTCCGACAAAAAGTATCCATAAAAAGCCTCAATCGAGGATACCTCATCAGTTGATGCTCGACTTATCCATATTATCCTCACTAACGAAGGTTTACGTCGGCAAGTACCAAGCTCATTTCTTAGTTCACAGCCGCCATGTTTCGCGACCTCGCGAATCATTGCCCCGCGACCTCGCGGGAGGGGGTAAGGCCACGCCTCTCAAATATAAAGATGCCCGCGGACTTCGCGAATCATTGCCCCGCGACCTCGCGGGAGGGGGTAAGGCCACGCCTCTCAAATATAAAGATGCCCGCGATTTCGCGAATCATTGCCCCGCGACCTCGCGGGAGGGGGTAAGACCACACCTCTCAAATATAAAGATGCCCGCGGACTTCACGAATCATTGCCCCGCGACCTCGCGGGAGGGGGTAAGGCCACGCCTCTCAAATATAAAGCTGCCCGCGGACTCGCGAAAAGGGCTCACCCTTGAACTATGAGTGTTGCCACAGGCTGGAACCTCAAAGTTCGGGAAAATGCTACTGTCAAGCACACTCAACGTCATTGAAATATATGGGTTAAGGAAATTCCGAGCCCCTCACTAACTGTAAGCTCCTGCCAATCCTTTAAGGTTTTGTCCAACTGTATTACATGCAGGATCAGGTACTTTGCTCGACCGAGCTATTGGCCGAACTCAAATTCTTACGAGCTTATGTATTATTATAATCGCTGACTGCAGTTAGCGGGTTCGTAAGTTAGCATGATTTTCACGATTGTGATTTACTTAACAAATTTTAATACTTGTAATGGTGTGTTTATTGTCTGCTAGTTGCCCATCATATAAGTAAAGTATGCATATCTATACTTGGACAAAATATTGAAATTTTGCAGGAAATCCAGTATTATAATTCCGAGCTTCGAGCTCGTTGTTTGAGTTCCAAAAAAAAAAAAATTTTAAATTACAAGGAATGAAACAGACAAACAAAATTAAAATGCCCTAGACACCAGCTGGTTCGTCTGAGGGAGCAAGATCAACAGGAGCCCCTACTGGGGGCTCTGCCTCAGGGACGGGCTCAGGAGCTGGTAAATCAGGAGGGGCCTCTACTGGGGGCTCGGACATCGGAGGACCCCCTGGAGCTGGAGTTACCTCGGGGACCTGTCCTGGCAAAGGGGCTGGGACAGCAGATGGATCAACTGGGGGAGCAGAGGAAGTATCCACATGTTGCGCGCTCTGAGCACCTGCAGCGAGCTCCACGAACTCCCGGATCATTTGGACCCCGGCTGACCCAAAGAAGGAGTAGTCCAAGTCCGGGTAGCGCTCCCACATGCTGAACAAGAATGCCCTCTCGACCTCTTCCTTGACCTTGACCCGCTCCTGAGCCAACTTGGCATCAATGCCCGCCTCGGTCTGAGCCAGCTTCCCCTCTGTGTGAGCCAGTTTCCCTTCTACCCCAGCGAGCTTTTCCTCGACCCTTGCAAGTTTCCCTTTAGCTGCAGCCAAGTCCCACTGATGCTGACCTACTTTATCCTCAGCAACCTGTACCTTTACCTTTGCGCACTTAGCTCGTCTTTCAGCTGCTTTAGTTCGCTGTGGGCCTTGGTGACTTCAGAGGTAGCGGCCTCCCTGCGAGCAGTCTCTTGTGACAGGGCCGCGTCAGCATCTTTAAGCTTGGCAGAAAGCTCTCCATGTTCCTTTTGGAGGAGATTGACTTCATCCTGCAGTATTCTCCTCTCCTCCTCGAACTGTACCTGGGACACCCTAAAGGCCTCCCTCTCGCCAAGCTGACTATCTACCTCCCTCATCAGCTTCACTGACGCCATACTAAGCTAAAAAAAAAAACAAAAAAAAAAAAAAAAAAAAGGGGCAGAAGAGATGGTAAAAGATCTTTTAAAAAGAAGAAAGTCAAAGTATAGAGGGGTGTGAACCTTACCAACGCAGCATGATGAGCTACATAGCCTACGAGGTGTCGGCCTGTAAGCTCAGCCCTCTGTAGCTTCGGGTTGCGCCTTCCCATTACTCCGGGCACGAGCTCCATGAAATTGTTTAGGTACTCCATCTCCTTTGCCGCCTCAGAGCGGAGCTCGGAGTTTGTCTGTTCCCCCACTGACCTCGCAGGCCGTCCAGTTGTCTCAGTACCCGGCTCCCTGCCAATAACAACTGCCCCGGCCTGACGCACCTCGATGGCACCCTTCTGCTTTGGGGCTGGGGGCCCAGCTATGGCCTTCCCTTTCCTTTTCCTGATCAGGGCCTCAGGCTCCGGCTCCTCAGGTGAGCCCGCCTCGACAGAGACCTCGGCCCTCTTTGCTGGGGAAGGACTTTGCCCTCCAGATGAGGCAGCCCGCTTTTGGGGGGTCGCAGCTGATCTGGTTGGAGAAGAAGCGGCTGCAGCAGGCTGAGAGGGCGCTCTTTGTGAGCGGTCTGAGGAAGTGTCTTCCACGTCGACGACCCCGGTCGGACCGGCAGGTGGAACCGACCTGAGAGGAGGAACGGACATCGTAAGCCTTCCCATGTTGCCTGAAGAAGGGCTGGTGGAGAAGCTCGTGCTCTGTGACCTTTGTTGCAGGGGCTGCGGTTCTGACTCAGACTGTGCAGGAGCAGCAAGGGCGGAAGGAACCTCGCACGTTTCCCCCCTTATTCCCAAGTGCTGGACTATGTTCAGAAGAGGACTTGTGGCAGATGGCGCGAGACCCCGCTCTACCAGCTCACTACCGGAGGGAAAGAAGTCCTCGGTTGGTCCCTTGGCCTTTGCATAAGCATCCAAAATAGCAAGCTCGTCCTGTCTAAGCTTGTACCCAGGAGCTGCGACACCTGCAAAGCAAAAGCTAGCACGTAAAAAAAAAAAAAAAAAAAAACTAATTAAGTGCTTGTGTCCCTACTGGGTTTCGGCACGAAACTCCTATTATTCAGCCCGGCAAGCGAAGGGCACGTGACCAGGGCCCAATTTGACTTGTATTCACCCACGTTGGACTTAGTGCAGCTCTGGGGTAAATACGCCCTGTAATGAGAGTGTTGGCGAGGCGTGGCGTAGTAGAGTCCGTCCTTTCCAGAGATCGCCTTAAAGCTGAGAACGCTACGAAGGATGCGGGGTGTAGGGAACCCTAGTCCGTGCTTAACGAACGCAGCAGCTAAGGTGGTTATGTAGGCATAAGAGTTTGGGGTTAATTGGAACGGGGCGAGCTTCAGGTCGTTCAGAGATTCTTGAGATAGCTAGGAATAGGGAACCTAAAGCCGAGCTCCATATGCTCGCAGCTGATCGCCACGAAGCCCGCAGGAGGATGGGCGGCTCGATCACTGGCCGCGGGGACGTTAGCTCGACACCCCAAGGGGAAGTTGAATTCCTGGGCCCAAGCCTCCAGCTTCGAAAGAGTAACGAGCGAGGGCGTGTGTTTAAAAGGATGGGGGTCTGCCCTCTCGACGACCTCGTCCCCTCCTGCGACCTCCTCGGTGGACGCGCTAGCTCGCGAGGTCGTAGCCTCGGCTTCACTAGTCTGGCGCCCTGCCTGCCTCCTAGAAGCAGAAGCCCTGCCTCGACCAGTGCGTGAGCGACCTGACATCTACAGCACAGAAGAAACGATGTCAGAACGCCTACTGCATGCTGAGCCTAGCAAAACACAGAACAAGAACTCTTGGAGCTATTGTCCTATGCGTCAGGTCGCCCGCTTGGCCTCCATAGGCAAAAGAAGGCCCAGGGACACGGGCCCATCAGGTATTGTGTCAACCTAAATATGTGTATTGCTAACCCTATGTTTACAGGTACCCTACCAGGCAGTAAGGGACACTTTCATCAAAAGTCCTAAGCAGCAACAATATAGAACACGGTTAACAGCCAGGTCGCCCCTAGCGTACGCAGGAACTCAAACAACGATCACAACAAATCTCTAAAGAACAAACAGGCACACAGGGACCCACAGATGTAATACAGAAGCAGGAACTAGCAACACAAACCAGGAGCCAGTCCTACAATAACACCAAAGGGCAAAGCGAGAGAAGAATTACCTTACTCGAACTGTGTGTGGCTTGTCGAGAACGGCAGCTAATTCCTGAAGCGACGGAGTCTGAAGAAGTTGTCCGACGGCGAGTAACAAACCAGAGGAAGTAGAGAAGAAGAAATGATGAAAATAAGAGTGCTGGAGTCGTATCAGGAAAGTAAAAAGGGGAATATGAGGAGACCTGTGGATTATATAGGTCAGAACGTCCGTCCCCAGCCATCCGATCCAACATAAAGGCATAACCGTCAAAGATCCAACGGTTAGGCACCATTCTCGGTCATGTGCCATCATGCCTGTCAGTTACAAGACGTGCCCATTTAATGCATACGGTCCCGAGACACGTTTTTCGGCTCCAACGCCTGTGTGGGCGCCACGTGTCAACGGTTACAGTGCGGAGATCGAAACGACACCAGAAGGTTCGAAAATGGGCGCCAGTTATATGTTTGAATCAGCTCCCAGTCCGCAGAATGCACAGAGAGCTGAGGGGCTTGATGTTATACCCGTTTTCTGGATCGGCCCAAATGGCCCAACTCAGGCCTTATTTACTTGAATAGAAGCAAGGGCCCAGGAGGCCCAAGGTTGGAACCAGTGGTTGCCAGTCCAGCTCATGAGGTCTTCCAGGTCGCAAGCCGACAGCAGTTCCCAGAACGCCTCCTGCCCGTGCCTTCAGCTCGTGGAGCTCGCGAGGTCGCCCAGGTCGCGAGCTCGCGAGAACCTCCAGACCGTTTTATCTCTCCTCCTGGTCACATTACCTCCCCTCCAGTGCGCACCGCCTAGCTGATTGAAAGGCTTACCCTGAGGATATCGTGTATAGCAAGTTGTCAGAATTACCAACTCCCATGATTTCCCGTTGGAAACTGTCTGCACAATTACCCAGAAACATTTAATGAAGCAAAAGTCTCTTCAGGTATATTAAATGCAGACTCGTGTAGGAAGAAAATCATTATTATCTTTACAATTAATGCAGCATGATAATGTCAGGATCAGTTAAAACTAGGCGTTACCAGTAACATGTGTAACTTTCTTTTGTATTTTTATATTGTCCTCTCCCCTCCTCTATAAAGGTGGGAGACATTTTTACTGTACCAACAAGTTAATACACTAGAAAACTGTCACTCTGCCGAAATAACCCCAGAGTGGCCGTGGATGTAGGTGCAGTCACCGAACCACATAAAAACCCTTGTTTTCTCTCTCTCTCTCTCTCTCTCTCTCTCTTTTCTCTTTAATCTCCTTGTTGATCACCTCATTAACTCCATCCAATCTCCAGGACCGACATTCCTTCACCTGAATTAATCACCACCAACCTTGAACTTCATTAATTACCCATTTACTAACCTTCAATTAGTACGACCAGGACCTTTAATTACCAAGTTCGCTGTCTGGGCCCTAGAATCTCTGGTTGACCGTTTCCGAACGTCAACAGTATCTTATCAAACTATGTAGTTTTTATAAGCAATGAAGAGTTTGATTATTTTATCCAATCACTCACTCTGTCCCCTTAATCGAAGCTCTTGTATTGATTGTAAAGGTATTTATTGAAACCAATCCAAGAGCTCCAATTGAAATTTAAAGTTAGTAGTTGGATAAGGTAGCAAAACCCAACAAGGAATTATAGTAGGTTATTACATTTTATTTTTGAAAGATTTTGTCAAATGTCTTATTTATCTAAATTTGTGAAATAATTAAAATTTACCAAATTCAATATCAAATTGACCGTAAAACCCTCCCGAAGTTTTTTTCTTTTTTTAATTAATTATATGGTAATATGATGCTAGTGATAAGGAATTTACTAAGATGAAACAATTCAAGTGTGGCTTGATAAGCTACTCTTATAATAACTAGAGATATTCACTTTGATAATAAAGAGAGATAACAAATATTGGTAAATGTACGTGATGAAACTCAAAAATTTATTATAAATATGGAAAAAAAATATATATATATACATTAACTGCTTACATTATAAGTGATTGTGCATCTTACCCCAAAGATTGATAAAAAGATTGATCCCTAAACACAATTATTGAAATTTGTAACATAACATATTCTTAAAATCAAACATTACAATATCAATATCAATATAAATAGTAAATTATATATTCATTTATAATTCGAGTAGTTAGTGTATTTTTACTTCACATATAGATTACGGTCCTAACGTGCATATTCAAGAGGATTGTACTAAATGCTTTTAACGCGCTTTAATTCGAATATGGTAAATCGTTGTATTCAACATGTTTCAATTTGAATATGGTAATTTATTGGAAGTCAACTCGTCAACGTTACAAAATCGAACCAACAAAAACATTTTAATAAGATAAAGCTTTTCACCTTGGCCCTGCACAATTGTGTGTGACTTAACTAAATTTAAGAGCACAAAGAAAGTATGAGCACACATTCTCTCACAAACCGAAAAAGACAAAAATCCAAATCCAAATCCTAACTTGAGAAACAAAAAACTAGGGTTCTTCATAGAGATGGAGAACAGACAACACTCTGCATCCAAAACAATCCCTTCCGATGTTATCCTTAAGATTCTTGTTAGGCTTCCTGTGAAGTCAGTAGTTCGATTCAGGTGTGTATCCAAGTTTTTTAACTCCTCAGTTATCACCCCATGGTTTGTGAAAGAACACAACACCCGTTTTCCCGTCAAATCGACGGGTTTCCTTATATCATGCTCAGACAGACTCCAATCTGCTCAGAAATTTTTCTACGCAGACTACAACGGCGGGCCAGCCGTTCCTCTCCTAACAATTCCACCTCGCTTTTCTAGATACACCACCCAGTCTGTCAATGGGTTGGTGTGCTTGGATTTTGGAATTTGTGCGACAATATGTAATCCAAGCACCAGGCAAGCCATTACCCTTCCATTGGTTTGCTCAGCGGACTCTTCATCTGCATCCTCGACATATTTTTGTGTCAACTCATTTGGGTTTGATCCAGTTACAAAGCAATACAAAGTGTTGAATTCCTGGAAAGTTCCTGATGAAGACCCTGAATATAGGGTTTTCACGCTAGGAGACAACTCGTGGAGGTTGATTTCTGGTGGCCCGCCTTGCTATCCTCAACGCGAGAGCATTTGTACTGGTGGGGTTATATATTACAGGAGCTGGACTTCTTCTACGTCCAACAAAAGCCGGGCTGTTTTGGTATCATTTGATGTGGGGAACGAATCTTTCCAAGTGATTGACATGCCAGAAAGGATTGCTCGTGAAAATGAGAGTCAGTTGATAGTATTTGATGGGCTTCCGGGTATAGTGTGCGATGACGAACTGAATGAGCTCGGCAGTTTGGTAGTTTGGACAGTGCATGATCGCTCATGGTATAGGAATGGTGTAATGGTGCCTCATTTAGGATTGCTGCAGGATTTGCAAGGGGAGCCGCTTTTCTTTGCTGGAACCATGGACACTGGTGAGATCTTACTAGCACCGCGTGCCTTGTCCAAGAATTTTTGTGTGTATTATTATGAGTATCCGGAAGAGCGTGTGAGAAGAGTTGAAATATCCGGGTTACCTGACTATACTCAGTTTAGTGACTTTAGTTCTATCAATACTGTTACTATTTGCCATTACGAGGAGAATATTTTGTCATTTACATAACTCAGGAGTCAGGAGTACTTGTAATGAAATTACATTGTGCTTTCAGGCACTGTTTGGGAAGACATATATGTACCTTTTTGTGATTTGAACGCAATTGATTTTCGAAAATGCCTTTATTTTATGTGGCTGGTTTTGCTATGCGCATGCTTAGTCAACTAATAGATTTACTTGGAGATAACATTATTGCTCTGCCCTGTAATCATGTACATTTTTGGCATGGGTTCACAATTCATGTGTGTTTATTATTTTTAAGCATGAAGGGATTACCAAATTTAAGAGCACAAAGAAAGTGTGAATATAGATTTTGTCATATACCAAAAGAGAGAGAATCAAAATCCAAATCCCAACTTGAGAAACAAAAAATTAGGGTTCTTGACAGAGATGGTGAAAAGACAACACGTTAAATCGAAAACAATCCCTTCTGATGTAATTATGGACATTCTTGCTGAGCTTCCTGTAAAGTCTATAGTTCGATTTAGGTGCATACATATATCCTAGTTTTGTAACGCCTCAATCATCATCCCATTGAAACTGACAGGAAACAATTTTCCTTCTTGGAGAGCACAATTTAATTCTCTCCTTCTTGGCTATGATCTCTTAGGCTATTTAGATGGTTCTTTTAAATGTCCTCCCTCAACTATTACAAATACCAATGGGGAAGTGCTTAATCCAACCTACACTCATTGGATCCACCAAGATAAGTTATTATTACATGCAATCTTTGCATCTCTGTTTGAGTCAGTAATGCCTCTTATTGCTTTGGCATCTACCTCTGTTGAAGCATGGGCAAAACTTGCCAAAATCTATGCCCCATCGCTCTCGATCTAGGGTGATGCATCTGAAGGAACATCTCACCCTCATATCTAGAGGTAATAAGTCCATCTCAGAATATCTTCAACTTATCAAAAGTATCTCAATTGAACTTGCTGTTATTAATGCTCCTCTTGGTGATGATGATCTTCTCACTTATGTACTTAATGGTGTGGGGCCTAAGTTTAAAGAAATCTCTGCTGCTGTTAGAGCTTGAGACTCTCCCATATCCTTTGAAGAGTTGCATGATAAACATCTGGAGCATGAATCTTTCTTAAAACAGAGGAAACATGTGTTGACTGTCCTATCACAGTAAATTTCACAAAGAAAGGAGGCTTTCAAAATAAAATTAACAAACATCCAAGCAATTTACATAAAAGTAATACTTCTAACAGCCAGGGTGCTTCTCGTTCAAGGTCTAATCAATCACAAGATAAACTCAAAATGATCTGTCAATTCTGTGACAAAAGTGGACATTCCGCCAAGCAATGCTATAGAATAATTGGTAAGCCTCTATCTGTGAATTATGCTGCAGCCAGCAATGCTACTTCTTTCAATTGGTTAATGGATGCCGGTGCATCGCATCACATGACTACTTATCTCAATAATTTGTCACTACACTCTGTTTATGATGGGCCTAAAGATGTTATTCTTGGTGATGGTACTGATCCTAATATTACACATACAGGTTTTACTACGCTTTTCACTCCCTCAAAATCCTTTTCTCTTTCTAATGTCTTATGTGTTCCAATAATGAAGAAAAATTTAATTTATGTCTCTAAATTCTATCTTTCTAATCATGTTTCTATTGAATTCTTTCCATCTTCTTTTTTGGTGATAGATCTCATTATAGGGGCAACAATCATGCAGGGCAAGAGTAAAGATGGTGTGTATGAGTGGCCGATGGTTGAACAACATCAAACAAAGTGTCCTTTAGCTTCTGTTGGTATTAAGACTTCATCTCAAGCATGGCATAACCGTCTTGGCCATCCTTCATCAAAAATCCTACAACATGTTCTTTCGTCAAATAGTCTACCTTTAAAACCTTTTAGTTCTTCAAAAATTTTATTTTGTGATTCTTGCAAATGTAATAAAGCTCATAAGCTACCATATTCCATATCAACCTTGTCTAGTCATGGTCCTCTTGATTTAATATACACAGATGTTTGGGGACCAGCCCCAATTAAATCTTATGATGGTTTTGCTTATTATGTTGTCTTTGTCGATCATTTCACAAAATACACATTGTTGTATCCTATAAGATTAAAATATGAGGTCTTCAATAATTTCTCGTTTCAAAATTGTAGTTGAAAAATTTTTCAAACTTCTATCAATTCTGTTTATTCTGATGGTGGTAGGGAATATCAAAAATAAAATCCTTTTTTGAATCTCATGGAATTAATCATCTCCTCACTCCTCCCTACACTTCTAAACACAGTGATCCGTTGAGCGAAAACATCGCCATATGGTTGAAATAGGTTTAACTCTTATGCATCAAGCCTTTTTACCACTTCAATTTTGGTCTCATGCTTTTCAGATAGCTTCTTATCTCATCAATAGGTTGCTTATACCAACTCTTGATTTCAAATTTGAAAAATTGTTCTCATTTCCACCCAATTATTCAAAACTAAGAGTGTTTGGTTGCCTCTGTTATCCTTGGCTTAAACCATTTTCGAAACACAAGCTGGAAGCTCGTTCAAAACTTTATGTCATGCTTGGATACTCCTCCTCCTAAACTGCATACAAATGTTTTGACCCTACAACTAATAAAATATTTATGTCTCGTCATGTCACTTTTATGCAATCAGTTTTTACTTTTGCCACTCATCAATCTTCATTACTTCATGTCTCTGACTCTAGCGTAACCCAATGGTCTTTGTTAGCCAATGATCCTCCTCACTTTGTCGTTCCCTCTTCAAATAATCCTAACATTGTCTTGACACAAAATAGCAACATAGATCAAGATGGCACTGCTGTCTTACAAAGAAATGGTATTGTTGCTGCTCAATCAACTAATAATTCACTCAACACATCTTCTGAATCTTCTTAGGCTGATAGTATCTCATGTGACGTGTCTGAATCCATATCCAAATTAGGTTTGTCTTCTATAGAAAATTCTTTTCCTCTTTCACCACAACAACTATGTACACACCCTATGGTTACACGCTCACAAATAATATTTTTAAACCAAAATAATTTTCTGCTGTCACCAATCATCCCATTTTTGAGTCAATTGAACCTACATGTGTCACACAAGCTCTTAAATTACCTGAGTGGAGATCAGCTATATCAGAGGAATTCAATGCCTTCTTGAGAAATGGCACTTGGGAACTTGTTCCACATGACTCACAAAATTTAATTGGTTGCAAATGGGTGTTTCGAATCAAAAGACACCTATATGGCAATATTGCAAGGCATAAGGCTGGCCTTGTGGCCAAGGACTTTCATCAATGCCCTGGGATTGATTTTCATTATACATCTAGCCCCATAAAACTGACTACTATTCGAACAGTATTGTGCATTGTTGTATCGAAAAATTGGCCTATCCGTCAACTTGATGTGAATAATACCATCCTTCATGGCTCATTGACTGAAGAGGTATATATGCATCAACCACCTAGTTTTATTGATGCTACTAATTCTTCTCATGTTAGCAAGCTGCGATAAGCATTTTATGGCCTTAAACAAGCACCTCATGCTTAGTATCAAGAATTAAGCAGATTTCTAGTTGCTAATGGATTCAAAGCTTCCAAGTCAGATACCTCACTATTCATTTTTTCAGATGGCAAGACTACCGCTTATTTCCTTGTCTATGTTGATGATCTTATACGCACTGGAAATGATCCGTCTTTTGTCACAAAGTTTCTCCACAAACTGGCAGACAAGTTTTCAATCAAGAATTCAGGTACTTTAAACTATTTTCTAGGTGTTGAGATGGTACCTATTGCAAATGGTTTGTTTCTCTGACAACAAAATACGTTAGAGATATTCTTGAAAGAACAAATATGTTTGGTGCCAAAGAAGTTCAAACATCTTTGTCTCTTTCTGTTCCTCTTACCTTACATGATGGAGCCTTTAATGTTGATGTTACTCAATATTGACAAACTATCGGTGCCCTTCAATATTTGTGCATCACAAAACCGGATATCTCATTTGCAGTAAATAAACTATCTCAATTCAGGCATAAGCCTTCTTGAATTCATTGGTTAGCTGTCATAAGATTGTTGTGTTATCTCAAAGGAATCATTTATCATGGACTTCACTTTTGTAAATCCTCGCCTCTCATTGCCTCTCATTCTTCATGTCTATTCTGATTCCGATTGGGCTAGTAATAAGGACGATTGAACCTGTACAAGTGGTTACATTGTATATCTTGGTTCTAATCCTATTTCATGGAGCTCTTGAAAGCAAAAAACAGTGGCACAGTCATCCATAGAAGTAGAGTACAAATCAGTTGCTGCAACCACTGCTGAGCTTGCTTGGGTTCAATCACTTCTATAAGAACTTGGTGTTTCTCTTCCTCAAATTCCAACAGTTTACTGTGATAATATTGAGCCCACTTATTTATGTGCCAATCCTATCTTTGATTCAAAGATGAAGCACATTGCCATCGATTTTCACTTTTTACGTGACAAAGTTCAGCACAGATAACTACATGTCTCACATGTTTCTACAAATGATCAACTCACCGACGCACTAACTAAGCCCATCTCTCAACATCGGCTTAGCTTCCTAAGAAACAAGATTGGTGTCTTCAATGGAAGTAGCATCTTGTGGGGGCATGTTAAGGATACTCCTAAATCAAAGCACAATCTCAACAAACACGATCAAATCAATTCCACCATTCAAGCACACAATTTTAGCAATTGTCAACTAGTCATTAAACCAAAACGATTTGCTTTCCATTCTTTGTCATCAGCTGATTGATATAGTATCACATAAATCACTCCTTACAATTAGCATTATTGTAATGTTCACTTCAATGTATGTTTGTATATAAATACACCAATAGTGAATACAATAGATGAGTTTTGTCCTTCAATTATCAACAATTGTGTTATCTTTATATGAATGAACATAACAGTATAACACTTATTTCCCAATCAAACCAACCGGTCTCCTTATAACATGCTAGCGTAGACTACAATAGTGAGTTAGCAGTTCCTTTCTTGACAATCCCACTTCGCTTTTTGAAATACACCACCCAATTTGTTGTTAGCTACGAGATCCAGATTGTTAGCTGGCTAGTTTGTACACAGACCGCAATTCAGACCTTTTAAAGACAGAGCGCAATACCTTTCACCACCTTCATCTCTACCACCGCACATCAACTAACTTGTCAATGAAACTCTTCACATCCTCACCACCCACCAAGACTACGACCACTCTCTCACCACCACTTTCTCCCGCGAACAAGCCGCCCACCTCTCCCTCATCGCCCTCTTCATCTTCGACAGACTCAGTGATGTCCAACTGGGCTTCATCTTCTTCCACTGGCTCTCTTCTTTAAATGGGCCTGCTTGGTCCTCCTTGTTGAACCTCTTGGTCAAGTCCATAACTTTCTCTCACATCCCTCTTGAATTCAATGAAACTTCAAATCGTAAAGCCAACCCATGAAGCTTTGAGTGTTGCTGCAGATGCATATACGGCACCCAAATAGGTTAATCAAGTAGCTCGAGTCGGTCGGTTGAGTTGGGTTGAGTTGGCTTGCCTACTTAGCCCACTTCATTGAGTACTCGTCTCTTTCGAGCAGGACCTCGATATACAGTTTTTCAGATCGATAGAGTGCCATTCTGAGAATATTTCATCCAGAACTCGATTTATCCAAAACCTTGGAATTTTCTTAAAAGATTTTATTAAAAGATTAATTTTTAGAGATTAAAAAAATACTTTATATAATTAATTATTTAAATTATTTATAAATTTAAGTGTGACGTGTCTATTTATAATTGGATAAAATAATTGTAGTATCTAAAAGATTATTTTACCCTTGAAGTGTTAATATTTCCACCAAGTTTCCGTTAGATAATAATATTATAGTTATTTTACATTTAAATAGTGGTTAACGGTTTGAGTTTACAGAAGTTAACTGACGGTAGGGGATGTTGATGTAATTACAATTTATATTTCCATCTAGCTGTCATTACATCTAAAATTGAGGGTGTTTATCTAATTTGCTTTTATAATTATGACTTATTTAATGAAATGGATGAACATACTAAAGGGGTGTACAAATAGTTTTAGAACGGTGGAAATATCGACAATCATTTTGTTACCATATAAATAAAAAAATTTAAAAAATAAAATAAAACTCCCTTTTGGGCCATGACTGGGCACATAATTCTACAGAATCTTGAAACTTTTTAAGTTGCCCAGACCCTTGGAACATTCCAACATAGGCATTATAGGCCGATGGCAAGCCTGCTCAATAGATCTCATGGATAGTTTCTAGTTATTCTCAATAGGGGTGGGCGTTTTCGGGTTCGGGTTGGGTTGGGTTGAAAATCTCCCAACCTAACGTGGGTTGGGTTGAAAAATTTTCAACCCAACCCAACCCAATTTAATTTTCAACCCAACCCAATCCAACCCGTCCAATTTTTTTTAAGATGTAATCCAACCCAACCCAATTAAAAAATGATCGGGTTGGGTTGGGTTTGTCGGGTTAGATTTATAAATCCTCTAGATTTATAAACCATTTGAGGTTTCTGATTTTTTCTCTTGTGTCTTCATTCTTCTACTCTAGATTTGTAAATCTTCTGTGATGGATTTCATATAGTAGCAAAAAAGTGTATGTCTAGGAAAGATTCTAGATAGAAAAGACTTGGACAAGGGTGGACGTTTTTTGGTTCGGGTTGGGTTGGGTTGAAAATCTCCCAACCCAACCCAATTTAATTTTCAACCCAACCTAACCCAACCCAACCCAATAAAAAATGATCGGGTTGGGTTGGGTTTGTCGGGTTGGATTGAAGATGCCCACCCCTAATTCTCAAGAGTAGGCACATCGGCACCCTTAAAATACCAAATGTGCACCCCTTTTTTGTATGTTGACCCCATTAATTATTTTTAAAACATTATAAGTTTGTAATAACACCCCTCAAATTATTGATATATCATTTTCTTCTTCCTAATCTCCACTATCATCATCATCATGCTTTTCATCAAAATTCTCATTAAAAAAAAAAAAAAAACGATATCTTTCCAAAGCTTTTTCATAAACAACACAAACCCACAATAACATAAAACTATGATTTTTAATTGGAATTGGATTCTAGTCTACAATCCCTCTTTTTTTTTTTCCCTAAAAGAACAATTCCTTCTATTTTAAAAACTCAATTTACTGGCCAACTGTTTTCTCTTCTAGCTTGCATTTCATATAGTCTAGGTATCTTGGACAATAAATCCTAGATGCAAAAGCTAAATTTGTAGACTTTTGTTTCTTCTTTACTCCTGCATTGCTTTAGTAAACCGCTATCCTTGTTTTTACATTTTCAATGGTTCCATTCTTTCTATTTCTTTCATTTGTTTCGAACATGCAATTTGTTTTGTTTATTTTGATTCATGGTTTTTTTTTTTCATTTTTCAGAAGGAAACAACCATAGTGGTAGGAGTAAAAGCCATGGTTTGAAAAGTAGTTCAATTGTTAAGAGATACTGAAATGTTATCAGGGGGAAACAACCACAGTGGCAGGAGTAAAAGAGGTTTTTGCTTCACAGTTTTACACTCAACAACGTTATAGGGGTATTATTGAAATTTTAAAAATAATCACATTTTGGGATGTATATACAGTTTTAGAGGGGTGGAAATATATATCACCACTCTTTATCGGATTTACAAGGGTATACTGTGGTTAGCAAGTAGAACCATGATATTATCGTGTAAAATATTAAAGAAATGATTGAACCAAGACGTTGCCATTAAATAATGATTGGAGATAAACCGATATCTCCATCCTTACCCAAAAAAATTTAAAAAAAAAAAATCATTAATTTAACTAAGAAAAAATCAAATCAATATGCCACCAAAATTTATATGAGTGATATTTATATTTGGAAAGTGGTTTATACAATATTACATAACTTTATAACATAATTGAACAACCTATTTGACTATAGTATATAATTATCATCTAAACATTTCTCAGTGTCAAATTTATTTTCAAATCTTCTAACTTCATATGTTGGATACCTTATTAACTGTCTTAAATGGTAGGCTTTATATTGTTGTACCGCAAACCATAAACTTGCAACAATATATATTCGTTGATAATAAACTTGCAACAATAAATATTCGTTGATTGTGAGCATTGTTGTCTAATGATGTGACAATGAAAAAATTGTACAAACTAACATCACAACCAAAGCAATAAATGACTCAAAATCAACTTTAAATAACGCATCACAAACAACAAAATATCAATACTGCTTAAAATCTTTCACGGCAAACATTGATATAGCAAATATAGTAACTGAGTTCAAATTTCATTTTCAAGGGACAGCTACATTTATTTATTTATTTTAGAAGAGATCTTGCTATTTGATAAAGGAAAAAAAAAATCCAAGCATTAGTCACAATGACAACTTGCAGCCCTATCGAGAAGTTAAAACTAGGCGTAGTCACTTCGATGGACATAGTTTGAAGCAGTAACAGACTCAGAAATTTATTTGAGGGGGAGACTCTTTCATATAATAATTATAACATAAAAAACTAAGTTTTATGAAATTTTCTTTGCAATGTTTACTTTAATTGCTAGAAAGACGTTATATGAAATAAAAATAGTTAAAATACATAACCACTATGAGATATAATTTTAACCCTAACAAGATAGTAATAAAAACTTCATAAAAATAACATTTTTTATACAAGTATAAAAGTAAAAGCATATCACTTATGAGTTGATTAATTGTACACTAGCTCTTTTCTTCTTAGTGAGAGAAGTTCGAATTACATATTACTTAAAAAAAAAAAATCATTTGGAGATATGTGTCCTCTATGATGGGAGTTGTTATTCAAATTGCAAATAAATATATATAATCAAACTACAATAATTTATTATGAGAGTTACTAATCAAGCTATACTGGTAGTCTTTTATTTAATAAATGTATATAGATTTATAACAAAGTAAAATAAAATAAAATTAAAGATAAAAACATTTATAGTTTATGAGTTTTTTTATTTGTAAATTTATTATATATAAATATAAAATATTTCACACATCAATAAGCATGAGTTAACCAAGACCTATTAAGATTAAACAACACAATATATTTTATTCTCGGTAATTTTGTGTAAATATAATATAGTTTTCAAAAAAATAATATGGTTTGCAATGATTAGAAAAGAAAAATAGTTCGTAATGAGTATAAAATTTACCGAAGTGAAAATATTTTAAATTTAAAGATCAGTTGTAATAATGGGGAAAAAAATGTTTTGATAGGAGAACATATTGAAAAAAAAAAAGAAAAAATAATAATAAACATTAGAAGGGTTTGAAAAACAAATGAGAAAAAAGCAAAGAAAGGGATCGAACCCGGGAACACATAAGAAAGGAATTTGCGATAATTTGTAGCATTTAATTTTATATATTTACATATCTAATGACTATAGGGATTCGACCGTCGAGTGCAAAAACAAGAAAAGATAAAGCTCCTCTCCGTCAGCGCCATCCAATGTTGATAACAGTCTAAAGCATTTTATTTATATATTTAAATATCTAATGACTAATATTGTAAATTTAATCGATTTTCAAAAAATTTTATGGTGGACACATACTTCACCTGGCCCTAAGCTAGGTCTGCCACTAGTTTGAAGGTACTTTAAGGTTGTCTGTGATGACTGCAAAGTTTAAGGGTGGTGTTGGGATGCAATCACAAAATCCATCGTTACAAAAATTGTGTCCACTCGGACATTCAAATGCACAATCAACATCACGTTTACATGGTGCTATTTATTGCATGGGTTCAACTTCAGCGCTCAGTAGGTCTGATTATCCGCTCTATTGATAATGAGAAACCTACATGCCAATAGAAAACGTTTCATTACTCACTCTCCGGTGACATATCAAAGATTAATACGTCAATTCATTTCAAGGTTGCTCATTGAACGAAAGAAATATTGTAAACATGTGCATAATGCAATTATTATGCTAGCAATATTCTTAATGTATGCTTTAAAATGGATGTGAATGAAATTTTATATCCAACGCCAATTGTGAATGTTCAACTTTAGTTAAATGCATATGTGACCATCGAAATATATATGAGAGACTAACAAGTTGCAATAACGAAAAGGAATGTCAAGAAAGTCATGGTGGAAAAAGCCTTTTCCATTGTTGATGCTTGTACCTATCTAGTTTGATTTTTTTTTTTTTGTTTCCTACTAATATTCCAATTTGATCTCGCATTACATAATTTAGGCTATTTATAAAGTACAAGTGTTATTTAAGGCATATAAATCTTTATTACATCTGAGCAATTTGGGAAGTACGGGAATAACATTTAAGTGATATAAACAGTTTTGGAAAGTCTCATCTTTTTAGGCAATTAATCATAGTTGCCAATTAATTATAGTTGGATTAAGTATTTGTCTAAAAAGATGAGACTTTCCAAAACCATTACTTCACTTATTCGCATACTTCCCAAATTGCTCAGATATAATAAAGATTTATATGCCTTAAATAACACCTGTACTTTATTATAAATAATCCACTTTCTGTAATGCAAAATCAAACTAGAATATTAGGAAAAAAAAGATCAAACTAGATAGGTACAAGCGTCAAAAATGAAGAAGGGTTTTTCCACCATGACTTTCTTGACATTCCTTTCTTTCCACCAATTTCATAATTATTGTTCAAATGGTTGAAATGGAATAATTAAGTACTAGATTTATCCAGGCAAATAATTTTATTTCAATGGAATTTAAAATCCAAAAAATTAATTAATTTTTCCATAAGTTTTAAATTGAGTTTTATATGACTTTAAGATGAATCCAAGATTATGAAGAATTATATAGGAACCCGTATTAGATCCAAAATTGAGCAAAAGAGTTCTACGAGTGGATAGTTTTATTTTAAGGAAATTCATTGAATTATGTATATTTATATTTCAGTTTTGTGTTATTTACTAGTAGTAAACATTTTAATTAGTTAATTAATTTTATAGGTTATGAATAATGATTTACGATTGGATTATCAATTATGTTCCACGATTGAAATGAGAATTTATTACGTATTAGTATATACATATATTCAAAAAGAAAATTATGTATATTGTATACTAAAATCGTTTAAGATTTGATAATGAAAATAAAAATGTTTTCATAACACTAAGGTTATACCCTTCCTTCAAGTAGGTTATACATCTGTGAATCCTGGAGTTGCCCAACATGTATATGGTAGATGTTAGGAGAGTTATTGAGTCACTAGTACATATATAGTAGATATTATCTCTCGCTTTGCGTGTATGTTGAATATCTACACCATGTATGATAGATTTTTTTGGATACTAGTTAGTGTAGATTTTCATATTACAGATATTATATATTGAGTTTGATCTGTAAAGAAAGAGATTTCAAAGAATTTTATCGATTAGGTGGAGATTGGGGACCCAGACGTATAGAAGAGCCATAAGTCTATGGATAGGGGTTTGGTGGAGGCTTGAAGCGTGGTAGTTAAACTAGAGAAGGCTGTGCCATTGTTCGAAAGAGTTTTAAGAAAAGTTTTACAGATGATAGTTTTAAATTGTATTTTATTAAAGTTATTAAAAGACATGATTCATACAGAAGTTTATAATTGTATTATGATATCATATTTAAATTTAGTTTTGTCGTTAAGATATTTTATGTTTTAATTAGAATTATTTTTAGAAATTATATCCACTCATCGGATGTAGACGCTTATTTTTTTATAAAACTCATTTTTCCATGTATTCATCATAGATTCGTGCAGAATATTTCATATTGTAAGAAGAGTCTTATGATGATAAACAGTTGCATTTATGTATATTATTTTTAATTAATCAGATTTCTTAAATGTATTTCAAGAATAGTTTTACAAATGAAATATAATTTTCAGATATTTTATTAATATTTTATATATTCAGTACATGGGTCCAACACAAAAAATGTAAAATTATTTTATTTGTTTAGATTAAATGTATAAGGCAATCATAAGATTTACAAGAATTTTCCTAATAGGTTTTCACTAAATTCATATTTCAATAAAAAAAACCAAAGTTTTCATGACATCCTCTTGGACTCAAGACATGAGTCATGATTAGTTTCGTCTTTTTTAAGGGTTTCTCTTAGACTTGAGAGAGGAGTTGGAATGAATCCCGTCACTTGGCTTGGCTCCTTCTGACCTTCTAATGGTGTATGCAGATTAGCTGACATTGGGAATCTGTTCAAAATAGATTTCCCCCTAACCTCTCCTTCCTACCTCTTGGTAGGGGCAACCTTGTCCTTTCCTGTCCCATTCTATTGGGCAATCGGACATGGCCTGCAATTTTATTGAGCTTGCCTTTGGAATTCACCTTTGGCAATCAATCAATTGATTAATTCCAAACAAATTTGGCATCGATTTTAATTGGGCTTTGGGGAGCTAGTTTTCCCCCAAAAAAAAACATTGGATTTTCATACTCCTAAAAAATTATGTTGTCAATATCGTCACTAAATGATAAATTTTTAAATATTTTGATTAATTTATGTCGACATCGATTTTTGGTCTCAGTCGACCGGATGATCCAACGCCCAATACCTGCAATCAAAGAGCACACCAAAGAAAGGAGAGAAGAAGAACAAGAGATTTTCATACTCCTAAAAAATTATGTTGTTAATATCTTCACTAAATGATAAATTTTTAAATATTTTGATTAATTTATGTCGACATCGATTTTTGGTCTCAGTCGACCGGATGATCCAACGTCCAATACTTGCAATCAAAGAGCACACCAAAGAGAGGAGAGAAGAAGAACAAGAGATAGATGCACAGAGATTTTTACGTGGTTCAACAATGGTGCCTACATCCACAGGTCACTCTCAATATTTTTTTTTTTCAGAGTGACTGTAATACTAAAAATCTTTGCCTCCTTACAATGAATTTCCCCCTCCTATTTATAAAGGAATGAGGATTACACTTGAGTGATGTACACGTAAAGAAATCAACTACTCTGACATAGCATTTATTGCATTGACTAACAACTCTGTCATAGCTATATTGTATTAATTGCTCCTTGGGATTTGGAATAGCATGGAGCTCGCTGGTACGAGACTTGAGAGCTGCGAGCTGAGAGCTGAGCTAGCTGAGAGCTGAGAGTTGAGAGCTCCATCCTGCTAGCTGAGAGCTACGAGCTTGACCTGCAAGCTGAGAGCTGAGAGCTGAGAGCTGGGAGCTGAGAGTTAAGGTATGTTCTTTGGTTCTCAAGCTTTATCTATTGGATTAACCTTCTGGGTCTGTTTATTGGGCTTTTACCGGCCCAATTTTGCAGTTCCAAAAATACCCATAACACAAGCCCCTCAGCTCCTAGTGCGATTTTCGGACCGGGAGCTCAAGCTCGCTGGTAAAAGCTGTCGCCTCGATTTGTCTTGGCATATTTTCATATTTCGTCCCATCTTGTGGTGACTCTACTGAGGTTGATGAGCTTGACATATTTTCTTTTAAGGCCTTTCGTAATTGTGTTTTGTCCTCTTGGTTTTTCCTACGAATAGAAACATTTAGGTGATCAATGTGTTAATCAATGTATTGTTCAAAGGTAAAGGCACCTTATAAAAGCTTGGAAGGTCACTTGACCATCATGGGCTGTGGTTCTAGATCATAACTCGATCCAGGAACTCAGCCAGCATAGTATATAAAAACATTGCTGCGAGCTATGCAGGGGGTCGGAACCTCGCCTGCTATGATAATATTTTATCGAACTACGTAGGGGGTCGTAACCTCAGTTAACAGCGCTAGCTATCTCCAGTAGGTCAGAGCCTCAGCTAAGATAGTGTACTAGCGAGCTGTCCAGTAGGTCGTAACCTCTCCTATCATAGCGACGCGCTTTTGCGAACTATCCAGTAGGTCGGCCTCAACTAACAGCGTTATAGCCAGCTATCTCCAGTGGATCGAAGCCTCAGCTAAGATAGCGTACTAACAAGCTATCCAGAGGGTCGCGACCTCAGCTAACAAGTCGCGTAAGTGTTTTTCATGGCATGATTTTAAGAAATCAATAAAGCAGTTGTAATATAAAGTACTGAAGAAAATTTATATCTTCTATTGATTTCTTAAATTGAATTACAAATTAGGTACATGATCTGTTAGGAGCAGTTGCAATGTGGATGCACTAAGGGTTCATGTCTAGCTTGGGAGCCCGCTGAGGCTGCTACTGTGCTGGTTGCACCACGTATTCTCTCAGACAACCTTGTTTGATTAGGTCCTCGATGACATCTTTCAGCTTCCAGCAATCTGAAGTATTGTGCCCGACCTCATCATGATAGACACAAAACTTGTTCTTATTTCTGAACTTAGTAGGGGTTTTTATGGGGTTAAGCTTCCCAAAGTCTTCTCTACCCCTTTCTGTTGCAAAGATGCTGTCTTGCGTATCTGACAAGACACTGTAACTAACATGGCGACCTTGATGCTGAGGTCGCTCATTTCTGAGCTCGTTCCTGGCCTTTTTAGCGACCTGATGCCTTGAGTCCTCATTCTGACCTTCATTTCCGTCTCCACCATTACTTCTTTTCTTCAACTGGTTAGGACTGCCTGATTTATCCATTTGATCAGACTTTTGGGGCCGAAGGTTTCTTCCCATCTAATCTCTCTTGCAGCTCGTTCATAGAATTCACTCAGGTCCTTTACTGGGGATTTGTATATGCTCTTGTGGAGCTTCCCATCATTGTGAAGCCCAGCTGAGATCGCAGTCAAGATGCTGTCATTTGAGGGATTCTCTACGTTAGCGACCTCATGTCTGAACCTGGTAATGTAATTTTTCAAAGACTTGCCCTGCCGCTGAAAGACTGTAGCGAGGTGGCAGGGTGGTGCGAGCTGCTTTTTCAGAGTCCGGTACTGGCTGATGAATCTTCGTTGACATTCCCTCCAGCTGTTTATGCTACGAGCTGGAAGACGTTTAACCAAGCTCGCGGAACATCGCCTAAGGTGGCTAGGAAAACACGACATTTCACCAAGGGGTTGGATGTCGGAAGGTCCATCTGTATATTAAAAGCATCCAGATGGTCGTAGGGGTCGCTGTCCCCATTATAAGGTGGAATGCTGGGAAGTTTGAACCTGGGGGGGGAGAGGTTGTATCTCAATCTCCCAGGTGAATGAGGACCTTTCCTCATACTGCTCTTTTAGATCCTGAGGTCCAGGTTGCTCCTCCAGCTGTTGAACCCTCTGAAGTAGCTTTTCTATTGCTAGGTTCTGAGGGTTATAACCTCCCTCGAGCTCGCGACCTTGAGAGCTACGATATGGGGTACCTTCCATACAAGGCCTTTGTGAGCTCCCAGCCTCACGAGCTCGACGACCTTCAATTCTCGAATGCGAGCTGAAGGAATGAACTTTGTTGGCAGGTCGTGGCTGATCTCTGAGTGATCCATCAGGAACTGGTGTTTGGGCCTGTACCAGCGCCCTGATTGCATCTGTAAGTTGTTGCACCGTGCCCTCTAATGCTTCATGTCGTTGATGCCATACATGCAGCCCCCCAACCATAGAGTCCGATGGTGCTGGCTAGTGAGAAGTCGGTGGAGGCAAACCTATAGCAACACCTGTCATGGGGGCGTGAGATGTGCCTGATATGGGCACAACAACGTTCTCCATCGTTTGGAAATCATGCTTCTGCTGATCTGTTCGCCTTTCAGGTGGATCAGCTGTCGGGTCTGAACTTATGGTTGTTCTTTCTCTCGTCATGGTTATTGAAAATTCAAGATTGCAGGCTGGACCCTTCCTCTAGTGCCAATTTATGTCAACGTCGATTTTTTGTCTCGGTCTACCGGATAATCCAACGCCCAATACCTACAATCAAATAGCACACCAAAGAGAGAAGAGAAGAAGAACAAGAGATAGATGCACAGAGATTTTTACGTGGTTCGGCAATGGTGCCTACATTCACGGGTCACTCTCAATATATTTTTTTTCAGAGTGACTGTAATACTAAAAATCTTCGCCTCCTTATAATGAATTTCCCCCTCCTATTTATAGAGGAATGGGGATTACACTTGAGTGATGTACACGTAAAGAAATCAACTATTCTGACATAGCATTTATTGCATTAACTAACAACTCTGTCATAGCCATACTGCATTAATTGATCCTCGAGATTTGGAATAGTATGGAGCTCGCTGGTACGAGACTTGAGAGTTGCGAGCTAGAGGTTGAGCTAGCTGAGAGCTGAGACCTGAGAGCTGGGAACTGGGAGTTGAGAGCTAAGAGCTCCATCTTGCTAGCTAAGAGCTGTGAGCTCGACCTGTGAGCCGAGAGCTGGGAGCTAAGAGCTGAGGTCTGTTCTTTGGTTCCCAGGTTTTATCTATTGGATTAACCTTTTGGGTCCGTTTATTGGGCTTTTACCAGCCCATTTTTGCAATCCCAAAAATACCCATAACAATTAATAAATTTTATATGGTCTCAACATTATTAATTTATAAAAGTTGTACTCAATACTGAAGTAACATCTACCAATTAATTACAGTTGGATTGAGTATTTGCCTGAAAAGATGAGACTTTTCAAAACCGTTACATCACTTGAATGTTATTCCCATACTTCCCAAATTGCTCAGATGTAATAAAGATTTATATGTCTCAAATAACACTTGTACTTAACTATAAATAGCCTAATTTCTGTAATGCAAGATCAAACTAGAAAATTAGTAGGAAAAAAAAATCAAACTAGATGGGTACAAGCATCAACAATGGAGAAGGCTTTTTCCACCGTAATTTCTTGACATTCCTTTCCGTTATTGCAACTTGTTAGTCTCTCATATATATTTCGATAGTCACATATGCATTTAACTAAACTTGAACATTCACAATTAGCTTTGGATATAAAATTTCATTCACATCCACTTTAAAGCATACATTAAGGATCTTGCTAACATAATAATTGCAGTATGCACATGTTTGCAATATTTCTTTCGTTAATGAGCAACATTGAGATGAATTGATGTATTAATCTCTGATATGTCATCGGAGAGTGAGTAATGAAACATTTTCTACTGGCATGTAGGCTTATCATTATCAATAGGGCGGATAATCGGACCTATTGAGCGCTAAAGTTGAACCCATGCGATAAGGACCACCATGTAAACGAGATGTTGATTGTGCATCTGAATGTCCAAGTGGACACAGTTTTTGTAACAATGGCTTTTGTGATTGCATCCCAACACCTCCTTCAAACATTGCAGTCATCACAGACAACCTTGAAGTACCTTCAAACCAAGGGGCGGACCCCCTTGAAATTTTTTAAAAATTGATTAAGTTTACCATGTTAATCATTAAATATTTAAATATATAAATAAATGCTACTGACCGTCAACAATCTTGTATGGCATTGATGGAGAGGAGATTGTCTTTTCGTGTTTGGACCCTCCCTGATTCAATCCCTAACCCCATCAATATTAGTCATTAGATACATAAATATATTAAAAAAAAAAATAGCCGCAAACTGTCACAAACGCGGCAAGGGTATAATGGAGTACCTTCCCTTCTTATGTGTACCCAGGTTCAATCGCTTCCAAGGGCCTTTCTCTGTTTATTTCTCATTTGTTTTTCAATCCCTCAGCCTTTCCCATGTTTATTATTATTTTTTTAAAATTTTTAATTTTTTTTTTTTTTTTTTTTTTTTTTTTTTTTTTTTTTTTTTTTTCCATTATTACAAACAAATCTTCAAATTTAAAACATTTTAACTTTGCTAATTATTATACTCATTACGAACCTTTTTTTTATCATCACAAACTATATTATATTTACACAAACTATTGAAAATAAAATATATAGTGTTGTTTAATCTTAATAAGTCTTGGTTAACTCATGAATATTGGTGTGTTAATTATTTTTCTTTTACATAAACTATTTTATATGATAAATTCACAAATAAAAAAACTCATGTAAACTATAATTGCTTTTATCTTTAATTTTTATTTTATTTTACTTTGTTATAAATCCACATACATTTATTAGATAAAAAATTATAAGTTTAGCTTGATTAGTAACTTTCGTAATAAAGATTGTAGTTTGACTACATATATTTATTTGCAATTTGAATAGCAACTCCCATCATAAGGGAACATATTTCCGAATGAAGTTTTTTCTTTTTTTTTAGTAATATATAATTCAAACTTCTCTCACTAAAAAAAAAGGGAGCTAGTGTACAATCAACTCATAATTTGTATGTTTTTGCTTTTATACTTGTATCAAGAATGTTATTTTTATGAAATTTATAATCTTGTAAAAAATAAAATTACATATTTCCTACTGATTATATATTTTAACTATTTTTGTTTCATATAACGTCTTTCTAATAATTAAAGTAAACATTGTAAAAAAATTTTCATATAGCTTAGTTTTTTTATATTATAATTACTATATAAAAGTGTATTCCCCTCAAATAGATTTCTGGATCCGTTACTGCTTTAAACAGTATCCATCAGAGCGACTACTCCTAGTTTTACGTCTTTCTAGTAATTAAAGTAAACATTGTAAAATTGTTTTCATATAACTTAGTTTTTTTATGTTATAATTATTATACAAAAGTGTCTTCCCCTCAAATAGATTTCTGGATCCATTACTGTTTTAAATAGTATCCATCAGAGCGACTACTCCTAGTTTTAATGTCTCCATAGAGCGCAAGTTGTCATTGTGACTAATGCTTGATTTTTTTTTTCTTTATCAAATAGCAAGATCTCTTCTAAATTAAATAAATAAATGTAGCAGTCCCTTGAAAATGAAATTTGAACTCAATTACTATATTTGCTATATCAATGTTTGCAGTGAAAGATTTTAAGCAGTATTGATATTTTGTTGTTTGTGATGCGTTATTTAAAGTTGATTTGAGTCATTTATTGCTTTGGTTGTGATGTTAGTTTGTACAATTTTTTCATTGTCACATCATTAGACGACAATGCCAACAGTCAACGAATATATATTGTTGCAAGTTTATGGTTTGTGGTGAAACAATATAAAGCCTACAATTTAAGACAGTTAATAAGGTATCCAACATATGAAGTTAGAAGATTTGAAAATAAATTTGACACTGAGAGATGTTTATATGATAATATGTACCATAATCAAATAGGTTGTTCGATTATGTTATAAAGCTATGTAATATTGTATAAACCACTTTCCAAATATAAACATCACTCATAAATTTAGGTGGCATATTGATTTGATTTTTTCTTAGTTAAATGAATATATATATATATATATATATATATTTGGTAAGGATGGAGATATTGGTTTATCTTCAACCATTATTTAATGGCAACATCTTGGTATCATTTCATTATTATTTTACACGATAGTATCATGGTCCTACTTGCCAATCACAATACACACCTGTAAATCTAATAAAGAGTGATGATATTTCCACCCCTCTAAAATTGTATATACATCTCAAAATGTAATTATTTTTAAAATTCCAATATTACCCCTATAACGATATTGAGTTTAATACTGTCAAGCAAAAACCTCATTTAATCCTGCCACTATGGTTACTTCCCCCTGATAACATTTCAATATTTCTTGACAATTGAACTACTTTTAAAACTATGACTTTTACTCCTACCACTATGGTAGTTTCCTTCTGAAAAAAGGGGAAAAAAAACCATGAATCAAAATAAACAAAACAAATTGTATCTTCGAAACAAATGAAAGAAAGAGAAAGAATAGAACCATCGAAAATGTGAAAACAAGGATGGTGGTTTACCAAAGCAGTGCAGGAGTAAAGAAGAAACAAAAGTCTACAAATTTAGCTTTTGCATCTTGGATGTATTGTCCAAAATACCCAAACTATATGAAACGCAAACCAGAAGAGGAAACAATTGGTCAGCAAATTGGGTTTTTAAAATAGAAGGAATTGTTCTTTTAGAAAAAATAATGGACTATAGACTAGAATCCAATTCCAACCAAAGATCACAGTTTTGTGTTATTGTGGGTTTGTGTTGTTTATAAAAAAGCTTTGGAAAGAGATCGTTTTTTTTTTCCCAAATGAAAAATTTGATGAAGAGCATGATGATGATGGTAGTGGAGATTAGAAAGAAAAAAAGGGTATGTCAATAATTTGAGGGGGTGTGATTACAAACTTTTAATATTTTAAAAATAATTTATGGGGTCAATATGCAAAATGGGATCACATACAGTATTTTAGGGGTGTTGATATTACTACTCCCCGATAAAATTGGAACGATACAGAGAAGCCTAAGTTTTAAATGGGCCGAAATTTTGAAGGAAGCCCAAATTCAAAATAAATTTAGCCCAAAATTAAGGTTGAAAGAGAGAGGAGAATGAAATGAGAATAATTTTTTGAGTGGCAATATTTTCACCCCTCAAAAATTGTATGTACACCCCAATTTAACATTTTTTTAATTATACAATATTACCCTTGAGTAAACCTGCCCAAAAAAAATATAACTCTTGAATAAAATTACTAAAAGAATAAATATTTTATAAGTACACCCACCAATTATTTATAAAAATATCATTTATATCATAAATTTTTTACTTTTTCAATTCTTAATTTTTTTTCTTTGTTGCTATTTCAAATTCTAACTTTTCTCTATCAAAAAGTGAAAGCCTCTAATAATTTATATAATCTTAATTTAATCATACAAAATATTGCCAAACATTTAATCACCACATCAGTATTTTTCATTCTTTTATCAGATTTTCTCACAAACCAAATATAAAGGTCACTCATTTATTCCAATTTCTTCATCATATCAATAAACAAGTAAAATGGTATGTTTCAAATCATCCAAAAACTATAGATTTAAATCGATATTCATAATTCATTATCAAAAAAATATTATTTAAGGTTATACAAAATTAGCTGGTAATCATTCATACAAACGAAAAATTAGAACTTGAGAGAGTAATATGGGTTGATGACTTTAATCATAAAAATTAAAAAAGATTCATCATCAAACCCTAACTCTAATCATTCATGCAAGTCTCCAATCATTTATGCAATTCTAATTTAATTAAAAATACAAATATTATTATATAAATGAAAAATTAGGGTTGAAGAGAGTAAAATAATAAAATAGATACACAAATCTCTATTTAAAAAAAAAAAAGAAAAAGAAAAAGGTAATGGGTTGCATGATTTTGTATTAAATTATTTGCTTAGCATAGGTTTCATGCCATATATAATGAATGTGTTAAAAAAAATTAAATGGTAAGATAGAAATTTTCTAATAAATGATAATAAAATAATTTATATTAAGTCTATTTTTAACACATATTATAGTTTTTTTATGGTTGACCTAGAGGTGTGTATATATATATATATATATATATAAAAAAGATAGGTTTAATATTAAGTGGGGTTTATAAATAAGTTAAAAAATATATTAAATTTTTTTATTGATTGTGCAAACTGCAAACAAAATGAGTGTACGTGACATTTTTTAGGGGTGAAAACATTGCCACTCTATTGTCAACGACATACTAACTCTCTTGGATTTCATAATTTTCCTTCACAATCCCCAAAATCTTATCTAAAGTTTCCTTTTCCGCAAACAGTCTAACTGATTCTTTAAAGAAAAATCAATTTAATGGTGATCAAACAGAATAGTCATGGATTCTTGTAATTCAATATAAACTGATGTGTGTTATAATAATTTCTGTAAACAAAAAAAAAAAAAAAGGAGAAAAAATTGTTATGTCCTTATTAGTAATATTTTAGGGATAATTTTGTAATAAAAATTATAAACGAAAAATGGTTGTAAAAGTGGGTCTATCACCACCATTTATTGAAATCTTCTATTACTAAAATAACCAGGAATAAAAATACTTTAAAACCCTCTTCCTCCTTCTCATGTTTCTTTCACTGCATTGAGCAAATTTTCTATCTTTTCAAATAATTCATTGATTGTTTCTTGAAAGAATTATTTGATAGCGTAGAAATATCCACTTTGCCGCTCCATCATGTCGACAAGACCTCTGTTTCTTAATCAAATATGCTTTTTTAAAAAAAAAAAAAGACAACAAATATAATAAATTATACCCTTGTTTATGGGTTATTTCACGGTTAAAAATCAGTAGGTATTTCTCTTCTATACATATATATATATATATATATATATATATAGATTATATTGGAAGACAGGTATTCCTTATTTGTTGATTTAACAAAAAGATGAATATGGTTTTGATGCTCATCAATTTACACACAACCATATTGAAAGTCTTCGGATGAAATTTGAAGTTATAGAACAAAAATAGCAATATGAGTATTGAATTATTATTTCTTCTTTTTTTTTTTTTAAAGAGTATTTAATTTTTTTTTTAAAGAGTAGTCAATTAAAGTTACTCTTCAGATTTTAGTGGGTATATAGCTAAAGTTGTTATTTTTATATTTTGGTGTTCGTAAGTGAATAGACGTGGACGAAACCTTGTTTGGTGGCGAATCTCGATTCTCAACCCAAAGAAATTTCTGTTGTGTTCAAATATTTGAAAGTGCTAGTCATTATAGCATACAATAGAATTCTTCGATGTATCTAATTTTTTCAACATTGAAGAAACTCAATATAGCATACAATAGGGAAATAAATCATGATACACGTGAGGGCAGAGGGACCCCGGTAGCAATGCATAGGGAAATAAATCATATTACAGATGAGGGTCCCGGTTGTAATGCCCTGAAAAATATCTGTAAAGTTGCCTTTTTCTACAAGGGCCATGTCCGCCATGGAAAAACCTGTTTGAGTCATTAACACCATACTTGGGACTAGAATTTATGTGATTTTTTTTTTTTTTTTTGGGTGCAGTTTACAAGCATTTATGAGAAAAATTTATTTTATACATATTCATTCATAACTCAAATAATTAGTGTACTATACCTTCACATTTGTATTCAAGGTTCTGAGCTCCACGATATATTTATTAATAAGTGTGGAGAGTTTTTTCCCCTCTATGAAATAGATATCTTTGGTGCAAAGCTATGGTGGCTAAGTGGTATAAAGACCACTCCTCACCAAGTCAGGTGCTTAGTTCAAGTCACACATCTCATTTGATATATGGGTAGTTTTCCTACGCTATGTGGGTTATCTTCTATTTTTAGGAGTAGAGATTCGAAATCGTATTTTAGAGCTCTATCTTAATTGACCCAACAGTATTTTGACTTAGTGCCAATAATATATATATTTGAGACTATGGAATTTCAATTTTCTATAGATTCAAATAGGTTTCTAAATAATTAGTGTCAATAAATTTTCTATTATAATTATATCGACAGGTATGAATATATCACCCAAAAAAAATGTTAGTTTTATGACTAGAATTTTTACGACTTAAACTATTATTTATCCAATAAAATTCTATTATATGTATATTTTTATTGGAGATATTAATGGGGACAAATGAGGTGTGGTAGTGGGCTCCTCCGTCCTCATCCCAATTCCTCCATCCTTTCCTCATCCCCACCCAACATCCCCACTGTGGGGAAATGGGGATAGAGGTAATTAGGGGTAGTATTCCCACATCTAGTTCCCCTATTTCCCGTGTCTCCATTTTACTCTATTTGGCCCAAAGTTTTAAAATTATATATATAACTAAAAACATATTTCACAATGTAATTTCATCAAATTTTAACATACTAAATCTACAATATTTCAACGTTTACAATATCTTCTTATATAAATCATACCATATGATAAAAATTCAAACAATATAAAATTATTATATATGATAAAGTTATAAATTGGAGAAATGGAAAAAATTAATTGAATAAATATAACTATTAAGCATAAAAGGTTTTATATTTTATACTATAAATGGCAGAAATAAGAATCCCATCCCCATCCCCATTTGGATTAAGAGTTGAATATGTATCCCCATCGGAAATGGAGATCCCATCCCCATCCCTACCTGAATTTGGAGATAGATATTCATCCCCATCCGCATCCCTAACCTCTAAAAATTCCTAAAATCTTCTCCGAAAAAGAGATGGAGATTTAGGGCCCTTGACAACTCTAATTTTTATAGAGGCACGTCAAAGACGGAGCTTATTAAGGAGTTGGGCTCAAGCATTAAATTTCATTAATTATTTCCCTAAGAGTAGCAATATTTCCATCTCTCAAAAATAGTTTGTACACCCTTTTTGCTATAAACAAATTAAAATTTTTGTAGTTTGTTATTAAACCCCACTTAATACCAAAAATACATTTTTTTTTCTTAATTGTGTCATATTATATTTTCATAAGCACATTTCGTTTATTATGCATATTTTATTATTGATTTGATATTATTTCTTTCCCTTCTTCATCTTGTCATCCATCACCACTCTCTATTTTATTTACTTATTAACCTGGTAAGCAAAAACAGTTCTTTGCAAGCAATATGGGATCAAAATTAATAACCATATTTTTATTTACTTATTATTTTAAAAACAACAACTTAAGAGAATGGGAACACCAATTAAAAACCATAATAAGCTGACTAAAATCATTAAAAAATTTGTGATATTAAAATATCAAACAGATATCATATTAACACAAACTACCATAAAAAATTCCTGCTAGAAAACTCAATCCAATCACATAACGATTCCTAAAGAGATGAATAATATTAATATTCTAATCAATAAATTAACAAATATTAGTTCAATGTGTGTAGCAGTTGCATTTTCAAGTTTGTAATCATGAAAACAGTTTCCCTGAGGCAATTCCTCGAGCAATTAGAATGCAATAGAAAAAGAGACACATATTTCATAAATAGGTATAAGATTGGGTGTAACTGTGTAAGAAAAAAAGGATATTCTTGGTACTAAGTGAATTTAAAAAATAAACTAAAAAAATTTCAAAATTTTTATGCAAAAGGAGTGTAAAAACAAATTTTAAGGGGTGGAAATATCGCCACTCCTTCCCCACATGGTCACTGAGTTTAGTCAACGGAATTGAAAGGAAACAGGCCGTTTCAGTCTTTGGTTTAGAGGAAGACATTGTAGGGACGCCATGGCCCAAATAATGTGATCAATAGTACAAAACTATGTAGCAGACAGCATGTGTGGCTGATATTTGGTAGACAGCTTACCCACGCAAACGAAAAAGTCCAACGTCACCTTTGAACCACCAGATTTTATTGCGTATCAAACACTTCTTCATGTGAGGAGGCTGTTCCACTCATAAATTCTGATCAACTATCTATCATTTTATGGTGGATAAGACGTTGTTAGCTGCACGCATCACACAGTTCAACCTAAGACCGACAGCCCGATACTAAATGCTAAGCAGCCGAGACAGTCATAGGCGTCCCCATCAACCAATAGCATGCTATATGCCATATATATGTGGCGTGAAACAGCTCTTTGATTATTTACACCACATTTAATATCGCAAGTTTTATTCAACTGCTATCGTAATCATCGTGAGTCTGTGACAGTAGTGATGAATCTTTAACGCAATAGTATTTCCTTTTTCCTTTCCATTTGAAGGAGATGTTAATGGATTATATTAAAACCTTTTTTAATAGAATCCATTAACGGCGTCGACCTCAGGAATATGAATTTGTACATTCAGCACCTGAGCCAACAAAAGTCCTTCCTAGTGCCAAAAGCTCAGTCTTGCAGGGATACAAAACAATACTTCATTTAGGTAATTACAAGTTTTAATAGAATCATAGGGGGCTGGTGCTTGCTGCGGATTCTATTAAAACCTGTGATTACCTAAATGAAGTATTGTTTTGTATCAATTTACTGTTTAATGAATTATTTCGACAAGCTTGCGATGAGAAAATATCCTTAATAATAGGAATTATAATTAAAAATATGATTGAAATCAAACCTGAATATATTTGAGATCACTGTCTTATAGAAATTTTTTTTTTTTGGCAAAAACTTCTGTACATGCTAACTATCAAAAATCTTTGAATTCTACATGAGATCTCCATGTGAGCAAATTTCAAGTTATTAATGGAATATTTTGTAATTGTTTGTTTTTACATCAATAATTAATTCTTCAAGCATGAACTAACTTTTCTAGGTACTTGTATATGTGTATTATCACTAAATGATGATGTGATCACTATTAATTATACATAAGTTTGTCATATCATTTGGATAATGAATTTTAATAATTTTTTGAATAGTGTAACATTACTTTTATATTAGAATAATATTACACTTTTCAAAAATTTGTTCAAATAATGTGTGATAAGTTGATTTGTAGTCACTATATTAATTTTGGGATGATATATCAATGATGATTATACATAAGTTTATCACATCATTTAGACAATGAATTTGGACAATTTTTTAGATAATATAACATAACTCTTTCTATTATATTGCTTAATATTTCTTTCAGTGTGACATAGAATCATTCTTCATCTAAGGTTCATTCTCAATTCCTGAAATTAACTAGATCAGGGGTTAAAAGCTTCTATATTAATTGTTATTTAAATCTAATATCTCATATCTCTTGTTAATTATTTACAAGTGATCATAATGAAGATGGAATTTAAGAGGTTACCGAGAACTCTGATGATGAGGTGTAAATTGAGATAAGTTAGGCCAAATAGAAGCTCATATCGCAAGATTGATAAGACTGAGAGCATGAGGCTGAAAATGAAGCACAGGAAAGCACAGAAGCTAATTGCCAAAAATCTTCTTAGCGCAGATGCTGGACCTCATATAATGGTTTTGTCTTATAATGCTTTTTCTCGGTATCCATAAATCGCTCGTGTATCACAATTTTTGTTTTTTTCTCTTTTCTTTCTTTCTTTCTTTCTTTTTTCTTTTGAACAATCGTGTATCACATTGTTGTACTCTAGCTAGATCCCTTTTCATGTATCTCCGAAATATAAATGAAAAATCTTCCCTGCAGTTTTGAGTACAGGTCATTGTCGATTTTTTTTTTTTTTAATGTCATTGTTGAATTATTTTTTGTAGAATACTTATATCACATTCACATTAACACTGTATTTAGACGGGAAGCCATAGAATAAACATATTGTCGTTTAGTTCATTTTCTCTTATAGTGGTATTGGATAATTGAAATAGGAAGTTGATTCCAAATACATTCCCAATATCGGAGCAATATTGGTGTTGCTAGTTAATTCTGTGGTTTTAATTATTGCAATTAACTTCAAATTTTAGGGAGTAAGGACACTATTAGACCTTATAACTCCAGTATATATATATATATATATTTTTAAAAGAACTTATAACTCCAATATTTAAAAAAAAAAAAAGACTTATAACTCCAATAGTGTAAATATAAAGAGCATATAATTGGACCAATATTCTTTTTTCATTTTAGCTATTTCTAATTGTGAACCATAAATTCTTATAAAATGAAAATTTTTCCCATATTAGAAATTCCAAAATGTGCATGCATGCATGTTTGAGCTGTGCCTCATGTTATGTATCTTGAAGTGAGCAAACAAATTTACCTGCTCTAACTATTTTAAATTATACTATCCTACTTTATTATTATTTTTTTAACTAATTACGGAGTAATCTTACACATAGTTAAGAATCTATTCAAATTGTCAAGATTAAACAATTCAAATGCCATCGAAAAATATATTTCCATTACATTGAGATATATTTATTCTCTCAATAATGAGAAAAAAAACTATCCACATTTATTAATAAATGTATATAATCGAACTCAATAAAAGAACACATGAATTATTTGAGTTGTGAGTAGATGTAGATTGTGTTATTCAAGTTGAGAGCGTTAATTGATTCTTAAAAATAGATATAAAGTGATTATCCACTCAAATTGATAGAAAGTTTTAAAAGAGATAATTATGTTCATGCATATAAATTAAATTATATTACATTATATTGCTGCAAGGTTCACCACTCATTTCCATTTCTTTTTTCCCTTTTCTTTAAAAAAAAAAAAATTAAACATCCATCTAGTCACAGTTATACTTATACCGATATTCGTAACGTTATACTCATACTCAAAAATATGAGTGCTTGGACTTCCTCCCTGTTCTCATTTGTTCGTGCTTATATCACGAAAATTAATCGAAGGAAAGGAATAAAAACAAAACCGGAGGCACTCCTTCCCTAAAGCTCTTATTTGATATGTACAACATGGAACTAAATTGAATACATAAAAATAATTTCGAGTAAAATGAGATTATGGTATTTCAAAAAAAAAGAAAAGAGAGAGAGAGAGAGAGAGAGAGAGAGAGAGAGAGAGAGAGATTATTGTCTGTGGACAATTTGGCCCATAACACTAGAGATATCACTATCAGTATTATGTACTCACTTTTCTTCTTTTCGTCCAACGCAGGAATCCTGGGTTGAATTTTACATTGAATGTCGACATTCACACCCTCCTAAAATTATTTATACATCTTTCTAGTAAGTTTATCCAATTAAATAAGTCGTTTTTTTTTTTTGGTATAAATGAGTCATAATTATAATTTAAGGTTAATAAGAATGATATATATCAAAGTTGACAATTTTTCCAGTTATATAGTACTAACATCCCCTTAAAAATATTGACCTGCGGCTTGACTTAGGGGTCACTAACATCACATATTTTACTGTTAAGGAGTAAAAAGGTCATTACATTTTGATAAGAAAAATTGTTATTAATTAATTAAATAAATAAATAATGTGCGGAAGAGATCTCAATCTTATTTCATCCCATAATCTCCACCATTTAAATTGAGTTTTAAGAAATAAACAAATTTTTTCTAAAAAAAGAATCATGTGAGACTGAAAACATGAAGAACAGATCCTAAAAATTCAAGAAATCTATTTTTTATTCACCCAAAAATTTAAAACATCAATTTCTTTTTTTTTTTCTAAAGATTCTGGGGAGATCTGGAGACCTCCATATTTCGAAGGTGATGAACACATGGAGGAGATCTGTTCATTTCCTCCATAGTCAAACTCCTCCTAACTGATTGTGAGAGAGAATTGCGGTGGCGACGATGTGTGTAGGAGGAGGTCAGAGGGATCGCTAGCCATGTTGTCGGTGGCAGTGAGGGGTTTGGTGGGTGAAAAATTTTATGGAAAATTTGGTTTTTTATCATATTGAGTGAGTTTTGGTGATGTTTGATTTGGTAGTGATAGCTTTTCTTTGGTCAAAGTTTTGGTGATAGATTTTGATTTAGGGGTTTGAATTCCATAACGAAATCTCATAACCATGGAGATTTAGTAATTTTTTTCACTTTAAAAGAATTATTTTTTTATATTATTATTTTAAAATAAAATTAAAATGATTAAATAAAATATTGATGATTAAAGATGAGATCTTGATTTTATTCGTATTTTGATTGTTGACTCGGTGGGTTTTACTTTCAGAACCCAAATCTTCATGACCATAGAGATCTAGTAATTTAAAAAAAATTATTTTTTTCAAGTAAAAATAAAATTAAAATAATTAAATAAAAATATTGATGATTAAAGATGAGATCTTAACTTTATTTGCATTTTAATTGGAAGAATATCGTGTTTGAGTAGGAAATTATATGAATAATAAATCTCAATCACCTTATTAGGATTCTATGAGGAGATTTATTTATTTTTATGATACGATTGGTTTTTATTATATAAATATATATAAATTTTTTTTAAAAAATACAAATAAGAATAGGAAAATAATAAAATAAATACTGAAGGTATTTTTGACTTTAAATGATAAATGGTTAGTCAACAGTTGGTTTTAATGGTAGTCAACATTTTATAGGGTATTTTTATACAGAAAACGTAAAAGTTACCACTGCGTATAATTTTGAGATATTTTAAAGAATATTAGTAAATTAATCCTATAATTTATAATTTTTCAAAACAATAGTTACTCGGATGTATGTATAAAAGGGGTGTACATACAGCTTTGGGAGAGTGGAAATCTTGTCTTTCTTTTGCATTTGACCACCAAATGCGTCCGAATGAATTGGAACTTCAACATTATGTAGAATTCAATTAATCTCTAGTACACGGATGGCTTTATCCATAATTTAATAAATATGAATTTAACTCTTAGTAGATATATGTTTATTTATTTATTTAAATATTATTTGACAGGGTGTGAGGTCATTTCTCAAATTAATTTTTGTTATGATTTGCATTTTAAAAAAAATAAAAATTAAATTAATTCCAACCACTCATTATATATATCATTAGATCTGTTGAGATCAATAAAAGTATTATTATATAGAGAAAAGTATCTAAATTATTTGACGCTTAAAATTTAAAACCTTTATTTAATTTATAAATAAGATTAAATTAAATATCCACTCTCAATCCTAATCTAATATTATATGTTAAATTGGAGATACAGATTCTGGAAGGAAATTATCTAGGATGTGACTTGTGAGTTGAAATGTTGTCGTAATCTTTGATAGAGAATTACATTACATGGCTGCAAATTAGCCACAAGATGATGAGTTGATACATGCCTTGATGTTTTGTGATTTGATTCGGGGTCGCGAAGTTGCAGAAAATAAAAGCAAGTGGCCATTAGAGGACCGTCCAATGTGACTATATGTGACCAGTTAATTGTTTTCGCAGTATGTTTCACATGGATTGATGTTACAACTGAAACAATTGATAACTGAACTTCCACGCTCAGTCATATTAATGTTATTTTTGCCGTTGAAAATATTTCCCCATTAACAGAAATATATTTAAATTAATTTGATCGGTCAGTTAACCAAACCTGAACTTGTTGCCATCGGCTGCCAGCCACAGTTAACGACAAGAGCCATAGATAATTTTGCTGTGGGGACCTCAAATACATCATCAATTGACAATATCAATATGCGTGTTGTCGTGGTGGCGGCTGTTGTTAACAACCTCGGCCTATGAAAGTCAAATGAAGATATTTATTTGTCATATATATTAACCTCTTAATTTTGATTAAGACCTGTAAATTTAGAATCTTCTGTCCGTCATTTTTTTTTTTTTTAACATTTAATAATCTATTGATATTTTAATATAAAAGATAATAAATGATCAAAATTATTATTTTTTTTCCTTTTATATGGTTTATATTTAAACTACTCTTGTAATATTGATAGAGAATCTTTATTCGTAGTGAAAAACTTTGATAAATTTTTGGAAACATGTAAACAACCGTGGATAATTTGTGAAATCTAGAGAACATAAGTCCCCTTAATAATATTTATTTGAACAATAAAAATAATTTAATCATTACTTAGGCCAAAAGTTTAAATTATTAAACGAGAGTTCAACAATACTATTTAAAACATAAGATAAACAGTGTTAATATATCACAATTTTATTCTACAAACATGATCTATGATCAAGAAATTGTTTAGAATCTGACATGTTAACAGTTCACATTCTTGTGTTGTTAGTAGAAACATAATAAATTATCATATGATATATCATGAATTAAACAAGTTAGTTTTCATAAAATGAATTTTACTAACGAAGGCCAACTTATGCTCTATTTCTATTTTTAAATTTATAGTAGTGGCTCCATTGTATTTTTATCTGATACAAATATATAGTAGGAGTTGTTTGTTTTTTTATCTGAAGACTGAACAATGTTATTGAAGATTGAAGACTGAATAATGACTGAAATCTGAAATCTGATAAACATATTTGTTTTTTTTTTTTTTCTTACCTCTGAATATATAATAATCTTATTTGTTTTTTAAAGTTAAAATTGTCTGAATACTAGCAATTTGACATTTATATCCTTTTATTATTAGTTGTTAAGTAACTTTATTTAATATGATACAAACAATTACAATAAATTATTTAACAAATATTAAAACATTTATATATATAATATTTTGATTCATAATTAAAATAAGATGAATTATTATAGTAGAGTCAATTAAATTTATATATTCAAATAAATGAATTATTATACATACCTCTGAATGTATAATAATCTTATTTTTTTAAAAAAAATTAAAATTGTCTGAATACTAGCAATTTGATATTTATATCATTTTATTATTAGTTGTTAAGTAACTTTATTTAATATGATACAAACAATTACAATAAATTATTTAACAAATATTAAAACATTTATATATATATAATATTTTGATTCATAATTAAAATAAGATAAATTATTATAGTATAGTTAATTAAATTTATATATTCAAATAAAAATAAACAAAATGGTCTTAAATTGAATTACTACTACAATAAAAATTGAAATTGTAAAGTAATATACATCGATAATAGATTCGATAACAAAAAAAAAAAAAAACTTTGAGGTTTTATTATACATCGATAACAAATTCGATAAAAAACTTTGAAATAAAAAAACCAAAAAGAGAAATAAGAGAATAAATTTTGAGGTTCTGTTATACACAAACAAATTCTCATCAATACACATAAACTAAAAACACCAATAACATAGTGAAGTTTTAACAAATAAACATAATATGGGCTACTCCATAAGTAGATTAATAAAGAAAATCAATAAAGATTCTTATCAAAATTTGATTGGAGAAATATAGTAATCCAGCTATAGGAAAATTTGATATTGAGATGTTTAGAGTTTTTATTTTTTAATTTTGGTTGTTAAAGCATTAAAAGAAATTTGTATAATGTAAAACTAAGATAAACTTGGAAATATGTTATTTTAGGAAGGATAAACTTGGAATAATATATTTATAAATCATTAAGTGATTTTGTATTAAGTGAAAAGTCAAAAAATGTAACTTTTTTTAAGTGGTTTTTGGGTTGTTTTAAGTGGTTTGATCACTTAAAAAACAAACAAAAATATCTTAATTGATCTAATTCAACACCATTAAATGTTAAGTGTAAAAAACAAACAACCTCTTATACTCTATTTCTATTTTTAAATTTATAGTAGTGGCTCCATTGTATGTGGAGTGGTATTAAAAAAAAAATTACTCAAGTTAATATAACTAATTAAAAACAAATTCATACTAACGAGATTGATTTGATTGATATGTTTACTCTTTCGGATTCTCTATTTCTCTAAAATCTAAATTTTTATAATTAGCTATTTGAAAAAGTAAAGTTGAAATGATAATCACATCCCTACTATCTATCCATCGTAGTGTTTATATGTGATAAGATTTGAAAAAAAAAAAAAAATCACGTGAAGGTTAAGCTTAGGAGAGGACCCTATGTCCAAAAGGTGTTCAAGTCCCATTTCATCAAAAGGAAAAACAAAAATTACATATTTAATCATAAAAATAATATAATAAATGCGGAATAAGTTAAATAACTTACCCCAACTTTTTTTTTCTTTTAAATTGATATTGAATTATTTATTTTTAAAAAATGACATTGAACCATTAAATTAGATGACCTTTTTCTTCCTTTTTTTCCTTAGGTAATATATAAGGGGGGAAATGTTTCAACAAAGACAACTCATCCAAACTCATTATCATCCTAAATTGTAATAAGAAAATTGTAGTGGTATAGTTGCACCATTGTTGCAAAAATCACCAATAATTGGCGATTTTTTTATGATTACTCACTAATCGGCAACTTGCAGGTCTGATTAGGACAAGATTGGGTCTGAAATCAGACAAATTGATTAATCAGTTGAGTTGGTTGATTAATCGGTGAAATCAACCCAACTCAGTCTAATCAATTAGTTAACAAAAAAATAAAAAATAAAAAATAAAAAGCAATGGAGTAGTGATGGTGGAGGAGGAGACGAAGGCGATGGTGGAGCAACGATAGAGGATTTTTGAGTGGGAAGAGAGGCTTAAAGATAGGGAAACAGAGGACCCTTTTAAAAAAAATAGATTGCTTGACGAATTTTGAAAAAAAATCTAAAAGAAAAATAGTGTTAAAAAAAAAAAAGGATTTTGGTAGATGGGGTTTTGGTTTTAAAGTGTTCTGAATCAAAGATCAGGAAAAAGGTGTGGATTGAAAACAGGAAGGAAGAAGAAGAAGCAAAAATCGTGTAATAGAGATGTTTGCTTTTCAAAAAGGGAGTTGAATTTAAAAGAGAGAGACCGCTCTAAAAGAGAAAAGAAGGGACAAAAAGAGAGAAAATGGTGGACACAGAGAAAGAGAACGAGAGGTTTTAGAAATCTTGAGAAACTATGATAACTAAATAAATATAATTTAATTGATTAATAAAATAAAAAAATAAAAGTGTTTTATGTGTGTGAATAGGACATGCGGGGTGCCTTTTTTTTAATTTTATTTTTTGAAAACGGTGTCACTTATTAATAAAATAAAAATGATTATTTAAATGAGTTGGGTATTTTGAATATTTATCAAAAGTATTAATTATCTTTGTTTTATTATAGAGTAGACTCATTTATTTATCCATAATTTAAATTTTGGATTCTATTATTAGACATGAATTTGATTAGCTATCTTGGATGTTATCATTTAAGGTATGTTAAATTCTAGTTGGGTTGGTTATGTACCATTTTAACTATTCGTTATGATTCAAGTTTCACTTTAATTGATAATATGAGAACGATTTGTGTATGAGTTTTTTTGGTGATTAAATTGGGCTAGACTTTTGAATGGGTAAGTGCAATCTTATTTTGAATGTTTTAAATTTTAATTGTTAATTAATTTAATTTTAATTTTTAAATCTTATATAGATACATATAAAAAAAAAAAAAAGAATTGGCTAGATACAACTCAATTGTATAATCTAGTCTATCTCTAGTTCAACTTAAAATTAATTTTGTAGGTTTGACTTAGTTTGACCATCATCAATAGTACTCATTGATTAATCGTTGATTACTCATCAAATAATCGATAAATCGTTAACCATTACCTCATCGAGTAATGATTTTTACAGCTATGTGTAGCACTAGCACCGAAGTGGATTTTCTTTTCTTTTTTTAAATAGGAAAAAAATCAGTAGTCCATTTTCTATTTTTGACCACCTAAAACAGATAGATTCGCATATATTAAAAAATTATTTCTTTAATAGTTGTATGTTTTTCACTTTTCCTTTAACAAGAGGCAATTACACTAAATTTCTCATGTTTTAACCTCAAGATATCGAGATATTTATGGAAAACTTCAAATATTTAACAGAAGCACCCCTACTCTTATTTAGTGATTAAGAATTCAGTAAGATTTAACCAATATTTCAAAATTTGTTACTTGCTACTTAATCGACGAGATAGTGAGTAGTAAGTTCTCGATTATTCGGCGAATACTTGATCTATAAAGGAATCCCTTGCTTTATTATTTTATATATATATATATATATATTTTCCTTTTCTTTGGATATAATATTAAATATATTAATTATTTTGAAGATTAAGTTAATATATTTATTAATTATTTCTAAAAATAATATTCTTTTATATTAATTATAAAATAAATATTATTTTATTTTAAATTGATACATAGAGTTATATTTATTTTTAGAAAATAATTTAATATATGATAATATTTTATAATTAATTTAATTATTATAAATATAAAATATATTTATTTTGTGAGATATTATGAAAAGCCCCTTAGGAAGTAAAATAATCATGAATTGCCTCCGGTTTTTCTTATTAAATGAACTACTCTTTACGGTTAACTTTCCATCTAAAATGTTAATATTTTCTATCCAAAATTATGAAATGACCAAAATACACTTATTAAGATCTTATAAAATCCTTCTTATACCCTTCAAACTTACGTAATGACTAAAACACCCTATAAATTATTAATTAATAATAATATTAAATAAAAAAATAACACGAAATCATAAAAAATACCTAATTAACACAAAACCAACCTAGCAACCTAGAAACCCGTTTATGCGTTTCCAGGTTGCTAGAATCCCAACAGAGATAAAAAAAAAAAAAGCACAATTACTCTATGTCATCACCTAACTCTACCATCAAAAGAAAAGGAAAAAAATAAAAAATAAAAACCCAACTCTGCCATCACCGTCAACCCCAACAAAAACCAAATCAGCATCACCTACCCAAACCATAATTACTCTTTCTATCATCACCCCAGCACCATCATTGTTCAATTTCATCACTACCTATCCACCATCAAAGTGTAACCTCATCACCACTCAACACAGGCATAACAACCACAACATCCTCCTTATTTGTAGACTTAAACAAGAAATAGCCAACAGAGAGACCTAAAATGATGGCCAAGAAGACGCCGCCATTGAATGCCACCTAATGGCCCATTTGACCTTGAACAAGATTGCCATGGCGAATCTGTCTCACCTACCTAAACCACAGTCATCGACAGAGAGAAGAGAAAGAGAGCAGTGAGAAGAGAGGGAGAGAAAGGGGGGAGGTGTGGATAGATGCATCAAAATCAGTGATGACATATGAAGATGAGTGCGCCACAATTATTGGTGGTGAATTTGGGTGGTGGCAATGATGAGATAAGTGGAAGAAGAAGAAAAAAAAAGAACAAAAAGAAGAGAAAAAGAAGAAAAGAGAATGGAAGAAGAAGAAGAGACGTGGTTGATAGGTTTTAAGGAGAAGAGAGCGGTGGTGGCAACTAGAAGGGGAGGAGAAATGAGAGGAGGCTGATAGGAGGGACATGATTTAGGGTTGATGAGTTTGAAGGTGATTTAGGTTTTTTTTTTTTAAAAAAAAAATTAATTCATATTTAATTTTTTTTTTTTAAATACCATCCATCTTTCATCTTAAAATAGATGCTAGAGATTTAGTGAATTAAATTTGTTATTTAATATTAATTTTAATTTTTAATTTTTTTAAGATTAATCTTCACTGTCTATCTTAAGATAAATGATAAAGATACGATGAATTAAAAATTTATTTAATTATTTATTTTTTCATTTTTATTTTATTTTATTAAAATAAATAAAATTACTCATCCAATTACCATTATACCCTTCAAATTTAACACCAATCGTTTTTTTAATCTATAGGAGACGGTTCACTTAATTTTTTTAAAAAAAAGGATAGTTCTTAATTATTTTACTTTCTAATGACATTTTCATAATATCCCTGATTTTATTTATATTTTTTGGTCCAACCTCAACTTCTACCAAATAAGAGATAGTACTGTTTTTATCTCATCTTCTATTACATCAAATATATCATAGTATTAATTTATTCAATCTAATCAATATTATCAAATAATCCAAACTAATCGTATTTGTCCATCGGATGCTTCCACATTTGGTAGCAAGGACAAGCAATGAGATATATATATATATATATAATAAAAATAAAAATAAAAATAAAAACCCATATCATATTACCCATGTTCGGTGTAAAGCAGCAAGTACAAAAAAAGAAAAAAAAAAAAAGTAGCCCACCAATCTCTACTTTCTAGGTCCCAAAAGAATGGGAGCTGAAACCCACTTGAAATGGTAGGTTTCTCAAATCTCATTCTCTTGGGATGTCTTATATATACATATATATTTTTTTATTTTTATTTATATTAATATATATTTAAAGATAATTTATTTTATTTTATTTTATTTGAAAATCAATTTATAAAAATATTATATTAATCTAGTCAAATCCAATCTAATTCAATCTCAATTACACTAAATACAGTATAATATTAATTTATATATTTATTTACTTTTTTAGGGAAGATACTCATTTACTTTTCTTTGTCTTTTTTAAAGTAATTTCCTTTTAGTTGCAAAATGTTTATTTACAGGAAAGAAACATTTGTCTAAAGTTTAAACTGTATATGTATCAACTTATATTGTTTTATTCTTAAAAAACAAAAATTATATTGTTTTATGGTGAATATACAAATTTACCCTTAAATTTGTTAAAATTGATTATGGAGTCATTTATTTTTTCTATTTAAAACTCGATAATATTGAATTATATTCATTAAGTTGTTTTTGTTTATTTTCTTAAGTGGTCAAATCACTTAAAACTATAAAAAAATAACTGAAAAAATTAAGTAAGAACTTTTAATTTCACTTAATTGCAAATCACTTAATAACATTTAAAAGTTTTTATTCCAAATTTATCCTCTAAAAAATAACATAATTTCAAATTTATTTTTCCTTGATACTTACAAAAAAATATATTTGAAAAGTAAAACCTAATCTCATCACAAATTGTCTTGGAATTAAACTAATATATTTTAATTTACATTTAAACATTCATTTTTTTAGTTGTTTTCTTAAATATATTGATATATTTAAATATATAAATAGTTAAGACTACCATATTTTTTTAATCATATTTTAATTATGAATAAAATATTAATTTATATGTACATAAAATTATTTTATAATTTATTGAATTATTTACTTCCGGGTGTTTATATTAAATTAATTAAAATTACATAACAACAAATAATAAAAAAGATATAAATATTAATTTATTAATTTTTAGACAATTTTAAATTAAAAAAACAAATGAGTTTACAAGATATTCAGAGGTAAAGGAAAAATAAATAAATATGTTATTCATATTTCATATTTTAGTTAATATTCATTCTTCAGTCTTTAACAGTATTATTCAGTTTTTAAACAAAAAAAACAAACGTCCTCTAATATTGATTAGTCAAAGAGACCGATTTGATAATTATGAAAATTCTAGGGGTCAATTTGGCCAAGAATGTAAAAGTTCACAAACTAATTGGAATTAGGGGTGGGTGTTATTATATTCGATTAAGTTCTGAACCGATTTTTGTTCGGGTATCATTATGGAGAATCGAACATGGTTAATTTAAGAGTTGAAACCGACCTAAATCGAACACTATCGGTTCGGTTTTTTCAATTCAACAAAGACAGTGTAAACTGATTTTAATTTAATCAAACAAATTAGGTAGTCACATATATCATGGCAAAACCAAAAAGCTAGTGTAGTTGAATAGGTCAACCTATCAAAAACCGAACACTCTCTTAATTTGTCTCTAAATGACCCGAACCAAGCACCCAAAATCGAACGAGTTCCATTGGGTCTTTTTTTTTTTTTTTTTGGGAAATAAGAAAAAAGTTTAGCACTTATTAGCTAATTGCCCTTAGAAGTATACTAACATAGTGGCACTAATGAAAAAATTCTATGAGAATATTTTGAGATTAATATTATGTAAAACTTAAAAATTAGTAGGGGTTATATAGTACTTTCATAGTAAAAAATGAAAATTTTCGTATATATTGATGATTGTACATAATGATATTAGTCACTTAAATTATAAGTGGATATATTATTTATTCCCGGTTAAAGAAATAAATTAAAATCAAGGAACAAGTGGTTATAATTGAAGTCGGTTCATATGAAAGTTGATGACTGGCCGCGACAAATCTTTTAATATCAAGGGAAAATTGAGAAAATGGCGTATTTTGGGAAGCCATCCTCAAAAATAACCTTTTTATTTTTTATTATTAAAAAAAGCACTGAAAGGACAAAAACGCCCTTAATGAGTAATTTTTGAAATCGATCCCAACCTGTAGGTTGGGATCTCAACCCCGAGGTTGGGAATTTCAAATAGGGTTAAATATCAAAAATTGGGATTCTCAACCTTTAGGTTGGGATCCCAACCTAAAGGTTGAGAATCCTAAACTTATATATTTATTCAAGTTTGGGATTCCCAACCTCAAGGTTGGAATTCTCATCCTTGAAGTTGAGATTTCAAATATGAATATTAAATCAAGGTTGGAACTCCCAACCTTTAGGTTGGGATTCCCAACCTGGAGGTTGAGAATGTCAACCTAAATATTCAATTATATATATTTCGTAATTAAACAAATTTTTAGGGTTATTTCGTAATTATTAAATTTAGAATAGAGGGCGCTTCTTGGGTAAGAAACGCCCTTAAAGATATTTTTTAAAATTACAAAATTACACTTTTATTTTTTTGAATTATCAAACCTGACCTTATTATTATTTTTTGAACAAAATTACCTCTCCCATTTCTTCAATATCAAAATCCATAATCCCAACCTCAAGGTTAGAATTCCCTATCAATCCTAACTTTCAAATTGGGAATCCCAACCTCGAGGTTGAGATTCCCAACCTTAATTAAAAATTCAGGTTGAAATTCATAATTAAATAAATTTTTGGGGTTATTTCATAATTATCAAATTTAAAATAGAGGGCGCTTCTTATCCAAGAAGCGCCCTTAAATGTATTTTTAAAAATTATAGAATAGACTTCTAATTTTCTGAATTATCAAAACAGACCTTATTATTATTTTTTGAACAAAATTACCCCTCCAATTCCTTCAATATCAAAATTTATAATCTCCCACAATTCATCAACATCATCAACTACAATTCATCAACATCATCAATCCAATTCATCAACATTTCCCACAACAACAACAACATTATCAAATCAATAATTAACAAACAAACACAAAAAACAAAAATAAAAAAAGAAATCTGGTTCTGGGTTTGCGACCCAGAACCAGACCCCTCTCCTCTTCCTCTTCTTCTTCTTCTTCTTCTCTTTTTTTTTTTTCCTGCCTTGGTTCTGGGTCGCGAACCCAGAACTAGATCTGGTTCTGGGTCGCGAACCCAGAACCAGAGATGGTTCTGGGTTCGCGAACCCAGAACCAGAGATGGTTCTGGGTTCGCGAACCCAGAACCAGATCTGGTTCTTCTGCGAACCCAGAACCAGATCTGGTTCTGGGTTCGCGACCCAGAACCAGATCTGGTTCTGGGTTCGCGACCCAGAACCAGATCTGGTTCTGGGTTCGCGACCCAGAACCAGCGATGGTTCTAGGTTCGCGAACCCAGAACCACGCTGGTTCTGGGTTCGCGCGACGGTTCTGGATTCGCGAACCCAGAACCAGTGTGGTTCTGGGTTCGTGAACCCAGAACCGTCTGGTTCTGGGCTCGGTGGTTCTGGTTCCGCGACCCGCGAACCAGATCCAATCCGGGAAAAAAAAAGAGAAAAAAGGAAAGAAGAAGAAGAAGAGAGGGAGGAGGGATGGGAATGATGATGGGTTAGGGCATTTTAGAGAGAGAATGAGAGGAAAAAGTTTGATGGGGTTGGAATTTTAGAGAGAGAATCAGAAATGGGTGGGTTATGGAGGGAAAAACTATGGTAAATGGTAATTAGTTGGATTATTAAGGGTATTTTGGACCCAAAAAAATTATGCTGCAGGAAATTAAAAAAAAAAGGGTAGTATCCAAAAGGGTTATCAAAAAAGGGTTAAATTTGGTTAAAACCCTAATATCAATTTGCACGCCTGCTCAGGTGAGCCTCACCCCCCCTCCCCCCCCCCCCACCTTTTTTTTTTATTAAATTATTATTATTGTAATGAATAGTCAAACATTGCATTCAACTGAAAAACGTGGAAAATAACAGGCACCTGGAAATCGTGTTTGGTCTTTTTTTTTTTTTTAATTATTAGAATTAATAGTTAAATATTATTGACTATCCCTTGACAAGAATGATGGAACATTTTTTATGATTTTAAAAGGTTAAATGTTTAAACATTATATTTATCTTAAAACACAGTATGTAAATAATTTTTTGTGAATTCAATCCAAAAAAAAAAGTTTTCAAATTAAAACATATTAAATAAAAAAATTGTTTCCAAATGAAAAAAATGGAAAATAACAAAGCACGCCGAAAACGAGCAAAATGACATCGACTTTGTGGTTGAATGGGACTGATTCCTCTTAGGAAGAAAAAAAAAGGCTATTGTTTTATGTTTCTTTTGTTAAAAATATATATATATATATATATAGACCAAATAAAAAATTTAGGATAATTTATCAGAACTAAATACTATGGTTCAAAACTTATTCGGGACAAAAAAAATTCTTACAACCAAAACATATATATTCCCACAATATTGGAATAAATTATACTCAAATATGTTAGTAAGTACACTTAGTGGAGTTTAAAACCTCCACCACAAACATAAAAACAAAGTTAATAATAAAAGTTTACAGATTTTAATAACTGTATTATTGATGTAGCTTACAGCTCCATAATCTAATATACAACTTCTACTATCACAAAATTACCTAAAATTATGCAAACATCATTATTACCATAATAAATTTGATTGTTTTAATATTCAAATTCATGAATATATTTTTCTTATAAAAAAAAGGAATTTAAATATATGTACACCTTATTAGTTAAATAAGTGACATGCAACATTTTTCCACACGTATTGAGGAGTTAAAAACACACATAATAATGAATATACGTAAAGCAACTTTTTTCTAATATGTGTTAGAGTTGATATCCAGGTTTTTTAAATATAATATTTAATCTCAATAAAATATTAGCATATACAATACCAAATTGTATTTAAAAAAAAAAATAATTATAAAAAAAATTCTAAATTAAATTTATTAAGTTTACCAGTATCTCTTGAAATTGTAGTATAATCCTCTAAAAAAATTTCTGTAATATTGAAAATATTCAGGATGCACATGACCAATTAAGGAAAAATCTAGTACAAATCATTGTTCTAATCAAACTTCACAATCGCTAGGGTACTATAATCATCAAGTTGAGTACGTGCGAAGTCACACCACACAATCAGTCTCTAACTATCTATAAATACCTAAATGACCACCGCAAATATTCAATTAGCACAAACTCAACAAATAACACAATGAGCATTCTCTCTTTCTTTGGTTTCTCTGTACTGATTCTTCTCATGATTTTCATGGATTTCCATAACCAAATGTCGAAGCTTAAATCATTCATGTGGAGTTACATAATTCCAATCACAACCCAAATGAAATGGGCATGTGAATTCTTGTTTCAGAACTCCTTCTTCTATAATCGTATAGATAAAAAAGTGCCTGAGCTTTGTCAAAATCTCAAGATAGGGCAGCACTACCAGTCAAGTGGTACAAGTGAAGTGGTGGAATGCGCAGTTTGTCTAAATACGATTGAAGAAGGAGAAGAGATAAGAGAGCTGAGATGTGATCATCTCTTTCACAGAGTGTGTTTGGATAGATGGGCTCGATGCAAGCATGTCACTTGTCCACTTTGTCGTGTTCCTCTGCTGCCTTCAACTAGACCTATCATGGATATGGAGTTTGAAACTCAACTTCTTGTGTTTGAAAAATTCACATCTTTTACTTCCACTGAGCAAGATACATGGTGGCTCAGGTAGCTCCACCCATCACAATCGGAGTCTCTTCACTAGTTTTTTTTTTTTTTCTTTCTTTTTTGTTAGATTTTTCTGTATGTGGTCATATTAGCTAGTTCCGGTCCACCATAGTTACTAGGTGTAAAAACAAATCGATGTTAAATTGGTTGTAATATTCAATAAAGACCAATTATTATTGACAAGTCTTATGTTGCATTATTGTATAAATTACTATAAGATTATTTAAAACTCAATAATGAAATTTATCAGCAAAGATTAGCTGCCGACAATTGATGTTCTGTAATTGAAGAGAAAGGTTCGATACCTGCAGCGACTACCTGGAAGCAAAGGCGTGGTTGTTTAGATGAGAATTCTTATCGTTTTGACAAGTTTAATGAAATTTATTGCAAAAGTCTGCAACCTGCGGCCGTTCGTGGACCTCCTTTTGGTAAAGGTAAGATTTTGACATGCAGCATTGCCTCAACCATTCTCCTTCCTTTATTATCATCATCATCATCATCATCATCATTATTATTATTATTTTGACAATGATTACGAATATTGCTGCAACAATCCGAGATCACTTGCTAACCGGCATCTTATCAGTCCAATTAGGACCAAGTAAAGATTGAAATTGGACAGGCCAATTAATCAATCAAGTTGGTCGATTAATCGGCCAAATTGGCCCAACTCGATCGAATCGGTCAATTAGTAAAAAATTAAAAAAATTAAAAAACAATGGAGCAGCAGAGGTGGAGAAGGAGATGAACGCGATAGTGGAGCAACGACGGAGGATTTTTAAGTGGGAAGAGAGGCATATGGATAGGGAAACAGAAACAGAGGACCCTTTAAAAAAATATATTGGTTTGACGGATTTTGGAAAAAAATCTAAAAGAAAAATAGTGTAAAAAAAAAAAGGATTTTGGTAGATAAAGTTTTGGTTTTGAAGTGTTCTGAATCAAGAATCAAGAGAAAGGTGAGGGATTGAAAACAAGAAGGAAGAAGAAGAAGCAAAAATCATGTAATAGAGATGTCTGCTTTTCAAAAGGGAGTTGAATTTAAAAGAGAGATACTGATTTGAAAGAGAAAAGCAGAGATAGAAAGAGAAAAAAATGGTGGACACACAAAAGGAAATGATGATAGTGAAAAGGGTTCTAGAAATTTTGAGAATGAATTCTAGAAATCTTGAGGAACTATCATAATTAAATAAATATAATTTAATTGATTAATGAAATTAAAAAATAAAAGTGTTTTATGTGTGTGAATGGGACGCGTGGTGCTTTTTTATTTTATTTTTTGAAATCGGTGTCACTTATTAATATAGTAAAAATGATTATTTAAATAAGTTGGGTATTTTGAATATTTATCAAAAGTATTAATTATCTTTGTTTTATCATAGAGTAGACCCATTTATTTATCCATAATTTAAATTTTGGATTCTATTATTAGACATAAATTTGATTACCTATTGTGAATGTTATCATTTAAGGTATTTTAACTTCTAGTTGGGTTGGTTATGTACCATTTTAACTATTCATCATGATTCAAGTTTCATTTCAATTGATAATATGAGAATGATCCGTCGGTTGAGTCATTTTAGTGATTAAATTGGGCCAGACTTTTGAATGGGTGAGTGAAATCTTATCTTTAATATTTTAAATTTTAATTGTTTATTGATTTATTTAATTTTAATTTTTAAATCTTATATAGATACATACAAAGAAAAAATATTGGCTAGATACAACTCAATTAAATAATCTAGTCTATGTCTTGTTCAATTTAAAATTAATTTTCACAAGTTTGACGTAGTTTGACCATCATTAACAATACTCGTCGAATAACCGATAAATCGCTAACTACTACCTCGTCAATCGATTAACGAGTAGCGATTTTTATAACCATGCTTAAAACATAAGGTGTAGATAGTTTTATCTTAATTCAATCCTTCTTCCCCCACCATGAAATTAAAAAAAAAAAAGAATTGATTTCAAACTGAAAACATATTAAATAAAAAAAAAATTCCAAATGAAAAAAATGGAAAATAACAGAGCACGCGGAAGACGAGCAAATGGCATCGACATTATGGTTGAATGGGACTGATTCCTCTTAGGAAGAAAAAGAAGGCTACTATTTTTTTGGTTTTTTTTTTTTTTTTCCAAATAAAAAATTTAGGATAATTTATCAGAACTAAATACTATGGTTTAAAACTTATTCGGAAAAAATATATGTATATATATTCTTACAATCAAAACATATATATTCCCACAATATTGGAATAAATTATACTCAAATATGTTAGTAAGTACACTTAGTGGAATTTAAAACCTCCAACACAACCATAAAAACAAAGTTAATAATAAAAGTTTACAGATTTTAATAACTGTATTATTGATGCAGCTTACAACTCCATAATCCAATAAACAACTTCTCCTATCACTTAATAAATTTGATTGTTTTAATATTCAACTTCATAAATATATTTTTCTTGAAAAAAAGAAATTAAATATATGTACATCTTATTAGTTAAATAAGTGACACGCAACCTTCTTCTGAGGAGTTAAAATTCTAATATACAATAATGAATATATGTAAAACAACTTTTTTCTAATATGTGTTAGAGTTGATAACCAGGTTTCTTATATAATATTAGCATATACAATATCAAATTGTATTTTTTTAAAAAAATAAAAAGATTATAAATTAAATTTATTAAGTTTAATACTATCCGTCGAAATTGTAGTATAATCCTCTGAAAGAATTTCTGTAATCGTTAAAATATTTAGGATGCACATGACCAAGTAAGGAAAAATCTAGTGGAAATCATTGTTCCAATAAAACTTTACAGTCGCCAGGGTATTATAATCATCAAGTGAGTACGTGCGAATTCACATCACACCACACAATCAGTCTCTAATTATCTATAAATACCTAAATGACCACCGCAAATATTCACTAGGCACAAACTCAACAAATAATACAATGAGCATTCTCTCTTTCTGTTGTTTATCTGTACCGATTCTTCTCATGATTTTCATGAATTTCCGTAACCAAATGTCGAAGCTTAAATCATTCATGAGGAGTTTCATAATTCCAATCACAACCCAAATGAAATGGGCATGTGAATTCTTGCTTCAAAACTCCTCCTTCTATAATCGTACAGATAATAAAGTGCCTGAGCTTTGTCAAAATCTCAAGATAGGGCAGCACTACAAGTCAAGTAGTACAAGTGAAGTGGTGGAATGTGCAGTTTGTCTAAATACGATTGAAGAAGGAGAAGAGATAAGAGAGCTGAGATGTGATCATCTCTTTCACAGAGTGTGTTTGGATAGATGGGCTCGATACAAGCATGTCACTTGTCCACTCTGTCGTGTTCCTCTGCTGCCTTCAACTAGACCTATCATGGATATGGAGTTTGAAACTCAACTTCTTGTGTTTGAAAAATTCACATCTTTTACTTCCACTGAGCGAGATAGATGGTGGCTCAGGTAGTTTACAACCATCAGAATCGGAGTCCCTTCACCAGTTTTATTTATTTTTTCTTTCTTTTTTATTGGATTTTTCTATATGTAGTCATATTAGCTAGTTCCGGTCCACATTGTTATTAGGTGGAAAAACAAATCGATGTTAAATTGGTTGTAATATTAAATAAAGACCAATTATTATTGACAAGTCTTATGTTGCACTATTGTATAAATAACTATAAGATTATTTAAAACTCAATAAAGGTCAAATCAGCAAAGATTGGCTGCTGATAATTTATGTTCTCTAATTGAAGAGAAAGGTTTGATACCTGCAGCAACCACCTAGAAGCAAGGGCGTGGTTGTTTAGATGAGAATTCTTATCGTTTTGACAAGTTTAATGAAATTTATTGCAATAGTCTGCAAGCTGCAGCCGTTCGTGGGACCTCCTTTTGGTTAAAGTAAGATTTTGAGAAGCAGCATTGCCTCAAGCATTCTCCTTTTATTATTATTATTATTTTTTTGACAATGATTACATACATTATTGAAAATCGGCGATTTTTCGGCAATTACTCGTTAACCACCACCTTGTCAATTTGATTAGGATCAGATCGGGATTGAAATCGAGTAGGTTGATTAATCGACTGAGTTGATCGATTAATCGGCCAAATCGGCTAAACTCGATCGAATCAGTCAGTCAGTAAAAATTAAAAAAATAAAAATAAAAAGCAATGGAGCAATGGTGGTGGAGGAGGAGACGAAGGCAATGGTGGAACAACGGCAGAGGATTTCTGAGTGGGAAGAGAGGCTTACAAACAAGGAAATAGAAACAGAAATAGAGGACCCTTTAAAAGATATATTAGTTTTTTTTTTTTTTTAAATCTGAAAGAAAAATAGTGTAAAAAAATGGATTTTGGTAGATGGGGCTTTGGGTTTGAAGTGTTTTGGATCAAGAATCAGGAGAAAGGTGAGGGATTGAAAATAAGAAGGAAGAAGAAGAAGCAAATATCGTGTAATAGAGATGTTTGCTTTTCAAAAAGGGAGTTGAATTTAAAAACAGAAAGACTAATCAAAGAGAAAAGCAAAGATAGGAAAGAGAGAAAATGGTGGACACAGAAAAGAGAACGATGATAGTAAAAAGGGGGTTCTGGAAATCTCGAGAAACTACTATAATTAAATAAAATAATTTAATTGATTAATAAAAGAAAAAGATAAAAGTGTTTTATGTATGGGACACGTGGGGTGCTTTTTTATTTTAGTTTTTGAAATCGATGTCACTTATTAATAAAGTAAAAATTATTATTTAAATGAGTTTTGTATTTTGAATATTTATCAGAAATATCAAATATCTTTGTTTTGTTATAGAGTACAGTAGATTCATTTATTTGTCCATAATTTAAAATTTGGATTTTATTATTAAACATAAATTTGATTACCTATTGAGAATGTTATCATTTAAGGTATGTTAACTTCTAGTTGGATTGGTTATGTACCATTTTAGCTATTTATCCACTACAAGAAAACAATATATCAATATCAAAGTATTCATATCGGGCACTAAAGGTCTTATATGAATAACATTATAATATTTTTTTTTAAAAAAAATCTACTTATCCATACATACCGATCATTAAAGGCTCGATAGATAAAAAAAATGCTCGATATGGATAATCTAATGATTATTATTAAAAAATAAAAATAAAAAGTAATTTATCCATATCGAGCATTGATGACCTGATATAGATTGTTATTAAAAAATAAAAATAAAAAGTAATTTATCCATATTGAGCATTGATGATTCAGTATGGATAACAAGAATTTTATTTTATTTTTTTAAATTTAAAATTGATTATCCATACTAAGCATTAATGGCCCGACATGGATAGTCATCTTCTTTAATTTTTAAAATAATTTCGAATATGGTGTGGATAACAATTGATTATCCGTTCCAAACACATAATAGTCAGGCATGGATAGTATAATAAAAAAAAATAAAAAATTAATGATTATCCATACCGAACGTTCGATCCACCTAATATGGATAACTTTGTTATCCATATCGGATGGGTTAAGTGTTCGATATGAATAATCAATATTAAAAAAAAAAAAAAAAGATTATTCAAGGCGGTTGACCCATCCGGTATGAATAATCAAGGCATGAATTACCCAACCCTTCCCTATTATTTCTCTATTTTCTTTCTCCCTTTATCCCTTTTTCTCACATCTTCTCTTTCTATAAACCCTAGCTGCCCCCACCCACCTACGTCACAGCTCTGATTGCTGATTGATGTCGTCACCGACCAATTCCGTCGCCCACCACTGCCGGTGAATCATCTCTTCTTCTTCTTCTTCTTCTTCTCCTTTCTTCTTCTTGTTCTTATTCCACTCCTTTACTTCTTCTTCTTCTTCTTCTTATTCTTCTTCCGTCCACAGGATGGCTGGACTACAGTCTGACCGCCGGTGCGGCAGTCCGGCCATCACCTTTTTTTTTTTCTTTTTTTTTTTTGCTTCTTTTCTTCTCTTGCAGCCATGCTGAGGATTGACGCCGTCCGGCGCCATCGTATTCGCCAATCTATTGCTCGTCTGCCGTCCGAGATCGTTATCTTTGTCGATTTACTCCTCTGTCGTTGTTTTCACTATCAAGAAGGTGGTGAGGACGCGCTTTAGTGCATTTTTTAATATCCACGTTCACCCATTCCTTCGAACAGAAGGAATCTGTGACTTAGTAATTGTTGGTAAATGAAGATTTGAGACTAGTTAAACCCTTTAATTAATTTAATTTAGTGAGATATTCTGTTCGGGATGGTTGTGTGATTCAGTGCATTTTCTATGTCCAGGTGTTCATCTCCAAATTGCATCAGGCAGACTGTCTTTGATGCAGTAGCGCTGGATTACCGATCTGTTAGTGTTATTGTTGATGCCACTGCCGCACACCTAATATTCATGTTGGTATGTGTTTCTTAATCACCTGGATTCTGTTATGTAAAGTGTTATCTCATCTAATTTGATGCAAATGCTGATGTTTCAGTTAATAATTTTGAGCATTAGACTTCTTCCTCAAAGAATCATTGATGAAAATTGCATGTTGATGTTTGGATTCATGTACATGTAGTTTGGTAAGCTTTCTAAAACAAAAATTTGAGGGTGGTCCATACTCCTTTAAAGTTGCCCTCACCTGCACATGATCTAATTGTCACATTCTCTCTCTCTTCTGTTTCTACCGGTGTTTGGAATGAGTTTTTTACTTTTTCAGAAAGTTTGTTATCATGAGACCAGGATAAATTCCAATCGAAATGTATTCAGTAAATCATCCAGTTTGAAAGAGTTAAGGAGGCTAATAGATAGAACATTTGTTGCCTACAGTGTTATGATTGGAGGTGCTATGGTATCTTTATCAATAATACACATATTGATCAGAGGCGATATAAGAGCAAGGACGAAATTAAAAACAATAATCCCGTAATTAATATTCAACTATAGGGGATGCTGCAGTTGACAGCATACTGCATGTATGAGATGCTACTTTTGGTTGCCTTAGTGTTTTGACATTTTTCTTCGCACATATAAGTGATACCACTTCTGGATATCTAACAGAAGGATGGTGTTAGTGGCACAAGCCACAACTTTTATGAATACAGTTTAATGAGTTTATCTTGGTGTTCTGATTGAACTGTGTATTGCAGCATAACTGGCTACACAAACTAATTTGTGATACTAGAGTTTATTTAGATCTTAATGGAAAGGCTTGACTTAGACTGCAATGCTACTTAAATCTCATTGAGTTCTACTTATTAAATGCTAGCATTTAGTATGGAGAAGCTTGACGTGATATCTAGACTTGCAAAAATCAGAATACATTTCTTTCTTTTCATCTCCTCTTCAGTTTCTCTTATCTTTGATTTTCAGTTGGTCTTTTGCATAGTCATTTGAACAGAATTGGAAGTACCACCTGTGATTAGATTTTCTCTTTTCAAACAATCACCGTAAAAATGTAAAATATGCAAATACGCTTAAAACACATAGATGAAGCTTTTTATTTTTATTTCATATCAATTCCTTTTTCGCGTTCACTCTAAATCAAATTATGTTGGTCATTGAAGATTTGAGACAAAATGGTATTCAAGACTAACTTGTGCTACCGGTATCCATACCGGCAACATCCACACTAGCGTGGATAGTCAACCATACATGCTCGGTATGATTGATCTATCTTGTTGTGGTGGTCATGATTCAAGTTTCACTTTAATTGATAATATGAGAATGATAAGTGGATGAGGTTTTTTAATGATTAAATTGGGCCAAACTTTTGAATGGGTAAGTGCAATCTTATTTTTAATGCTTTAAATTTTAATTGTTTATTGGTTTATTTAATTTTAATTTTTAAATCTTATACAGATACATACGAAGAAAAAAGAATTGGCTAGATACAATGCAATTAAATAATCTAGTCTATGTCTAGTTCAATTCAAAACTAATCTTTATAGGTTTGACGTAGTTTGACCGTCGTCAACAATATTGGCCAATTACTCATCGAATAACGGATAAATTACTAACCACTGTTTCGTCGATCGATTAGCGAGTAGCAATTTTTACAACCATGATTACGAATCTTCAAATTGTCTCATGAAAAGTTATTGGTGATTTGAGCCCAACCATGTGGAAAAATTTATTTTCTTGAAATATAAAAATATGTTGAGTTTTATTTTATGGTAAGCTATTTTTTTTTTCATAATTTTTAAACAATATAAAAATATCATTTTACCCTCAAACTTTGAAATTTAACTTATCAACAAATAAAACTTCAATACATCATCAAAATCATTAAATAAAATAGTTAAACAATTAAAATTCAATTGTAAACTAATATATCATTATTTCATAAATTAAAACATGAAAATTTTTACATATATAAAAAAATTAATTTTTGAAAAAAATATATAAAAATCATATTTAAAAGTTATTTTAGGAATTAAAAAAGAAAAAATAAAACACAAAAACAATTAAAAGAAAAACTTAAAAAAGAAAAAAATAAATTCTTTTTAAGAAAATATTATCCTCATCTAGTAGATATCTACATTGAATCTCTATGGTTGGCGATCTCTATCACTAGTCAAAAATCTAATTAGATGATGATCATCACTCGATCTAAAAACCAAATTATTGAACGACAATATGGTTGTAAGGTCCCAATCTAAGTGGATATAAGAAAAGGATTGAAATCTAATTTATTGTTATTAATTTGGTCATACTCAAATTTTAGAAATAAAAATATATATGAACAACTATCCTCTTTATGGGCATTTTAAAATAACTCAAGAAAATGAGGTTTCAAAGGAAAAAGGTCATAGCAAAAGGTAGGGTGTCAAATGTAAATTTACAAAGTGATAAATATGGTGGGCCGTATCTATGGAAAATTGAAAAAAAATAATTAAAAAAAATGAACAAACAAATGTCGAGTGGGGAAGAAATAAAATGATGACAATTTTTTTATAAAAATAAAAATGTGGTTGATTAAGTGGGAGGAGGAGGAGAAGAAGAAGAAGAAGAATGCCGGGTGGGGAAGAAATAAAATGATGACAAATTTTTTATAAAAATAAAAACGTGGTTGATTAAGTGGGAGGAGGAGAAGAAATAATTGGAACTGATTTTTGAGTTGATTTGGTGTGCAATAAATTCAATTATAGGTTTATTTATTTATTTAATATAGATTCTCAATAGGGTTTTATGTTATTTTTAGGTGGAAAATAACTTGTTGATTTGATGTGCAATAAATTCAATTTCATGTTTAATTTTCTTATTTTTTTTAATAGATTCTTAATAGGTTTTTATGTTATTTTTAGGCGGAAAAGAACTCGATAACAATTTGGGTGCTAGTGGTTCCAAATAAAGTCTGACACCAAATTTGTGAGTAGATCAATTTATTTATTTTAAATTGATTATTTATAATTGTATTTCAGATTTTTTTTAATTATGGATAATTAGAAATGAGTTATTTGTTAGTTAATTAATTGATTTATTAACTATGCATTATGAATTGATTTTAAAATACTTATTATTGATTTTTTTTTTTTTTAACTTAAGAAACGAATGAAATGAAATTTTATAACACTAGAATTACCCTTCCCTTTTATGGTCACAGGCTTCATGTATATAAGTCTTAGAGAGTCGCCCAACACCTGTATAATAGATATTATCTCTAACTCTGTGTGCGTGTTAATTATATCTATTATGTATAATAGATTTCCTTAGGTACTAGATTGGTATAGATCAAATTTTTATTAGCAAACAGAAATGAATCATATAAGTAATTATATTTTATAATGACATGAGATATAACTTAAGTATTATTTTCAATTGAATATGAATCATTGAGATTTTATTTATTATTAGTCTTATGTTATATATGTCAATTATAATTGAAAATGATTATTTAATTTTTAGAAGTATATCCATTCATTGAACGTTAGTACTCACTCTTTTATAAAACTCATTTTTCAGTTATCCGTTACAGGTTTATGCAAATTATTACAGATCATGAGAAGAGCCATAATATGATGAAAGTTACATTTGTGTATATTATTTCTTTTGTTTACTAGATTTTTTAAATATATTTCAAAAATACTTCTATAAATAAGTATCTTTTTCATGTATTCTGTGAATATTTTATATATTCAGTCTATAGGTTCAACACGAGAAGTGTAAAGATATTTTTTTTATTTTTTCAATTTATATTTACAATGAAATTATGAAATTTACTATGGTTTTTCTAAACGATTTTAAATTCATATTTTAATCCAAAAGATTCTAGTTTTCACGGAACCTTTCGGGCTCGAGAGAGAAGTCGAACTTGGTCCTTTCAATGGTGGTCCCAAAATCTAGATTGTTGAACACGATCTAGAACATAGTATAAGTTACCTAGATCGTCAAACATGATCTAGATGATTCAAGTAGTGTTTGACAACTAAATTGTTGACTGACAATTTGGTGGTTTGCTTATTCAGTTAGAACCAAATAAAGTTTTCCTTTTCTTTTTCATTTAATTTTTTTTAAAAGCCTTTGACATCCATTATTCATCTCATAGATGGACGGTGCATATTCATCTTCTTTTTATTTTTACTTTGATTTTACCTTTGATCTCAAAAATAGGTGGTGGAGATCCTTTTTTATATTTTATATTTTATTTTCTTAATTTTATTTTAATTCAAATTAAAATAACCTACTATAATGACAAAAATAATCCTCCCTTCTTTAGGTTTGATCAAGGTTGGTTAATCTTTTAATAAACCAAATGTTAAACTTTGCAAGTGTATAAATCGTTTGATTGAGTATAGCGACAAGTAAGGGTTGATCCCACGAAGAGTTACTATCTTACTTTTAATTCTAAGTTTATTCAAAAAGATTAAATTAAATAAAAGATATTGTTGAAATTGAGTTTTGAAATTAAATTGCAATAAGAAAACTAAATTCAATAAGAGAGAACTTAGCTAGGACATCTCATCCACTACTAAACAATCCTTCAATTTATGAATAAATGAATGAAGCATAATGATATTAATGCATAATGAAGACATTAACGACAAGATATGATTAACTTAGGTAGTATAGATTCTTCCTTATATAGTATATAAATCATATGATATTTACATAGATGCGTGTATTCCTAATTATAATCTAGCATGATATCTACTTAGGTTTAATAATAGAAATCCACTAAGCATTAGAAGAATATGAATGTCATACAAATCCTAGAACATAATATCTATCCTAGGTATCTATGAATTAATACTCCATAATTGGTTCGTAAGAATTGATTGTTGCAAACTAAGAATATTTCTGTATAATGTGCGATTTATACTGTTACAATATAATCCTAAAAACATGCTTCTAAGATGGCAAGTTAAAGAAACAAAATAAATAGGATATAATTTATATGGAGACATTAAACTCATCATGCAAAGATAAATACTTTATTAAAAATAATAATATATTAAATTCATGTTCAGGGCTTTAAGTTAACCCTAACTAACAACGAAATTAGCCACTCATGACTCTAAAAGAACACATAAAAATAAAATTAAAAAAATAACTCGAGAAGAATAAAATAGATTCTTTAAAAGTCTTGGTTAAATATCCCATGACTTTTTTAAATTTTTTTAAAAGTTATTAAAAATTTATATTGAATATCTCATAACTTTTATAGAGTATTTAAAAGTATAAATCGAATACACATAAATATTTTAATTCCTCGAAAGTCTTAAAAAGTCTAAATTGAATACATCGCTAAGAAATCTAATGAAATCTTGAGGAAAATGATAAGATTTGTTATAAATTTTTTCTTTATAAAAATTATTTAAAATTTCATCTAAATTCATTACTAAAATGAAATCTATGAAATTAAGGATTTTTTTTAATACACCTAGGTGCTAGGTTTAATTGGATTCCATAGAAATATTAATTCAATGCACTTAGATTTTAGTAGATTTCATACTAATATGGATTGAATAAATTTAGATTTCAATAAAATTCGTTTAAATCTTGATTAAATGTACTCAAACTTTTAAAATCCGTTAAATTAATTTGTACGAAGTTGTGAGAGAGGAAATTCGTAATGTCTTACAATGTTAAGAAAGTAAGACCAGGTTTGTTACAGGGGTTTAGACAGTGTTTGGATAAAATCCAATCCAAACTCATGTTTGGTAAGAGCATGAGATTGGATTTCATCAATCCTATATTCATATTTTATCCCATTGTGGTGGGTTAAATGAAACCCACCACATAGATGGGATAAAATGAACCCACCGCCACTCTATTTTTTTTTTAAAAGAAAAAGAAAAATCAAGATCGAAATCGAAGAAGACTGGCAATTGGCCTAGGAAGAAGAAGAATAAGAATCAAAAGGGCAATGTGCGTGCAATTGATTGACGAGCAAGGGAGGAATGCACAAGTTGTTGTTGATGCGGTCAAGTTGGGACAAGATGGAGGCGTGACGACGCTGGTGAGAAACATGGAGAAAGAGGATAAGTAGCGTTGGTGCAACCAACTTTGATCTTCCCCGTCGAGTCGAACCTCATCCATGGCTTGCCACTTGCTTTTTTCCTTCTTCAATTTGGCTACACCATTGAGCTCTATCAGTTGCGACGGCTGCGATGCTACTTCCTCTAGCTTCTTCTTTCTCCGACATCCACCCTCTTCATCTTCTTCCCAATGGTCAGCTACTGGGTTTTTTATTTCTCCCCTTGATAATTTTGTAAATTTATTTATTTTTAAAAGTAATTTAACTATTTAATTTTAATTTTATCCCATGCCATATTGCATCAAACACATCATAACAATAATTTATCCAATTCTATATTGCACCAAACATATCACAATACTAATTTATCCAATCCTATCCTATCTTATCCAATCCAATCCCATGAAAATAATTTAATTCAATTCTGCGTGCTAAACGAGACCTAAATGTAACAAATATATGAATATACAAGGAAATAGTATCTGCCAATTAATTATAATTGGATTGTGTTTCTATAAATAAACTATAGTTGCATTGTTCTTTTGAACACAGATTCTCTGTCATTATTGATATGATGCTAACTTTTTATAAAAATAATTTAAGTTCTGAGTGATGGATGAGAGAGAAAAAATCTAACAATTTTGATCATCCATTTTTTAAATGTTGATATTGATATGTTATTAGATTATGAAAAAATTAACCAAAAAATAATGTTAGAGAATCCTTACTTTGTTTTTTCACCTAAAAAATTGATAACTTTAAAAAACTATTATTTTCCTTAACAAAACTCCAAGAAGTTTCAAATCCCTGAGATTTTTTGTTGTCTGACATGGATTTTCGTGCCTTAAATGACTCTGATCCCTAATATAAATAGCCCAATCTCTCTACAAGCAACATCAAACTCGATAGAATCCTTTCCAAAAATAAGATCAAACTAGAACAAAGACAAGAATCAACAATGCAGAAGGCTTTCTCCACAATGGCTTTCTTGACATTCCTATTCATTGTTACATCATTTTAGTGTCTCTTATATCTCTCTCTCAATTTCTTCTTCTTCTTCTTTTTTATTTTTTGAACAGGACACATATCTCAATTTCATTTTTGCATGTACATACTAAACTAGCACAATCAAATTTGGTTTTAGAAATAGAATTTCATTCATGTCTCTATTATAGACATATTTTGGGAAAGGCTCTTGTTGACAAATTAGCGGTATTATTTATGTGTTTGCAATATTTGTTTTGTTAATGGGTAAACTTAAAAGGGAAAACTTCATTTCAATCCCTGAGATGTAAAAAAATATTAAGTTTTTAAAATTATTTTGAAAACAATTCTTTTCATCCTTAATATTTTTAAAACTCTTCAAAACAGTCAAAACCGTCAGATAACTGATAGTTAAACTAACAGAATACATAAATATATGTATATTTTTGTCTTTAACGGTTGTTGATTGTATGTAAATTATCAAATCACCTTAATAAAATAATAAATTTACAAATTAAATTATTTAAAATATTTCTGAATTTAAATTATTAAATTATAATTTAAATTACCTAATGTCACTGTTGATTATCAGTTGACTAACAATTTGAAGTTTTTTGAAGAGTTTGAGGAAAGTTGGAGATAAAAAGAGCTGTTTTCAAAAGAACTTTAAAAATTTGATATTTTTTGAAACATCAAAAACTAAATTGATGTTTTTCCAACTTAAAACATATTACTGTTTGATGTCTCAAGAGATTGAGTCAATAAAATACTTTTTTATATTGGGCACAGGTGTATCATCCTCAACAGCGACAAGACTTGAACCTGTGATTGCTCAAGTTAAAGTCGTGCATACTGGAGTACCATGTTCACGTGATGATGATTGCGATGTGGCTTCTCCATATATTTCTGTTGGCTTTTGTAGACATGGCTTCTGTAATTGCCTATAATGCTTAAAAATTGTTTTTCTTCGTCAAATGTCATGATCTCTTTTAAATTATATAAATAAATAAAGCAGTCTTTTAATAATGAAATTTAAACTTAGTTATACATATTACTGGTGCCATGGAAGGTTTTGACAATTATGGATTTCTTTTTTCAAATTTTTAATGCAATATTCAAAACTTGATAAGTCATTTACTACTTTAGTTGTAAATACAAATGTTGACCATATGCAAGTATATATTATAAAGAGCAAAATATAATTTAACTATCCGATTGAAAAATATATTTAGGCGAAGCAAACGTTTTATTTTTATTACAAATAACCCCTTGCCGTTAGTAAAAATTTATTAGTTTTGACGGTCAACAGTATAAATATGAGGAAACCACATATGCCACATATAAAGAATATAGTCAAAGAATTTTGAAATAAACCTGACCTTATAAAGGTTTATATATAATCATGCCTATCACAACTCAATAGATTATTCCATCATGTTGTAAAGTTGCTTAGCATAACGTAAACCACTTTCAAGAAATAAATCTCAATCAATAAGTCAAAATAGCATATCGGTTTCGATTATTCTTTCAGATGAATTAATATATAATTTTTTTTTTCTCAAATGTAAGTATTGCAAAAATTATTTTATCTCCATAACTTCTCTAATGTTGGCATCTTGATCCTGTCTCTTCTTCAACATTTTGCTTCAGCACCTTAATACCATTTCTCAACTTATGTACATCTTCATTGTTCTACATCACAATCACAATGTACACCTATGATTTTAAACTTGTAATTAGGATTATAATAACGTTTATGAATCATACTTACATATTTAGTTTAATCTAAATATAAGAGAAAATTAAAAATAACCTTTTAAAGCAAGGAAAATTTATTTTTGACCACAAACAAAATTTTATTCGTTTTTAGTCATCTAAAACACTAATTTACCCAAACACCCATAACCCATTTTTGCATCTTTTCTTCCTAACTTTTCCAATATCTTCTCGATTAGTTAAGATATATGTGTCATTTCCAATTCAATATATTCATATTAGTTATAATATTATACGTTTATGTGTTTTGGGTGTTAAATTGCATAATTATAAAGTCCGATAAGAGATACATAAACTGTTCAATTCTCATATTTCAGAACCTTTTAGGAAATTAAAAATGTGAAAAATCATGCCAAAACATGAAACACCAAAGCTAATTTCTTGCGGCATGGTATAGCATGTCAAACCTGTGATACCAATATTAATTATTGTCTTGGATCCTCTCAGATTTCTCGCTCGAATGGTACCTTGTTCATTCTCAGCAATTGAACATCTTTTGAATCACCTATGCATCACTTACATAAATTTGGGCGGCATATTGGTTTGGTTGATTTGGAGATATTACTATAATCTCTGGCCATTGTTTAATGGTGATATCCTACTTTAATCGTTTCTTTAATATTTTACACCACCTTATTATCATTGTCCAAATTGCCAACTACAATAACACGTGAATCTAAACATAAATACTTATATGTTTAGGTAAATCTAGATGGTAATGTATATAATCATACATATATTTTATCTCTTCCGTTTCAAATTATTTATTGTTGTGTTTTTTCTATCTTAATTAACAATTTATTTATTTTAAATAGTAAAATTTAAGATTATGTCGACATATAAAAATGGTCGATCGGAGATTCTTAGCCCAATACCTGCAATCGGAGAGCAACAAAGCAATCAAAGAGAAAAGAGAGGAAGAACAATGCAAAGACAAAAGTTTTTTACGTGGTTCAGCAATAGTGTCTACGTCCACAGACCACTCTGAATATATTTTGACAGAGTGATAGTATCACTAAAAAAATGAGCTCTCACCCTTTACAAAGAATTTCACCTCTATTTATAGGGAGAGATTTATAATTGAGTGTAGTAGACGTTAATAAATAATAATTATACTAACTACTCTGTCATAGTCATACTGTATTAATTAACAATTCTGATATGACCATTCCTGCATTAATTGCTCATCGGGATTCGAGATCGCATAGATCTCACAGGCACAAGATCGGAAAGCCTTAATCTGAGAGATCGAATTTTGCACGAAACTAGAGAGCTCAAATTTGTCTTGGATTTGATTGCTAGCAGCTTTTGAGACCTGAGACCTGAGAGCTGCGAGTTGGATGCATAGCGAGCTGAATGTTTAGCTAGCTGAGAGCTGGATTTGTTCCTTGGGTTCTGGGCTTTGTCTATTAGATCAACCCTCTGGGTTAGTTTATTGGGCTTTTACCAACATCTTTTTGCAGACCAGAATTTACCCATAACATTAGCCCCTCAGCTCTCAGTGCGATCTCCGAACTGGGAGTTATAGCCCGTTGGTAAAAGCCGATGTGTTACTATCTGTTGTGCTGCATTTTCAGATTCTATTCCTTCTTGTGGCAACTCTACGAGGTCATTCACTAGTTTTGTGCTTCTGCTCTGCTTTCTGAATCTTTGGATTTCCTTAGCTGACATGACATGATTGAGCTGTCCAGAGAGTTGAAACCTCAGCTAATAGTAAAAATATTAAACTGAAATATTGAGCTGTCCAGAGGGCTAAAACCTCAACTAACAGTAAAAATATTGAACTGAAATATCAAGCTGTCCAGAGGGCTAAAATCTCAACTAACAGCAAAAATATCAAGTTGTTCAGAGGACTGAAACCTCAGCTAACAGTAAAACTAACGAGCTGGGCTATATCCAGTAGGTCGTAACCTTAGCTAATATAGCATCGTAAAGTAATCGTAAAGCAATAAGGAGATTCAAAGTTTTTATAGATTTCAAAAAATATGTTATGAGTTACAGACATGACCTGTTGGATGTGAATACACTACAGATTCATGTCTTACTTGAGAGCCCGCTGGGGCTGTTATCATATTTGCTTTGGAGGCCATTGAGGTCACAGGTTCGCTGGTCGCACCACATAGTCTCTCAAGCGACCTTTCTTGACTAGACCCTCAATGACATCCTTTAAATCCCAACATTGAAAATTATTGTGTCCTACTTCATCGTAATAAGCACAAAACTTGTTCTTGTTTCTGAACTTGGCAGGTGTTATGCCCGTTTTCTCGACCTAGGCAAATGGGTCGGGAAAGGCCCAGAAGACATGAACAGAAATGAAAGTCCTGGAGGGCAGCTTCAGATCGCTACCTCGAGCTCGTCCAGCTCGCCAGGCCCTCAAGATCGCGAGATCGCTTAGTCGAGACCGTCAGAAGCACACGTCTAGTCCACATCGACACCGGTCCAGTCCGTATGATTCGACGAACTAGAAAGCTCGTACCAGGAGATACCTTGTACTGCAAGTCACTCAAACCACCAACTCCTCTGACTTCCCGCCGAGACACCTATGCAATTTTCAAAGAGCACCTAATACAACAGTCATGCATTTAATGCAGAGAAGACTTCTCCTGGCGTATTAAATACAGACGTATGCATGGAAAAAACAATGATTACCTTTACAATAAATGAAGCATGGCTCATGTCAGGATTAGTTGAGATTGTCATAGTTTTTAACATGTATTACACTTTTTATATTTCTTTTTGTCATCTCCCCTTCTCTATAAATAGGGGAGATTTTTACTGTACAAAAGGCGGAAAAATACTAGAATACCGTCACTCTGCCGGAATTACCTCAGAGTGGCCGTAGATATAAGCGCAGTCGCCGAACCATGTAAAAATCCTTGTGTCTTACATTCACTCTTCTTCGACCTTTCTTCATTAACTAGCTCATTACTACCAGTTAACAGCCACGACCAACATTCCTTCACCTTTATTGCAGTCCACCAACCTTAAATCGTCATTTATTTCGCGTTAACTATTTTAATCACCATTTATTACCACATTCGCAGTCTGGGCCCCTGAATCTCTGAGTTGACCTTTTCCGAACGTCAACAGCAGGGGTCTTCATAAGAGTGAGTTTCCCGAAGTCCTCTCTGCCCCTTTCTATTGCAAAAATATTGTCTTGCGTATCAGACAAGACACTGTAGTTAACGTGGTGACCTTGATGCTGAGGTTGCTCATTTTTGAGCTCGTTCCTGGCCTTTTTAGCGACCTGATGTCTTGAGCTCTTATTCTCACCTTCACTTTCGTCCCCACCATTACTTCTTTTCTTCAGTTGGTTGGAACTGCCCAATTCATCTATTTGGTCAGACTTTTTAGGGCTGAAGGTTTCCTCTCATCTAATTTCTTTGGTAGCTCGCCAATAGAACTTGCCCAGGTCCCTCACTGGAGATTTGTAAATGCTCTCATAGAGCTTCTCATTCTTGCGAAGCTTGGTTGAGATCGCAGTTGAGATGCTATCATCTGAAAGGTTCTCTACATTAGCGACCTCACGCCTGAATCTGATAATGTAATCTTTCAAGGACTCATTATGTCGTTGAAAGATTGTAGCGAGGTGGCAGAGGGGTGTGAGCTGCCTCTTCAGAGCCCGGTACTGGCTGATGAATTTTTACCGACATTTCTCCCAACTACCTATGCTGTAAGCTGAGAGACTTTTGAACCAGGTCTGTGAAACGTCGCCTAAGGTGGCTGGGAAAACACGGTACTTCACTAAGGGATTGGACATTTGTAGGTTCATTTGTTTATTAAAAGCATCCAGATGGTCGTAAGGGTCACTATCTCTATTATAAGGTGGAACGTTAGGGAGTTTGAACCTGGGAGGGAGAGGTTGCATCTCGATCTCCCTGGTGAAGGGGGTTATCTCTCTATGTTGCTCTTTCAGAATCTAGGGTTCAAGTCGCGCCTCCAGCTGCTAAACTCTCTGAAGGAGTTTTTTCATTATTGGGTTCTGAGGGTTATATCCTCCTTCGAGCTCGTGACCTGAGGAGCTGCAATCTGGCACATATTCCAGACGAGACCTTTGTGAGCTCCAAGCTCCACGAGCTCGGCGACTCTCAGTTCTAGAATGCGAGCTGGAGGAACGAACTGAGTTGGCAGGTCGTGGCTGATCTCCGAGTGGTCTTTCAAGAGTTGGTGCTTGGGTTTGTACCAACGCCCTAATTGCCTCAGCGAGTTGCTGCACCGTGCTCTCTAATGCTTCCTGTTGTTGGTGCCATACATGCAACCCCCCAACCATAGAGTCCAATGGTGATGGTTGGTGAGAGGTCTCTGTTGGTTGGAAATCATGCTCTTGCTGATCTGTTTGTCTTTCAGGTGGATCAGCTGCTGAGTCTGAACTTCTGGTTGTTCTTCCTCTCGCCATGGTTGCTGAAAACTCAAGATTGTAGTCTGGGCCCTTCTTCTAGTGCTAAAATGTCGACGCATGGAAATGGTCGACAGAAGACTCTTAGCCCAATACTTACAATCAGAGAGCAACAAAGCAAACCAAAGAGAAAAGAGAGGAAGAACAATGCAAAGACAAAGGTTTTTTACGTGGTTCAATAATGGTGCCTACGTCCACGGACCACTCTGAATATATGTTGACACGGTGATGATATCACTAAAAAAATGAGCTCTCCTCCATTTATAAAGAAATTCACCTCTATTTATAGGGAGTGATTTACAATTAAGTATAGTACACGTTAAGAAATAATAATTATACTAACTACTCTGTCATAGTTATACTGTATTAATTAACAACTCTGACATGACTATTCCTGTATTAATTGCTCCTCGGGATTTAGGATCGTACAGATCTCACAGGCACGAGATCGAAAAACCTTAATATGAGAGATCGAATCTGGCACGAAATTAGGGAGCTCAAATTTATCTCGGATTTCATTGCTGCCAACTTCTAAGACCTAAGAGCTGCGAGCTGAGACCTGAGAACTAATAGCTGCGAGCTGGATGCATAGCGAGCTAAGAGTTCGAACCTGCAAGCTGGATGTTTAGCGAGCTGAGAGTTGGGTCTGTTCCTTGGGTCCTGGGCTTTGTCTATTAGATCAACTCTCTGGGTTAGTTTATTGGGCTTTTACCAACCCTTTTATGCATACCAGAATTTACACATAACAGATTAGTTTTGACATTTTTTAACAAAGTAAACTTTCAACTGTTTAAGGTAGGGGCAAAGAGTTAGAGGGCATGAAAAGAATGTTCGAAGATAGATGGATTACATTGAAGAATTAATAGACATGGTTTTCTTACTTTAAGTTGGACTCCTCTTATAGTTCTCGTTTCAATGGTACCTCATTCAAATTAATTGACATTGTTTGCAACACTTAAGCATCAAATGAAATTTCCTACAAATATTGGATTTTCGTACTCTAAAGAATTGTGTTGACAATATCTTCATTACACGTTTTTATTTATCAATAAATTGATATTTTGATAATAAATTTTATATGGTCCCAACATTATTAATTTATAAAAGTTGTATTGAATATGGAATTAATATCTACCAATTAATTATAGTTGGATTGAGTATTTGTATGAAAAGCTAAGAGTATCCAAAATCATTATATCACTTAAATGTTATTCTTATATTTCCCAAATTGCTCAAATCTAATAAAGATTTATATGCCTAAAATAAACCCTGTACTTTATTATAAATAGCCCAATTTCTATAATGCACGATCAAACTAGAATATTAGTAAAAAATAAAATAAAATCAAACTAGATAGGTACAAGCATCAACAATGGAGAAGGCCTTTTCCACCATGACTTTCTTGACATTCCTTTTCATTGTTACATCATGTTAGTGTCTCTTATATCTATCTCAATTTCTTCTTCTTCTTCTTCTTCTTCTTCTTCTTCTTCTTTTTTTTTAAAAAAAACATATATCTCAATTTCATTTTCGCATATACATACTAAACTAGCACAATCAAATTTGATTTTAGAAATACAATTTCGTTCATGTCTCTATTACAGACATATTTCGTGAAAGATTCTTGTTGGCAAATTAGCGGTATTATATATATGCTAGCAATATTTCTTTTGTTAATGAGCAAATTTAAAACAAATTTACATATTACTGTCTAATATGTCTTAAGAGAATGAGTCAATAAAATATTTTTTTATATTGGGCACAGGTATATCATCCTCAACAGCACGAAGACTTGAACCTATGGTTGCTCAAGTTAAAGCTGTGCAGCCTGGACCACGATGTTCACGTGATGTTGATTGCTATTTCGGTTGTCCAAGTCATCGTGGCTTTTGCAATCTCCGTGGCTTCTGTGATTGCCTATCAGAACCATCTGTCCGCCCGATCACCGTGGACCACGATGTAGCTTCAAATAATGTCCATTGAAGAGAAAGCAATTTTTTTTCATTTGTAATTCGCAAGGCTGCAAGTTGTCATTACGCCTAAAATTAATGCTTGAAAATTGTTTTTCTTCGTCAAATGGCATGATGACCTTTAAATTATAGAAATAAAGAAAGCAGCCTTTTAATAATGAAATTTAAACTTAGTAATATGTATTACTGGTGTCATGGAAGGTTTTGACAATTATAGATTTCTTTTTTCAAATTTTTATGTTATTGTAAATCAATTGGAAACCACCATTTGGTATTTTATAACCTCCACATTAAAAATCATTAGCACTCAAATAATGATCATCATAATAATGCCTTAATGTTTTCTATAACCTCCACATTAAAGATCATTATCATTCAAATAATAATCATCATAATAATATTTTAATGTTATGTATAACTTATGTTTTTTCTGTTTCCTACATTTATGATTCTTAGCTTATAAATAGAGGGTACATAAGTTTGTATGATTTATCTATATATAAGAAATAAAAGAATAAAATAGTTACTCTCTCTCCAAAATTTTTCTTATGTTTTAATTTTAGTTTTTATTTTTATTTTATAATATCTTAATATTGCATTTGTTTTATAACAAATGCAATATTCAAAACTCGACAAATCCTTTACTGCTTGAGTCGTAAATACAAATGTTGCAAGTATATATTCTTATAAATTAAGACATGTAAACCACATATGCCACATGTAAAGACGACTAAAGTCAAAGAGCTTTGAATTAGACCTGACATTATAATTTATAGCGGTTTATGTATAATAATGTCTATCACAACTCAATAGATTATTCCATTAGATTGTAATGTTGTTTAGCATTACGTAAATCAGTTCCAAGATATAAATCTCACTCAATAAATCAAAATAACGTATCGGTTTGGTTCATCTTTTGACTTGAATTGATATATAATTATTTTTTTCTCAAGCGTAAGTATTGCAAAAATTATTATATCTCCATGCCTTCTCTAATGGTGGCATCTTGATCCAGCCTTTTCTTCAACATTTTACTTCAGCACCTTAATACCATTTCTCAACTTATGTATGTCCTCATTGTTCTACATTGCAATCACAATGTTCATTTATGATTCTAAACACGTAATTATTATATGTGAAAAATACCAAAAATAACATTTTCAATAACATAAAATTCATTTCTATCCACCAATTATTAGAAATTCTACTTTAACCTCCTAAACAAATGAATTGCAATCCATACCCAAGATAACCAAATTGCCCCTGGCCTAAAATTACGAAATTGCCATTCGATTTCAAAATTAAAAAAAAAAAGGGAAAGCCGAAATTACGGAAATACCCTTGCTATTTAACATGTCTCGATCCGTGAGAATGGGTGACAAACACAACCCGACGAAAAACCAAACCCGGTGTCTGTCAAGCCACGAACCCCGACGCCGACTTTGCACAGTGGCCGTCCATCTCACGCCCTCGTCGCCGTCGCCGTCGCTCTGTAACCACTGCAAACCGCCGCCGAGCACGTCCTCCTACTCCATTGGTGAAGGTACGCCGATTCGTATATCATTTTGAGACTTTTTGAATTTCTTGCCATTTTGTAGAGTTGGTTTGTGTTTTTAAAGGTTGGGTTAGGATGATTATGGTGAGATTGTGCTGCATTTGGTTAGGATATGGTTGGATTTGTACTGAAATTGCAGGTTTAGAAGAGTTGTAGTGTGAGAATCAGATCGGTTTTTGTGAGGCAACATAAACCGACGTCGGCTTATGTTGGATATCTTATACCGACGTCAGCTTATGTTGACATACAAAAACCGATCAGCTTTATTTGATGGTTAGGGTTAGCTTGTGTTTGGAAACATAGGCCGACGTCGGTTCAAGTTGAAAATCGAATGCCAATTAGGCAGATGTTTGGAAAACGAAGACCGACGTCGGTTTACGTTGACAAACACATGCCGATTCGGGTTGGATGGGTAACGTAAGCCGACGTCGGTTCAAACACTTCAACAAAATCCGATTCGGCTTACGTTGCACAAACTTAGCCCGGCGTCGGTTTATATTAGCAATCAAGACCGACGTCAGTAATGTTGATAACTTAGCCCGTCGTCGGTTTATGTTTACCCTCACAAACCGACGTCGGTTTTTGTGTCTATATATGAACCGATCAGTTTATTTTGTCAGTTTTTTTGATTTATTTATTTTTGTTGCTTTTCTTCCTACAGATGCAATTCAATTATAGGTACCCGGTTCAGCATGTGCCAGAAGGAACAAATGGGAGTACACATAATAGTATGAAGCCTATCGGTTATCTAAATGGATTTCTTTCACAGAGACAGCTTCTGGATAGGTTTAAAGCTTCGAGTTCGATTGCGTATTTTATAAAACAATGCGGTCAACAGTTGCTGACTACTCCCCTTATGCTAACCATTCTTGCTAGAGAGTTAGTAGATTATCCTAACTCACGCCCTGATGAGATGTGGTTTGAGATTGGGGGAAGACCATATAGGTTTGGAAAGCAGGAGTTCTTACTAGTGACAGGACTCCAGTTCGGGTATGTTGACTTACATGTCCTTAAGTGGAAGCAAACAAATGAGGATAGTCTCTTGTGGCGACTTTTTAAAGGAATATCGCCGAGATTGGCTGAAATTATGCAAATGTTAAGGGTCCGAGGGGAAGATATAAGCGATGAGGACATCTTGAAGTTGAGTAATATAATCATCGCTTATGATTTATTCTACGGCTTTGATGATCGGTCTAGGGTGGAAGATTATCTGTGGGTCTTGATAGAGGATCTTGATATGTGGAATAAGTTCCCCTTTGGTACAGTCGCCTATAGTAGGTTGATAGAGGGCCTTCATTGGGCGCTTGATGAGGATCGGCTTATGACTGGACGTAACATTAATTTGTATGGTTTTATTTGGGCATTTGAGGTACGATATTTAATATATTATCTTTCTAAATAATAAAAATTGTTTAGTGTTTATATACTAACTAATTGTTTATCAAAATTACAGTGGTGGTTAGTGGAAATGTTTCCGTGGTTGGAAAACAGGGTAGGAAAGAGAGTCATAGGCGGCGATGTGGTGCTGCCAAGGTGTGTGAATTGGATGTGTAATAGCAGAAAAAAAATAAGGTGGTTTAATGAGCTTAATCGTGTAAGTTTCTAAATTAACTTACATTTATTTTCATTTATTGACTATTATCGTTTGTAATTATAATATTAAATATATTATAATATGTTATGCAGTTAATAGGAGGGAGTAGCACCCTTGAGCCCACTGATGCAGAGAAAGAAAAAGATTATTGGATGTCTTTCAACCCTGAGCATTTGGTTAGGGAAAATGCCTATAAAGTAGGCGGTGGAGGGGCTGTTGATGAAGCTACAGGTGATGGTTCAAATAATGAGGAGAGGGAGAGTGAGCCTAATAGAGAGGAGGAGGGTGTGATGGAGTTGAATAGGGAAGAGGAGAGTGAGACAGAGACGACTAGGGAAGAGGAGGAAGAGGAGCAGCATCATTATCACATCCCAGACCCACGAGATGACTCAGATAGTGCATATTCAGAGGTAAGGACAAAAAGAGCACACGACCCGGTTCGAGGTGAGGATCAGCACGATGACACCGCAGTCCCACGAGGTCACACCGTGGCCCCTGGACCCTCTCAGCGTCAGGTGCGAATTTTGTATGATTATATTACTGTATTTTATTCTTACATAACCATCCATTTAATTATTATATTGTTATTTAATTAATTTTGCAGGAGCCTCAGACGAAGGTGGGCAAGATTATGGTCTTGTTGGAGTCTATTTTGAAGACACAACAGGAGCAAAATGAGAGGTTGAGTAGGATTGAGAGGGTGCTGAAAATCCGTGTGCCTCCGGATGGCGGGAATGACCCGAATGATGATGATGATGATGATGATGATGATGATGACGATGAGCATGATACTGAGAGCTCTATCCGGAATGAGTACATCCATCGCTCTTTACCATCAAAAAGAGCGTCACCATTGAAAACAACACCATCATCAAAAAGACAATGTTCAGTAGATGTTTCAGTACCCCATCAGGACCCACCGCAGCAGGATGAGAGTGACCGGGTAAATTTGTGATTTAATTTTTGTTTTAATTTCGTTTGTCAAATCATCACAAACTTGTAATTACAACTTTTAATTTTCTGCAGATTGTAGAGGTCCAGGGGGTAGGATCGCAGCTGCTGAGGGAGACCGATCAGATACTTCCCTATGAGGACCTACTGACCCATCAGGATCCACCGCAGCAGCATGAATTTGATCAGGTAAATTTTATGTTTGTTTAGTAATTTAATTTTGTTTTGTTAATCATGATAAACTTGAGCAGATTGAGGAGGTTCAGGAGGTAGGATCGTATAGCTGGGGGAGGTCGATCGGATACCTCCCCGTGAGGACCTTCCAGCCGATCAGTATCCACCGCAGCAGGATGCGAGCGAGCAGGTAAATTTATAATTTAGTTTGTGTTTTAGTTCAGTTTTTCAAATAATGGTAAACTTGTAATTACAACTTTTAATTTTCTGCAGATTATAGAGGTCTAGGGGGTAGGATCACAGCTGCTAGGGGAGGTCGATCGGATACCTCCCCGTGAGGACCTTCCAACCGATCAGCATCCACCGCAGCAGGATGAGAGCAAGCAGGTAAATTTGTAATTTAGTTTGTGTTTTAATTCAATTTTTCAAATAATGGTAAACTTGTAATTACAACTTTTAATTTTCTGCAGATTATAGAGGTCCAGGGGATAGGATCACAGCTGCTAGGGGAGGTCGATCGGATACCTCCTCGTGAGGACCTTCCAGTCGATCAGGATCCACCGCAGCAGCATGAGTGTGATCAGGTAAATTTTGTGTTTGTTTTGTAATTTAGTTTGGTTTTGTTAATCATTATAAACTTGTAATTACAACTTTTGATTTTCTGCAGACTGTAGAGGTTCAGGAGTTAGGATCGGGTCGTTGGGGGAGGTCGAGGTCCCACTCCATCATGACCCACCATTTGAAGGGAAACCTATACGACCTAAACGAAAAATTAAACCGTCGGTATCTCTATTATCACCATACACAGATCCTGAACGCGCGAAAAAGAAGAAAAAAGTGTCAAAGGAGCAGGTGATGGAAACTGTATTGCTGGGGGATGATATGGTTGAAAAAGTGTACAAGCAATACAAAGCTTCCTCTTCTTTAGATCTCAGGTATTAATAAAAATATCCATTATCTTTGTTTAATTCTATTACTAATCTAATATAACTGGCTTTTAATTCTTGTTTTGATTTTAGGCGTTACGTCGACGGTTATCCGCTAGCATTCACCCCTGAAGACTTTTGTACTATTGAGAATGAGGATAGTTGGTTGACATCAGAGCATATCGATGGTTATTTACAATGCATACGGATCAAAGAAAGCGAGTGGTGGAATGAGGTTCCTGATGAGAGATATGTAGTGCATGGATCGGCCTTTTTTGTGAGTGTTTACATTTTATAATTACTGAAATATTTTTTTCATCTTTTCATATTTGTTAAGTAATAAATAATTTTATCACTTGTAGGCGGACTTGTCATTAGTTATGAATAAGGAATATGTCAGTAAAGGAAAGGCATTTGATCCTGCTACAGCTGTGATCCCCCCTCACTGGATAAGGTTTGCTAACGGTTTGGAGGACGCTAAAATCCCTTGGTGGTCTGTTAATTATGTAAGTGTCGTACGAATAAAAATAATTGTTTGATTGTTCGAATTCGAACTATATCACTGACGTTCTCAACATGCAGCTGTTGTTCCCATGTAGTTTATATCAGACCCATTGGATAGTCTGCCAGGTGTGCCTAAGAGAGCAGAAGATTGTCATATATGATCCAGCTAGTTCCATAGAGTTTGTCCACAGGAGAAATGCTATTGAGCCGTTGGTCTGCTATCTACCGTTGATCTTACGGGCGATTGATTACTACGGGAAGACCAACACAGAAATGCCACCTATAGAAAAAATATGGGATGTGGAGCGTGTGGATAAACAAAAAGTGCCTCAGCAACCTGATAGGTAAATATATTTTCTTTAGTCATATATTTAAATAATGTATAATAAATTATCTGACCTAAATCTGTGCGTAATACAGGAGCAGTTGCGAGGCATATTGTGCAATGTACATTCATGATATCTTATGCTCTCTAGAGGGTGAATGGAAATCTGTCCAAACCAAGGAAAACGCCCGTCAAATAAGGGCACAGATAGCATCGGATTTATATATGTATTCCACCCCAAGATACAGAGTAGACGATTGGGGGCGATGGATATTAGATGAGGATGGCAATGTTGTATATGATTGATTGGTTTATATATTTGTTTATATTTGATTCATTTATCATCGTTATTTAGTAAATATTTTCTCAAATATTGTGTGGTAGTATGATGGTGGATTAAGAGACTGAGTCTTTATAAGAAATAGTAGAAGTGTTATTTTTTATGCAGGTTTATTGGAAAGTATGTGAAAAAACAAAGGAAATTCTATCAAAATTTTTCTAAATTATTTTCTTTACTGTAAAAAAAAATCGGTTTAAGAGAGGATATGAAAACCGTCGTCGGGTTACATAAGGATACATATACCGACGACGGTATCAACATAGTCATGCATACCGATTCCATACATCGGGTGGATCTGGAATCTAAACCGATATCGGTTTTAGAATTGCCACAAAAACCGACTCCGAGTTTAATAATAGAATGTACACCGATTGCATAAATCGGATGTCTGCAATGTCATCCGATATTGGTTTTAACAAAGCCACCAATACCGATATCGATTCTTGTCACCCCCTGCATACCGATTTTAAAATTTCTCAACATAAAATTAACAATTTTTGTTCATTTTCTTTGTTTCCATTGATCAAAAAAGCCCCCAAACTATAAATTTCCTATTATGTATGTCTACAACCCAACAATGTAGACAAACATGAGACATTATATCTTGAGTTATGATGTGTACTTTGACCTAATGACATCTAACAATTCAATGTGATAAATATAGTGGATATAGCAATATATTTTCTTAATTCAATTAAATTAACATAATTTAAAGCCAATGGGGATCATTTTTGTCCCACCAAAACATCATAAAGTGGTAAAAAAAAAAAAAATTGTATCGGTTTTCGAGGTGTCTCTATACCCGACGTCGGGTTTTATGGCAGGCTAAAAACCGACACCGGTGTAAGACGTACAACGTGACCCGACATCGACTGAATTCACCGCTAAAACCGACGTCGAAAATGCAATGAATTTGCCCGACGTCGGTTTATGATTTAAATCAAACCGACGTCGGTTTAAATGCAAAAACGAGTTTTTTTTTTTAATTTTTAATATTTTATTTTATTTTATTTTATTTTTTTTAGGTTGTTTTTGTCATTTGTTATCTCATTTGTATGTTTCCAATATAAAAAATTTGATATCAATTTATTCAATCTATTTTTACTCAATTTTTTCACCCTCAATCAAAATAACATAAAAAATTTCAAATTTTAACATAAGATCCTCTATTTTATTTTCATATTAGAGACGATATAATCGAACCTGTAATATAATATTAATAATTACGAATAAACTAGTTCAACTACCATAAAAACATAAATAGACTTCGTTTATATATCAAATTTTGAGCAACAAATGTGATAAACCTTACAACATCATGTCTATTCATTACAAATTTCCATCATCTTCTGAGGGTGGAATAGGGAACTGTAGATCACATCGACGTCGCGTGTGTCCAGTCATACCACAAAGGCTGCATTTTCGGGAGGTTCTAACTCGTCCAATAGGAGCGGCATTCACTCGAGCCTCTGTATCATCTTCTGTCATGCTCCCAGTGGCAATGGAGCTAGTTCCGGCCTCTCCAGCAATTTCTGTGCTAGTCCCAGCATCTTCAACAGCTTCTGCACTTGTCCCAGCACGTCCAGCTTGACCTACGCTTGTCCCTCCGATAGTAAGGTTAGGACAACGAAGACGGTTGTGTCCCCTTTCACCACATTTTCCACACTTTTTCTTTCGACGACTTTCTCCAGCTGAAGGAATTCGTATCTCTTTTGGTCTACCTGTTTGTCGTCTTCCTTGGGATGGTAGTACAATCATACTTTTGACTTCTGAAGGAACATGCCAATCTTTTGGGTCAGGAACAGGATTGATCGGACGTGCATATGCAGCTTCTAGCCATTCTTTGCTATAATAATCATAACAAAGTGTATAATAATGAACATCGTTCACCCTGATATACGACAAAGATAGAAGGTTACCGACTGATATTAAATAACAAAAACATAATAATAAAGTATAATTACGATACCTGGCAACAGCAATTGCATGATGACATGGCAACTGATCTAGATCTCAATGCCAACAACTGCATGTCCGCTCAAAAGGCCGAACAAAACCATAACCCAGTTCATGTGTGACTCCGAACTGGATCGGCTGTTGAATGGCAGATACCATGGCACTTGTCGATTCATTGGCCATCGAGTTCACATGATCTTCTGCAGTTTTGGTAACCGAAGTTCTGAGTTTCTCAGCATGAACACGTCTATCATTATACCACTTTTACAGCATATGTCTTAGATATTCATGTGCGGTTGTTATTGGAAGCCGACGTGCTTTCATCATGCATTTGTTCAGCGACTCTGCAATGTTAGTGGTCATCATACCATATCTTCTTTTAGGAGAATATGCACGTGACCATTTTGTCACTCCAACATCAATCAATTTTTCATGCATTTACGGACATACCCGTTGAATTTGTTCCAAATATCTATTACAATCTGGCCTTGTATAACAATATGCTGCAAGGTAGAACATATCCTCCACATCTTTTTGCTTTCTAAAGTGTTTTTTCAGGTTTTGCTTCAAGTGGAAGAAACAGAACACGTGTGGGACTTCGGGAAAAACATCACCCATCGCATTCGCAATGCTTTTATGACGATCGGATACAATAATCAAATCCGATGGCAAATGGTGCCTCCCACCGATAATCTCTCTCAATCTACTTAAAAACCAAGTCCATGAATTATCCGACTCTCCATCACCAAATCCAAAAGCGATAGGATAAATCATTTCCTCCCCATCTTTGCATGCAGCAACAAAAATCACTCCTTTGTATTCACCTTTCAAATGAGTGGCATCAATCGCAATAACCGGTCTGATGTAAGATCGAAAACCATCAATTGAGGCCCCAAGTGCAACGAATGAATATAAAAAGCTGTTGTTTTCATCTGTCTCAATTGCAGTCACTGTACCAGGGTTTGTTTCTTTTAACATGTGAAAATATGAAGGAAGCTGCTGAAATGACTCATCTGCTTTTCCATATGCTAGTTTCTTTGCATATTGTAAAAACCTCCAAGCTTTAGTGTACATGATCTGCACACCATATTGCTCCAACATTTCTGCCATCAAAAGCTGAGGTGTTATACTATCAAGGCCCACTTTTTTCTGATACAATGTTGCTACGACAACAGTCTTCACACTGCATCTATGTGACTCGTAAGCATCTTGACAACATGTGTGCTCTGGTACATACTTATACACATACCACATAGAACCACCCTTTCTACATCTTGCACGAATCTCAAAACTACAGCTTAAATCCTTGCAACCAGCCTCATATCTAACCGTGCATGAACGTCTGACTTTATGTTGATGCCTGGAATTAAGCACACATTTTCCAACGGCTACATTCAGTTCATATTTACTGTCAAAAAATGCACCTCTGTACAATGTATCACGTCGGATGAAGGTCGACATAGCCACTGATGTACCCTCAATTTCACACTGATCTACACCAGGAACAATCCAGTATGGTTGTGAAGAGTTGGTTTCAAATTGTGAACCCGAAAATCGTACTTCTGGATACTCCATGGTCTCTGTATCAGCTCTAGTTTCAATGTCATCACCTTCAGTTTCCTCATTATCATCTTCACTGTTCGATGTCTCATCACCATCGCTAACTGCATCCTGATCTTCATCATCATAATCATTTCCGCCAAAATCAAACTCATACATTGGACTTTCTACAGATGTAAATGCGGCAATAGAAGTTGAAACTTGGTTGCTACCACTAGAAGAAATAAAACAATTTTGACCTCCACCTATAATCGGACTTGCAATTCTATCTGTAGGTACCTCCACATGTCTTGGATCTGATATTCCATTAATGGGAAACTGAGGGACAGTGGAGCTAATACCTCTAGAATCTCTCATAATCTTATCAACATAAATTTCTCTATAATCAGCTTTTTTGTTTGAAATCACACCTCGGACACTGAGATCAGTAGTGATTAGAATCTTCACTGCGGGCATTCCCCTAGCTCGGAGTAAATAATGCAAATGAATATCCCATATTCTTTTATCAATGCCAGTCACTATGTAAACGAATTCTACCAATCGAGAAAAATTAACGTTCTTAGGGGCCCCCATCATGAATGTCTCACCTCCAACATAGTTATTCTCATTCCACTTTCCGTTACATTTGACTATTATCGGCACTTCACTCATTCCTATAAAATTTAAAGTATAAAAAATTAGTGTAACACATACTTATGTCATATTAAAATTTAGTATCTAATTTCCCATTGTCAAATTCATCAAAATCCAACCAAATATTATATAATTAATACCAAACATACACAACTGAAGTAATAGAAAAACAAAAAACAAAAAACAAAACAAAACAAAAAATACAACACATCACAGAATCCGATTCGGGTTTTGTGATATCATGTATCCCGAATCGGTTTTTGTGAATAAACATAAACCGATTCAGGGTTTATGAGATCTTAAAACCCGATTCGGGTTATGTTATTCCATACAACTCGATTCGGGTTATATTAATAAAGACAACCCGATTCGGGTTATGTTATTCCATACAACTCGATTCGGGTTATATTAATAAAGACAACCCGATTCGGGTTACGCATATTCACAAAACCCGACGATTTGCAGAGAAACGCAGTATTTTTCACGTTCTTTTTTCTCTTCGTTTTGTGCATATCTATCTTGCTAATCAGGTTAAATCACAACCACAATTCACTCTTATGCCCTAAAACTAAGCAATGTGACTAAAATAATTTGAAAATCAACCAACAACAACAATCACATACCTTAACTTGAAGAAAAGCTTGAATGTAGAGTTTGTTAGAGGCAAAGAAGCTTCGAAATGCAGCTTTAATGAGTAGTAAACAACTTAATAAGTGCACGAAATGTAGCTATTATGGATGGGAAAAAAAAACGTAAGTATGAAAGATGTGGGAGCCGGTTGCAAGAGAAAAGGGAAGAAGAAAGTGAGCAAAAGGGCAATTTCGTAATTTCAGTAAGGTTTTAATGGGAATTTTAAATTGAAAAATACTTAGGGGTAGTTTGGGTAATGTGGGTCTAGGTAGTAATTAGTTTGTTTGAGAGGTTGAAAAGGAATTTTTATAAATATAATGATAAAAATGAATTTTTCTTTTTGTTAGGGACTCAAATTGAAAAGCACTCTTATTATATTAAGGTTTATAAATTACATTTACATATTTAGTTGAATCTAAATATAAGAGAAAATTAGAAGTAACCTTTTAAAATAAGGAAAATTTATTTTTAACTTTAAACAAAATTTCATTCGTTTTTTGACCGGACCCATCCTGACTTATTTTTCAAATCCTAGAGAATCCTGTGAAAACTTTAATCTTTCTACTTAGAATCTGGATTTACTAAAATCTTTGTAAATAAAATGTGAATAAACCAAAATGTTTACATGTCTCATGTTAGACCAATTTACTGAATATATAAAATATTCATAAAATACTTTGAAAATGATATTTCATCTATAAAACTATTATGAAAATACATTTATGAAATCTGGTTTATTAAAATATATATATACTGATGCAAAAATGTTTCTACTTAAAAATAATATTAATGTATTTTATCATCATCATATGATCATTCTCACGATATACAATAATCTGTATGAACTTACGACAGATACAAAAAAAAATAGTTTTTATAAAAGAGTGAACGTTAACACCCCATAAATGGATATAAATTTTAAAAACTAGATAAAGTCATTTTCTTTTGATAATAACTAGCATAATATAATACAAATAATAAAAATAAAATCTCAATAATTCATATTCAATCATATCTGAAAATAATACTGAAATAACATTTGTATCATTTTGTATCATAATAAACTGCAAACATCTATATGGATCATTTCTATACATTTATAAAATCTCAATCAATACTAATCTAGTACCCAAGGAAATCTGTTGTACATGTTGGAGAGACTCAACAGTCACACACACAAAACGAGGGATAACATCTATTATACACGTGTTAGGTGAATTAGTGACTCTGGACATCTGTCATATACATGCTAGATGACTCTCTAAGACTAACATACGTGTTGCCTGATGACCATTAGAAAGGAAGGTACAATCTTAGTGTTTAAAAATTTCATTTCATTTGTTTAGTAACTCAAATAATTTTCATATACGAATTTGTATAATTCTATTTCGAATAGAAACATAATTCTCAATAAATATTTTTCTAATAATATAAATAAATATTCTATAATCCAATCATAATTCGTAATTCTTAATCAATAAAATCAATGGACTAATTAAATAATTTCTTTCTGATAACAATTAAATAAATAAAATCTGAAATTTAAATAATTATAAATAATCAATTCAATTTAAATAAAATAATCCACTCAAATAATTCATTTGCTTATCTCTGGGTTTGAAATAGGTTAATATATAATTTTTCATAATCTTGGATCCACTCTAAAATTATATAAAACTCAATTTAGAACTTACAAAAAAAAAAAAAAACTATTTTTTTGGCTTTCAAATCTCATTGAAATAAAAATCACTAATCTAGATCAATTGGACACTCAAATATTTAGATTACCTATACGAAATTTTCTCCTATGTTTCTTATCTTTCTTCTTTTCTTCTCGCCATTTTTTTTTCCTGCTTGTCCAGTTCCTTTTGCTTCCTGCTGGTTCCTCCTCCTCGCCCCCCCCCCCCCCCCCCCCCCCCCACACACACACACACATATTGCTTCACAACATCACTCTCTTTCTCATTTATAAATATATAAATATATTTCTATTATCCTAATCTCACCACCTCACTCCTAATTCATGCCTATCTGGTCTCTTTTTCTTTTATTCTAATACTCATCTCTTATTTGACACTTGTTTCACCGTACTATTGATACTCGTCGTCCTCTTTATTTCTCAAGGAAATCCACTAACTCTCTCATATGTAATTATATTATTTCTCATGAGTGTCTCTCAGCCTCCAATTTTTTAATTGTCTTTTCTTCAATCAACTTTGCTGATTCCTTGTTCATCAATCATGAGACTCCACTAACTCTTATATTTTATTCTTTCTCCTATCTCTATCTCAGGCATACTCTCAAACTTGTCTCATTCCAAATATTTTAATGTTTTGCTTTTCTTTGTCATTTTTCATTTTAGACCCCACCTTTTTACTATGATCTTTTAAAAATATCTACCAAATGAATATTTATCTAAATATCTATTCATTTCTAAAACTTAACCGAATCAAATTAACAACAATAAACTGAATTTCAATTAATCTCTTGGGTCCACTTGGATTGAGACCTTACATTTTTAGTCACCTAAAACACTAATTTACCCAAACACCCAAAACCCATGTTTGCATATTTTCTTCGTTACTTTTCCATTGTCTTATCCATTAGTTAAAATGTGTCATTTCCAACTTCAATATATTCATATAAGTTTATGGGTTTAGGGTGTTAGTAGCATGATTATAGGGTATAATAAAAGATACAAAAACTCTTTAATCCTTGTATTTCAAAACCTTTCAGAAAATTAAAAATATATATATGTGAAAAATCATGCCAAAACATGAAACGCCAAAGCTAATTTCGAGCGGCATGGTATGGCATGTCAAACCTGTGATGCCAACATTGCTTATTGTGTTGGATCCTCTTAGATTTCTCGCTCAAATGGTACCTCATTCCCAGTAATTGAACATCATTTGAATCACCTATGCATCACTTATATAAATTTGGGTTTGGTTTGGTTGATTCGGAGATATTACTAAAATCTCTGGCCATTGTTTAATGGTGATATCCTACTTTAATCCTTTTTTAAATATTTTAAACCACATTATTATCATTGTCCTACTTGCCAACTACAATATACACGTGTGAATCTAAACATTAATATCCATATGTTTAGGTAAACCTAAACAATAACATAGTCATATGTATATTTTATCTCCTTCTTTTCAAATTATTCTTATTGTGTTTTTGCTATCTTAATTAACAATATATTTAATTTTAAGCATTAAATTTTAAGATTAGTTTTGACAGTTTTTAACAAAGCAAACTTTTGAAGAGGGCATGGAAAGAATATTTGAAGTTAGATGGATTACATTGAAAAAACAATTGACATCATTTTCTTATTTTACATTGGAATCCTCTCAGATTTCTTATTTTAATGGTACCTCATTCAAAATAATTGACATTGTTTGCACCACTTATGCATCAATTGAAATTTCTAAAAAATTATTGATGCCAAAATTGGTCACACCAATTTCACCAACAATAAATACTAAGAATTACAAATGCGATGTGATCTAAAGGAATAGGCAATCTAATAGCAATCCCCTTAGATGTCTAGATTCTCCTTTGTGAAGGGGATTTCTCATCTTGGGTAGACCACTCCTCCCACTGGTTACCTACAAGAAAAAGAAAGGTTAGGGGTCGCCAGTGTTTCATAGATGAAAACCCTCCGACACTCAAGTCAATAGGATTTTAAAGGGAAAACCTTATAGCTATTAGGCCAAAAGGTAGGAGAATAATGGAGAAGAGGAGAGAATCTAGGTAATCCTATGAATGAGACCCAAAAATAGCTTCCAATGCTTGTGAGAATATCTCTCAAGGGAGTTCCCTCGCCCATTGTAGTATTCTTATGCTAGTAAGAGTCACTTATCTTTCTTTAAACAGTGAATGCCTTTTTATAAGCTCCATCTTGTCCTCTAGGGTTTTCTTTCTCGTCCTTGCCAATGATCAACTTCCATTCGCATCCCCTTCGCTTACACATCTGTATCTTGTCATTTGGCCTTATTAATGGTCAACTCTCCAACTTGGATTCATGAAAGAGAGAGTGAGGCCATATGTGTATGTATATATATATATATAGTATTTTTATAATCAGTATCTCCTAACTTTAAAAAATTAGAATATTCAAATTCATTAATTGCATTCTCTCTCTAAAAACAAATTCTTTCTCCTATTTAATTTAAATGTAATTGATGACTTTGATTGATTCGTCCTAACTTTAAAAGTTAGGAGGTACTGATTATAAAAGTACTATATATTTATATATATACATATATATATATAGAGAAAATTCTATAATCAGTATCTCCTAACTTTAGAAAGTTATGACGAACCAATCAAATTTATCCATTGCATTTGAATTAAATAGGAGAAATAATTTACTTTAAGAGAGAGAATGCAAATTGATGAATTTGATTGGTTTGTCCTAATTTTTTAATACGTGTGTGTGTGTGTGTGTGTTTATATCATTAGAAGCAACAAAAGAATTAATTCAAGCATGAGAAAAGATGATTGAAGTGGCTATAGATATAATATGTCTGTGTACAGTTAGAAGCAAACAGCACTCGTAAACAAATAGGAATTGACATGAGCAGCAAACATTGAGCTTGAAATTGGCAGCAGAAGAAGAAATAAGTAAAGAAGAAAATTCGGATGGTCGAAATGGAATAATTAAGTACCTGATTTATCTAGACAAGTAATTTTATTTCAATGAAATTTGAATACAAAAAATTAATGAATTTTCTCATAATTTCTAAATTGAGTTTTATGTGATTCTAGAATAGAACCAAGATTATGAAAAATTAGACAGAAACCCACATTAGATCCTAAATTGAGCAAAAGAGTTCAACGAGTGGATAGTTTTATTTTAATGAAATTTACTGAATTATGTATATTTATATTTCAGTTTTTTGTTATTTATTGGAAGTCAATATTTTAATTAATTGATTGATTTTATAGATTATGAATCATGATTTATCATTGTATTATCAATTATGTTTTACGATTGAAATGAGAATTTATTACGTCTTAGCATTTATGTAATTGTATTAGAAATTTCAATCAGAATTTTTGTTTTCAGCTTGAGTTTATTATATGATACATTCAGTATATTTTAAGTGATATTATTTTATGTTTGAGAAAGAATATTTATTACGTTTTGAGAAAAATATTTATTTAAAAATATACATATATTCAAAAAGAGAATTATGTATATTTTATACTAAAATCGTTTAAGATTTGATAATATTTAAAAAAAAAAAAAAAAAAGAAGTGTTTTCATAACATCAAGGTTATACATTTCCGTCTAACGGTCAGGCAAGTTACACGTGTGTGAGTCCTAAAGTTGCTCAGCACGTATATGGCAGATATTAAGGGATCATTGAGTCACCAGTACATGTATGGCAGATGTAATCTCTCACTTTGTATGTGTATTGAATATCTTCACCACGTATGACAGATTTTTCTAGGTGCTAGTTAATGTAGATTTTCATATTACAAATGTTATACACTGAGTTTGATCAGTAAAGAAAGAAATTTACAAAACACCAATTTTACAGATAGAGATTTCAAATAATTTTCATTGGTTGGGTGGAGACTAAGAACGCACATGTATATAAGAGTCATAAGTCTATGGATAAGGGTCTAGTAGAGGCTTGAAGCGCGGTAGTTAAACCAGAGCAACCTGTGTCATTGTTTGAAAGAGATTTCAGAAAAGTTTTATAGATAATGGTTTTAAATTATATTTTATTAAAGTTACTAAAAGAGATGATTCATACAAAAGTTTATAATTGTATCATGATATTATATTTGAATTTAGTTTTATTGTTAAGATATATTATGTTTTAATAAGAAATATTTTTAGAAATTATATCCACTCACTGATTGTTAGTACATACTCTTTTATAAAACCCATTTTTGCATATATTTGCTGCAGATTCATATAAATTATTTTATATCGTGACAAAGACCACATAATAATAAACACTTGCATTTTTGTATATTATTTTTAATTAACCAAATTTGTTAAATGTGTTTCAAGAATAGTTTTACAAATAAAATATTATTTCCAGATATTTTATCAATATTTTATATATTCAGTACATAGATCCAACACGAGAAATGTAAAGATCTTCAATTTGTTTAGATTAAATGTATAATGCAATCATGAGATTTATAAAAATCTTTCTAAAAAGTTTTTATTAAATTCATATTTCAATTAGAAAGACCATAATTTTCACGGTATCCTCTTAGACTCAAGACAAGAGTTAGGATCAGTTCCATTAATTTTCATGGGATTCTCCTAGACTCGAGAAAAAAGTCGAGATAGGTCCAATCACTAGACCTGGCTCCACTTGTCCCTCTTACGGTGCAAGAAGATTTGCTGACATTGGGGATCCATTCAAAATGGATTTCCCCCACAGCTCTCCTTCCCGCCTCTTGTAGGGGCAGCCTTGTCCTTTCCAATCCCTTTCTATTAGGCAATCAGACCTGAGCTGCAATATTATTGGGCTTGCCTTTGAAATTCATCAATTGATTGATTCCCAACAAATTTGATACAGATTTTAATTGGGCTTTGGGGAGATAATTTTTCCCAAAAAAAATATTGGATTTTCATACTCCTAAAAAATTTAAATGATAATTTTTTAATATTTTGATTAATTAATAAATTTTATACTGTCCCAACATTATTAATTTATAAAAGTTGTACTCAATATTGAAATAACATCTACCAATTAATTGGAGTTGGATTGAGTATCTGCCCGAAAAGATGAGACTTTCCGAAACCATTACATCACTTAATCCTTCCCAAATTGCTCAGATGTAATAAAGATTTATATGCCTTAAATAACACTTGTACTTTATTATAAATAGCCTAATTTCTGTAATGCAAGATCAAACTAGAATATTAGTCAAAAAAAAAAAAAATCAAAATAGATGGGTACAAACATCAACAATGGAGAAGGCTTTTCCCACCATGACTTTCTTGACATTCCTTTCCGTTATTGCAACTTGTTAGTCTCTCATATATATTTCGATAGTCACATAGGCATTTAACCAAACTTAGACATTCACAATCAGCTTTGGATATAAAATTTCATTCACATCCACTTTAAAGCATACATTAAGAATCTTGCTAACATAATAATTGCATTATGCACATGTTTGCAATATTTCTGTCGTTAATGAGCAACCTTGAAATGAATTGATGTATCGATCTCTGATATGTCACCAGAGAGTGAGTAGTGAAACGTTTTCTATTGGCATGTAGGTTTATCATTATCAACAGGGCGGATAATCGGACCAACTGAGTGCTGAAGTTGAACCCATGCAACAAGGACGACCATGTAAACGTGATGTTGATTGTGCATTTGAATGTCAAAGTGGACAAGGTTTTTGTAACCATGGCTTTTGTGATTGCATCCCAACACCACCTTGAAACTTTGCAGTCATCACAGACAACCTTGAAGTACCTTCAAACTGTGTCCATCGGAGCAACTACGTCTAGTTTTAACTTCATTATAGGGCTGCAAGTTGTCATTGTCACTACAAGAAATTCATAATACGGCAACATGCAGAATGCGTTGCTAAAACCTTTAGCAACGCACACCCTTATGTACCGGAAGACCATGTAGCCAAAAAGTATACCCCTTTAGCAATGTTAATCTGATGTTGTTTTATACTATCAACAATATCAACTTGTGCGTTGCCATAGATGTTATAGCAACATGCACTGGATGTTGCAATATTGACTACAACAACGCATAGTAGCTTGTAGTCGTATATCTATAACAACTTTAGTTGTATGTTGCTATTGAGGTATAACGCAACATACAAAATATGCTGCAGAATTAATAATTTTTTTTCCTGGGTTCACAATTAAATGCTTGAGCTGTTGTATATATTTTTTCGAAGGGCTTAATATGTTGCTGCTTATATATCAAATTGGTGCTGCATATATATAGATCATATTGATTACAACAATATTAATTTCAATTTGTAAAGAAATTAATGTATTCATTAATTTTATAATTTGTCATGATCAACAATACATATAATTCCATAAAATTAGTTACATAACAAAGACTACACAAAATTCCATCATTGTATGTGATATACATACTTATATGCATATAATTGTAAGTACACATATATGCACATATATCACATAATCACAAAAAGATGTGGTCATGAACCAAAAATCCCAACAATTTCTACCTCCATCTAACTCCATAACTTTGCTAAGTCACCAAAAATTAAATTTTTTCTTTTTTCCCTACAACCATATACATTACTAGAAACCACATCACTATCTTGTAAACCCAAAAAACCTCCAATACAACAATTTGATTTATCTTTCAAAATACTACCATTTACCTTCTTTTACAACAACTTGATGTAATCCTTTAGCCATGCAACGGTTGTTCCCATCTTTTGTCTCAAGCACTTTCATCTTTTGTCCAGATTGAAATTGAGCATCTACTCGTGATGGTGTTGCCCCATACCCAAGGCCCCTCACTTGACCATGTTTGTCTCGTCCTAAAACCCTTGTAATGAAAATCTTGATAGAAGTTACCAGTTGATAACCCAACAAACATACAATCTTTCTTGGACTGAAATCTAGAGCCAGAAACCTTGTCAAGAGAAAGTGAAAGAAGCTGCCCTCTATTGAAAATCTTGGCTCTATGATCACCCCATGTTAAATCAAAATCTTGATAGAAGTTTATCTCAAAAAAAAAAAAAAAAAATTCTTTATAGAAGTTACCAGTTGATAACCCAGCAAACATCAAACAACTTAGCACCAATAAAAACATAGAAGAAAACCCCATCTTAGTAATGAAAAACTAACAAGTACATGAACAACTATAAAAAATATAGAGAAGTTATAAGAAGATGTTTGAAAATATAGTGAGACAGAGATGTGTATATATAGTAAAAGTAGAAGAGGAGGGAGAGAGAGGTATGGGAATAAGGGTGGGCAATTAGTTCACAAAATTAAAAATCAAACTTTTTCATAAAAATTCCACAAATTAACCACTTAATCAAGTATCAAAATATAAAATCCATCAAAGTTCAGCTAGCCTACAATCACAAAGCAAAAATTAACCAAGAGCATGCAAGACATAAAAAATGAAAAACTGATAGACTCTAGCTTCTAGTTCAGCCAAACCCAAGTATTGTTGCCAAAGTAATCTCTCATTAAACTTCCTTATATACCAACTGTTATTAAATTTTATCATTTCTATTAACTTAATTTCCTCAAAAATCAGTACATAAGTAAGTCATCACCGGTCAATACCTCACCTAGTTCCCTTCAAAACTGGTCACACACACTATAAGAAGATGAAGTGCTTAACTATACTGTATTTATAAGTGGCCATATTATATTCATCCAAGACCAAAATGTGTGAGACAAGTAGAGATATATAAAAATTGTTGGAACCATTTTATTAATTACAGGTACAAGCTTACCAACCAGAAACCTAGGTGGTAATATGAACTATGTTTTATCAAGTTTTTTGATCTCCACTTTATAAAACTAAACTAGCTAGTCTAGCATTGATCATTTCTCTGCAAATGGGTCAACTCTGTTTTTCACATCAACATTAATACTTATAATTCTAATCAAAATTATCAAATACACAAAACCCCACTCATCCCAACAAACCAGATTTAACATATAATTATCTATTCAAAAAAATTAAAAATTATTATTATAAAATATAAAAGAGCAGCATGTACTCACACCCTCTTCTTGCATCCATTTTTTCCATTTGAAATCCTCTTGTTCTTCCTGCAAATAAAAATTAAAAATTTATTAGAAAGAAACTATCAAGATTGTACTTTTGATCAACAAAAGGGAAGAAATGGAGGTAAATCCAGTGCCTCCCAGGTTTATTGATTGAAAAAGAGTAATTGGAGACTCCAGTGAAGATTCTAGTAGTATCATACAAGCCTAAATCATCGGTGGTTAACTTAGAATTCACGCTATTATTGACTTAAATGTCTTCTGGGGTTAAAGGGTTGTTGGAACCAGAGTCAAATGCAAAAAATATGCAATTGCCCATTGATGTGTTTTGTAAGGATCCACAGTCCATCAGATAATTGTCTATAGGAGCAAACCCTATTGAGACACACATTAGACAAAAAACAAAAGCAACACATATCAAGAAATCAACAACACAGTACAAGCATGCAAATGAGGCCTCAAACCATGAACCATCATTTGTTGAAACACCCGTATAGCTTCCTACGTCATTTTCGAATTCCCATGAAGTATAACCAAGCAGCTCAAAATGCAAGAATACTCACTTGGGTCATCATGAGCTTTCAACAAAGAACACAAAACAGAAGGCTTTGACAAAAAGTCTCTAAGAGGCATTTTGTCGAGCAGCTTCTGTGCAGACACGAAGTGTCTGTGATTTGTTAAAATAGAAACCATTATCCAGAAAAATGTTGTATAATATAGCTTTAAAACCGACCAAGGAATCAACAAAATGGCAGATAATATCAAGAAATGAAAAGAACAAACAAAAGGATGAGCATAAAAATAACCTGAGTATCACTAAAGAACAAGAAGAATCCACGCGAGAGAAACTACGAGATCTACAAAAGAAGCAACAGCGGGCTGTGAAGGAAGCAATCGCCGAAGAATGCAGGACGATCAATCGCCGAGACCAGCAATACGGCCGCGAAGGACGACCAACGAGAACTTCTAGCTAGGCGACCAATCATTGAGACCAGCGAGAAAACGGCAATTGATGAGGACGATCCGCGACGAAAAGTGTAGGGGGTCGGACGAGGACGATCGACGATGAAGAATGCAGGGGTCGACGGCGAAGAGAGCAGATGGTGACCAATCACTGAGACCAGCGAGAAAATGGCCATTGACGAGGACGATCGACGACGAAAAGTGTAGGGGGTCGGACGAGGACGATCGACGACGACGAATGCAGGGGTCGGCAGTAAAGAGAGCAGGGGATGAGTGTCGGCGCTGATAGGTGTGAAGTGTGTGTGAAGTGAAAATGATAGTAATAGCTTTTTTTTTTCCTTTGTTTGTTATTTATAGTCTTCTTTTTTTAAAATTTAAAAAATAATTAAATATACCATATTTGGCAACATGGTTGAAGAATATGTTGCTGTACGTGTTGCAATAGCAACATTGTTCATCAAATAGGTTGCTGTATGTGTCCTGTTATGCGCAACATAAATTGCAAGTTGCCGTATGTGTCTTCTGCAACGCACATTTTTTGTGTGTTGCGTTAGATGATTACGGCAACATGAAACCTAGGTACGTTGCTGTCTAAATGTTGCTATATTGCCAATTTCTTGTAGTGTGTGGCGAATGATTGAAAATTCTTTTTCTTTATCAAATATATAGCAAGACCTGTTCTAAATTAAATAAATAGATGCAACAGTCTCTTGAAAATGAAATTTGAACTCAGGTACTATATTTACTATATCAATGTTTGTCGTGAAAGATTTTAAGCAGTATTGATATTTTGTTGTTTGTGATGCGTTAGTTAAAGTTGATTTGAGTCATTTATTGCTTTTGTTGTGATGTTAGTTTGTACAATCTTTTTCATTGATCTCATCATTAGACGACAATGCTAACAACGAATATATATTGTTTCAAGTTTATGGTTTGTGGTAAAACAATATAACGCCTACAATTTAAGACAGGTAATAAGCTATCCTACATTTGAAGTTAGAAGATTTGAAAATAAATTTGACACTGAGAAATGTTTATATGATAATATGTAGTTGTGTACCATAATCGAATGGGTTGTTCGATTATGTTATAAAGCTATGTAATATTGTATAAACCACTTTCCAAATATAAATATCTCTCATATAATATAAATTTAGGTGGCATGTTGATTTGATTTTTTCTTAGTTAAATTAATTATTATTGTTATTATTATTATTATTATTATTATTATTATTTTGTGTAAGAATGGACATATTGGTTTATCTCCAGCCATTATTTAATGGCAACATCTTGGTTCAGTCATTTCTTTAATATTTTACACAATAATATCATGGTCCTACTTGCCAACCACAATACACACTAGTAAATCCGATAAAAAGTGATGATATTTCCATCCCTCTAAAACTGTATATACATCCCAAAATACAATTATTTTTAAAATTTCAATATTATCCCTATAACATTGTTGAGTTTAAAACTGTCAAGCAAAAACATCCTTTACTCCTGTCACTATTGTTTCCCCGGATAACAGTTTAATATCTCTTGACAATTGTACTACTTTTCAAACCATGGCTTTTACTCTTGCCACCGTGTTTGTTTTCTTCTGAAAAAAGAAAAAAACCATATATCAAAATAAACAAAACAAATTATATCTTCGAAACAAATGAAAGAAAGAGAACGAACAGAACCATCGAAATGTGAAAACAAGGATGGTGGTTTACTAAAGCAGCACAGGAGTAAAGAAGAAACAAAAGTCTACAGATTTAGCTTTTGCATCTTAGATGTATAGGCCAAAATACCCAGACTATATGAAATGCAAGCCAGAAGAGGAAACAGTTGGCTAGTAAATTGGGTTTTTAAAATAGAATGAATTGTTCTTTTGGGAAAAAAATTGGACCGTAGACTAGAATCCAATTCCAACCAAAGATCACAATTGGAGTTATTGTCGGTTTGTGTTGTTTATGAAAAAGTTTTGGAAAGATATCATTTTTTTTTTCCTTTCAAATGGGAATTTTGATGAAGAGCATGATGATGATGGTAGTGAAGACTAACAAGAAGAAAATGGTACATCATTAATTTGAGGGGTGTGATTACAAACTTGTAATATTTTAAAAATAATTAATGGGGTTAAAATAATTAATGGGGTCAACATGCTAAAAAGGGGTGCACATACAATATTTTAGGGGTGCGATATCGTTACTCTCCGATAAAATTGAAATGATACAGAGAAACTCAAATTTTAAGTGGACTGAAATTTTGAAGTAAGCCCAAATTGAGAATAAATGAAAGAAAATTTGAGATTGAAAGAGAGACAGCAATGAAATGTATTTTTAGTAGACAATTGAAAGTGCCAAGAGAGAAAGAGATGAAAATGAGTTCATGAATTAAGTTTTTTTACTGAGAAAGAAAACAGGTGCTGCATGATGGCAAGGGACATTAAAATAAGAGAGAAAATATTGGTGTTGCAATGAAAGCTTGAGTAGCGGTCAAAATAGTCATGAAATAAGAACCCATTGAAAGAGACAGAATTCAATTAGAAAGAAAGCAAAGCGACCGGAGAAAGGAAAAAAAAAAAAGGGGGGGGGGGGGGGGGGGGGGGGGGGGGGGGAGAGCTATTGTGCGAAATATTTTAATGATAAGAGAGACAGGCGTTGGCACAACAAGGACTCAAGTATAGTTAATTGGAAAAGAAAAAGAGACAGAATGAAAGTATGAGAGAGACTAAGGCAGTGCAATAATAATATATATATGTATATTATATATAGAAGCTTTTATAATCAGAACGTTCTAATTTTAAAAAATAAATATCAATTAATCAAATCATCTATTTTATTCTTTCGTCAAAAACAAATTCTCTCTCCTATTCAATTCAAATGGAATGAATGAATTTACAAGGGTGTATTCAATTTAGTAGTTTGTTGGAATCCAAATGATTTTAAAAATCCAGGTATATTCAATTTAGAATTTTTAAAATTCCATTAAAATCCAGATGTATTCAATCCAGATTTATAAGGATTCTAATGAAATTTTGGTGTATTCAATTCAGCATTTTAAGAAATTCAAATAATTCTAGATATATTCAAAAAATCAATGATTTTGTAGGAATTGTATTTTAATGGATTTTAATTGATTTTTTGAACTTAGATTTAAATTAAAAAACTCATATGAAATCTTGCCCCCACCCCCAAAGATTTCATAGATTTCATACCTTCAATTTTTTTTTTCTCTTGGATTTTTTTTCAATAATTAAATCACGAAAACCTACAAATTTTTCAACAATCAACAAGTTTTTTTGTCTCTAATGGAACCCACAAATCTATAAAAACTCAATCTTTTGATCGGCAACAATTACAATCTCACGTTAATCTATATAAAACCTAGTAGTTGAGATTCACAAAGGTGTCGACGTTGGATTTCAGTCGACGAGTAATCAATACCCAATACCTGCAATCAATGTGAGAAAGCACAAATACCAAGAAAAGACACAGACAAATACCGAGAATCAAACGAAGAACACGAAGCTTTTACGTGGTTCGGCAATAATAGGCCTACGTCCACGACTGTCTGTCTCTTAAATTCTGCAGAGTGACAGTGTATTATTGATTATTCTCTCTTGATGTTACAATGATTTTAGCCTCTTATTTATAGAGAAAGAGGCGTTACAATTCTGGTTGTAGCAAATCAGGAAAAGAATCCTGAATTAATTACACTTCCCAAATAATCAGGAAAAATAAGGAAAAGAATTATAAATTAATTATACTTCCTAATATGGTTGAATAATATCAGGAAACTGTCTCCATAAAATAAGGGATGATGTTGATTTGGTTTGAATTCGAATAGACTTCCATATCTGATGAGGAAATCACGGTTTGATTAGGTAACTGCCTTATTCGGAGAGAGAATCATGGTTGAATTAGGCAACTGCCTGTTCTGGAAGATACTGCATTCATTATGCTTTTGAGCGAGCTGACGTGTCTATGGCGGTCTATGAGTTTGAGCTCGCTGAGAGACGAACTGTGCATGAGGCGAGCTGCGGTCTGACCATGTTCACAGGTCTGTTGATGTCAGCTGAGGGATTTACCCGAGCGAGCTAAAGAGTTTGCTGGCCTTAGAATCGATACTGGGCCTCGTCTGATGGGCCTTGACTGGGTTGACTTTTATCGGGCCTTCTTATTGGGCCTGAATTAGGCTTTTACCAGCCCATTTAATGAGTCCGAAAAATACATATAACATTAGTCCCCCAACTCTCAGTTCGCTTCTGCAAGCTGGGAGCTTGAGCTTGCTGGTAAAAGCTGGCTTCCTTGACACACTAACCTTTATAACTGCTTCTAAGCATTTTCAAATTCCACCTTTTCAGTCGCGACACGTGGCAGTCATGCAGGAGGTGACTGAAACGACGTCTGCACGTCCTTCACACGCGTATTTAATGCGCACGTCTTTCAACTGACGGCTCCATGATTACACGACCGTACCTCGCGCTGTACCGTAGGATTAATGACGGTTACATGGTACGAAGATCTGATGGCTGGGGATTGAGCCCACTTGCCTATAAATTGATGGAGCCCCTTTTCATTTTCTTTTTACCTGTCACTTTCTTTCAAAGCAACTAAGCACACAAGTTTCAGAAGACGAACCGTCTTTGTACAAAACCAGCCTTTCCAATCGTCGTTTTTCTTCTTCTTCAGAGATTCACGGTAAGACATCTGTTTCTTCAAACTTTCTGTTTTTGGTTTATTTTTGTTGAGTTGATATTGGGTTGTGCTTGCATCTGACCGTCCTTGTGTATGTGACAGTTTGAATTTGTTATGCTCTTGATATCAAACTGTTGCTGTTGCTTGAATATCACTTGAACATAGCATGTTTGTTGTTGTCGAGTCTTTCTGATCATTGTTGAATCTCATTGCTATGGATTCTTTGTTTGAACGTGACTTTTCAACTTCTGTTGGTTTGATCTGGTTTTTTACTTGTTCATGACTGGACTACTGTTTGTGACTTGTAATGCATGCTTGACTGTTGACTTAGGATTGTCATAGTCTTGTTAGCTCGCAGGTCGTTGCTTTTGTTGACTGAAACCTCCATTACATAGTCTAACTGTTTTCTTTTGTTCGGATGTCTTCAAGCGGAGCTCGCAAGGGAATTGTTCCAAACAGTGAAGCGAGCGAGCGAGATGAAGCCCGAGCACACGCTATACAGGGAAGAGCAGCTCGGGATACATTCGCTCGTCATCCTTCATCGCTAAAGCGTCATGAGGTGGAAGGACTTGTCACTCAATTTCACATCCCTTTGGGTTGTCGTGCATTGCTACCTGACTTAAAGAATCATGCATGTTATCCACCAAGGTGATACGTTGCCATCAGTGTTCAACATTTCGAACTGGGGCTACGGTTCCCCATTCCACCGTACTTGATTGCATTTCTCAACAAGGTCAAGCTCGCGCCATTCCAGTTAACTCCAAACTCTTATGCGCAACTGACCTCGCTAGTCGTGGCCTTCCTCAGGAACGGCCTTCGTCCCCCTACTCCAAAAATTATACAGCAGTTCTACTCCTTCAAGGCTCTGAGCACAGCAGAAGGAGAGAAACCGGAGGGCATTTATTACCTCACAGCCCGTCTGTCAAAATACAAAGATCTCTTGCCCAAAGGAGAAGCGAAGGGCAAGTCCAACGTCGGGCCGTATAAGACGAGCTGGTTGTACGTCTCGTGCCCCTCTCTCGTAGATCTTCGAAATTTCAGCTTCGTCATCCACAGATCCTGTAAATTCTGCGATGAAATCTGCCATGGCTTGAGCTTTGATGGCCGTTCTCGGCTTAAATTGGATATCGAACTGTGCGAGCTCCACATCCCATTTCAACAAACGACCTGAGGTGTCAGCTTTCTGCAAGACTTGTTTCAACGGATATTGGGTGAGGACTTCAATTATATGAGCTTGGAAATAAGGTCGCAGCTTCCTTGATGCAATTACCAGGCAGTAAGCTAGTTTCTCTATCTGCGAATATCTGGTTTCAACATCCTGTAACCGTTTGCTTACATAATCTACCGGAAGCTGCGTCTTTTCTTCTTCCCTCACTAGTGCAGCACTCAGAGCTTGCTTTGACACTCCCAAGTATAAGATCAGCTTTTCATCTTCTTTGGGCTTGGAGAGAAGTGGAGCTCACCCCATATATTCCTTCAACTACTGGAAGGCTATTTCACACTGCTTAGTCCACTCGAAGCTCTTTGTTTTCTTCAGAATGTCAAAGAAGGGGACACACTTGTCCGTAGCTTTCGAAATGAACCTGCTCAATGCTGCGACCTGGCCATTGAGGCTCTGCACGTCTTTCACCCTGGTTGGCGATCTCATGTCGATCAATGCCTTGATCTTTTCAGGGTTTGCTTCAATTCCTCTACTGTTGACCATGAAGCCTAGAAACTTCCCAGAAGCTACTCCAAACGCACATTTGAGCGGATTCAATTTCATCTTGTAGCTCCTCAGAATCTGAAACATCTCTCCCAGGTTGTGAACATGGTCACCTATCTGCTTGGATTTTACTAGCATATCATCGACATAGACCTCCATGGTCTTTCCGATCTGCTCCTCGAACATCATGTTCACCAAGCATTGGTAGGTCGCTCCAGCATTTTTTAACCCGAAGGACATCACTTTGTAGCAATATAACCCCCGATCAGTCATGAATGAGGTGTGCTCTTCGTCCTCAGGTTTCATTGAGATCTGGTTATATCCCGAATATGCGTCCATGAAGCTCAGGAGCTCGTGGCCAGCAGTAGCGTCCACGAGCTGGTCTATCCTCGGCAGGGAAAAACTGTCCTTCGGGCACGCTTTGTTCAGGTCAGTGAAATCGATGCAAGTTCTCCACTTTCCATTATTTTTCTTCACTAGCACAGGGTTGGCGACCCAGGTCGGGTAGTAAGCTTCTCTGATGAACTTGTTAACCAGCAGCTTGTCTACCTCCTCCTTTAGTGCTAAGTAACGTTCCTCTGTCATTGTCCTTCTCTTCTGACGAACTAGCTTGTGGTGCGGATCAATATTCAATCTGTGAGACATTACCTTTGGATCTATTCCCACCATGTCCTCATGATTCCACGCGAAGACATCCAAGTTCGTCTTTAGGAAGTTAGTGAGCTGGGTTTTCAATTCTGGAGCTAAATCTCTACCCAGCTTCAGGCACCGCTTTGGATTTGCCTCGTTGACTTGTATATCCTCCAATTCTTCAACTGGCCCTATAGCCCGGTCTGCATCTACCTCGTGAGGGTCCAGGTCGTGACTGACTCCTTTCTCAGTCATAGCTCGTGGCTCGCCCCCTGAGACCACGTTCACCTTCTTTCCTCTTACACCCATTTTGACAGCATCGAGCTAGGTGCTGCTCTCCTCGAACACATCCGATGCCATTAGGAGTTGGGAACTTGACTGTGAGAGTTCTGGTCGAAGTAACCACGTCCAACTCGTTCATGGCAGGTCTCCCGAGGACCACATTATATGTTGATGGGCAGTCAATTATCAAGAAGTCTGTCAGGGTTGTTGCCTGACGACCTGCCTCTCCAAGAGTCAACGGCAACTTAATCTGCCCCACTGGTATTACAACATCTCCAGTGAATCCGAATAAAGGCTCTGGGGACGGTGTCATTTGTTCTGCTCGCAGCCCCATCTGATCAAAACAACTCCTATACATCACGTTCACCGAGCTTCCAGTATCAATCATGATGCGCCTAACTTCCACATTGCTGATTTTAGCTCGTACAACCAGCGCATCGTTATGAGGCCAGATCACTCCTCTAGCATCTTCATCTGTAAATACAATCTAGTCCGAGGTCGGCTTTGCCCTTTTTACAGGTCCTTCTGACCCATTGAGCTGAAAAGAATGATTTGCCTCTCGGACATACCTCTCATGCGATCTATTGGAGTCACTTGCGATATGGGGGCCACCATAAATGGTAAAAATGGTTCTTACCGCAGGTTCCTGACCTTGCTCGGAAGCTCGTTGGGGCTGTTGCTGAGATCGTTCTTGTGGAGGTCGCGAGTCTGCAGGTCTGGCCACATAATCTCTCAAGCGACCTCGCCTGATCAATTTCTCAATGGCGTCTTTCAACGCCCAACAGTCTGAAGTATTGTGTCCGACCTCATTATGATAGGCACAAAACTTGTTCCGATCTCTGTGCTGAACCGGAGCCCTTATAGGAATGGGCCTTCCAAAATCTTCCTTACTCCTTTCTGCAGCATAAATCCTTTCAGGTGAAGCCGTCAGGACGCTGTATCCTTCCTGACGGTCCAGGCGCCGAGGTCGGTCATTTCTTGGCTTTCTCCTTGCTCTTTTGACAATCTGATTGCTTGAGCCACAATTTCTTCCTTTTTCGTTCCTGACATTGCTTCTCCTCTTTGGCTGGCTGGAACTGCTCGCTTCATTCTTCTGATTTTGCTTCTTCGGGCTGAAGGTCTCTTCCCACCTGATCTCTTTCGCAGCTCGCTTGTAGAACTCTCCCAGATCCTTTACTGGGGACTTGTAAATGTTCTCGTACAACTTTCCATCCTTGCGCAGCCCAGCTGAGATCGCTGTCAGTATGCTTTCATCTGATGGATGCTCGACATTCGCGACCTCGCGTCTAAACCTGGTGATGTATTCCTTCAACGACTCACCCTGACGCTGGAAGATGGTGGCTAGGTGGCAGAATGGAGCGAGCTGTCTTCTCAGTGCCTTGTACTAACCAACGAACTTCTGTTGGCATTGCTCCCAACTTCCTATGCTACGAGCTGGGAGATTTTTGAACCACGTTCTCGGAATATCCCCCAATGTAGCTGGGAATACTCGGCACTTCACCATCGGATTTCCTGTCTGCAGGTCCATCTGAACGTTGAAGGCGTCGAGATGGTCATATGGGTCACTGTCCCCATTATACTGCTGGATGTTTGGCATCTTGAACCTCGGGGGGAGAGGTTGTGTCTCAATGTCCCTCGTGAAGGGAGTCATTCCCCCATAATACCCACGCTGCTCCGGGGCTCCAGGTCGTGCTTCCAACTGCTGGACCCTTTGCAGGAGTTCCTCTACTTGGGGATCTCGAAGTTCGTATCTCCTCCTGTGTTCATGACTAGGGGCAGGGTGCTCTGGGTCATACCTTTCGTCTTCTTCGAACAGACCCTCAGGTTGAAGGGATCTTCCCTACCTATGCTCATCATTAAACCGTCGAGCTGCAACTCTGGCTCTATCGTGGCCAACCTCTTCCCGCCGGTTTCCACCTTGGCCCAATCTTACTATCAGGCTATTTGGGCGCGCGACCTCCCTTTCTTCCCGAACAGGGTGTCCTCCAGTCCTAGAGCGCGCATTGGAGGAGCGAGCTGAGCCTGCAGGTTGTGGGACTTCCCTTGCCAACCTGTCAGATATTTGCATCGCTTCATGCTGCTGGGGAACATGTCTTGGTACCTGGACCTCAACCCTGGGCATGTTTTGTACCTGAGTTTGTACCAACATATTAACGGCCTCTGTGAGTTGTCTGACCGTATCCTCCAGCGCTTCTTGCCTCTGAATCAGCACATTCTACCCTTCGGCTAACGGGGCAATTGGAACTGGTTGACGATGGGGCAGAGGAGGGATGCCTGTTGCCGCGCCAACTGTCAGGCCATGGGATGTTCCTGCAACATGCATGGGCGCGTCCTGCGTGGGCTGGACGTTCTGTTGGGACTGGTTCATGCGACTTTCTGCCTGGTCATCATCTCCAAGAAACCTGTTTAATCTGGTCTTTGCCATATCGGAAATCGATGAGTTGAGATGAAAAAGATTGCAGTTTAGGGCCCTCCTTCTAGCGCCAAAATGTCGACGTTGGATTTCAGTCGACGAGTAATCAATACCCAATACCTGCAATCAATGTGAGAAAGCACAAATATCAAGAAAAGACACAGACAAATACCGAGAATCAAACGAGGAACACGGAGCTTTTACGTGGTTCGACAATAATAGACCTACGTCCACGACTGTCTGTCTCTTAAATTCTGCAGAGTGACAGTGTATTATTGATTATTCTCTCTTGATGTTACAATGATTTTAGCCCCTATTTATAGGGAAAGAGACGTTACAATTCTGGTTGTAACAAATCAGGAAAAGAATCCTGAATTAATTACACTTCCCAAATAATCAGGAAAAATAAGGAAAAGAATTATAAATTAATTATACTTCCTAATATGATTGAATAATATCAGGAAACTGTCTCCATAAAATAAGGGATGATGTTGATTCGGTTTGAATTCGAATAGACTTCCATATCTGATGAGGAAATCACGGTTTGATTGGGTAACTGCCATATTCGGAGAGAGAATCATGGTTGAATTAGGCAACTGCCTATTCTGGAAGATACTGCATTCATTATGCTTTTGAGCGAGCTGATGTGTCTATTGAGGTCTATGAGTTTGAGCTCGCTGAGAGACGAACTGTGCATGAGGCGAGCTGCGGTCTGACCGTGTTCACAGGTCTGTTGATGTCAGTTGAGGGATTTACCCGAGCGAGCTGAAGAGTTTGTTGGCCTTAGAATCGATACTGGGTCTCGTCTGATGGGCCTTGACTGGGTTGACTTTTATCGGGCCTTCTTATTGGGCCTGAATTGGGCTTTTACCAGCCCATTTAATGAGTCCGAAAAATACATATAACAAAAGGAAACTCAAATTTCTCTATTTGTTGATATTTTATAAGTTGATACAATTAAAGATTGACCCACCTCTTGAATTTATCTAGGTTTATTCTGCTTTGATTTATCGCGGTTGTGGTTTCACAAATGAAAATTTCATAATGCACAATAACAATTATAAAGAATGGATAAATGTTGCATAGGTATAAATGAAGAATGGATAGAAACTAGGCGATAACAGCTAAGGCTCCTATGCAATAATAACACATAGAAAAAACAACAATTTCACCCTGAATAATGTTATTAATATTTTTAAGTTTTTGATAATTACTCCCACCTGTTTTATTGACACATTACACTTGTAATTTATAGGCTGTTGGTTCTATTAAAAATTGGCACTAAAAGTTTGCTAATTTGGAAACGTGAAACTATCAATCTTCTATATATGTACATACAAGCATGCATACATACATACAAGAAGAGGTTTTGTTGGCTATAGATTTGCATTGATTTTTAAACTTGATTTTTTTTAACTTTATTGAACTTGACACACTCTTCAAAAATGTATAAATATGATATGATATGATCTTAAATTGATACATATATATTAGCAACTTTTTTAAAAAAAAAAATTAACAAATAATTAGACATGGAAAAATAATTATCATTTTATAATATCAAAATTTTCACTAATGTGATTTATAAAAATAAAATAATAATACAAACTTAGTCATAATTTATATAATTTGGCGGAGAAAGTTGGGCCAAGTACAGCATACTACTCATCATATGATTTTTTTTTTTTTAAAGATAAAATCATTAACAATTTTATTTAAATATATTCAATTTCATTTAAATCTATGTAAAAAATCAAACAAACTATAAATAGAATTCTAACAAAATTTGATGTAATCCATTAAATAATCCAACAAACTCTTAAATAGAATTCTAACAAAATCTGATGAATTCTATGAAATTTATAAAATCTATCAAAATCTATCATTAAAATAAACTCCAACAAATTCAAATAAAATGTGGATTGAATACACCCCCCTTAATTGATTGGTCCTTATTTTTTAAAATTAGAACGTCCTAATTATAAAAACCCTCTATATATGTATATGTATGTATGTATACATTCATTTATTGTTGGAATCAGAAAGCAAACAAATAGAAAATTGGAGCGAGCAGCAAGCATAGAACTGAATTGGCAGCAGAAAGAGAAAGAAAAACCGTGAGAAAGAAAAGAAGAAAAAGAGGTAGAAGAGAAAGGGAAGGATATTCTGAATGAGTGAACGAAATATTTGGATGCCTAAAATATCTAGATAAGTGATTTTATTTCAATAGGATTTGAAATTCAAGAAATTAATTAATTTTTTCGTAAGTTATAAATTAAGCTTTATATGATTGTAGTGGATCTAAGATTATAAGAAATCAAATGAAAACCCGTTTTAAATCCAAATTTAAACAATAGAATTATTAGAAGGAGAATTAATTACGTATTCATGTGTGCATGTATAGGTGTGTGTGTAGATATATATGTGTATGTTTATATGTACATATCAAAAATTTTAATCAAAATTTATGTTTTTAGCTTGAGCTTAGTATGAGAAAGATTTCATAATACTTTAAGTAATATTATTTTATGTTTTTAAAAAGAATATTTATTTATGTTTTGAGAAAAACATTTATTCATAATTATATGTATGTTAAAAAAAAAAAAAAAAGAATTATATGTATTGTTTAAGCTTTGAAAAGAAAGTAAAAATGTTTTCAGAACACCAAAGTTATACTCTCCAATCTATCTGTCATCAGGCTATATATGTGTGAGTCTTGGAGTCACCTAACACATGTGTGGCAGATATAATCTCTCGCTTTGCGGATGTATGTTGAGTATCTCTACTATATGTGACAAATTTGTTTCAGCACTAATTGGTGTCAATTTTTAATAAATAGATGTTAGATACTAAGTTTGATTAGTAAAAAAAGAGATTTAGAGAAGTTTTATCAACTGGGTGGAGACTGAAGACCCACACATGTATAGGAGCCATAAGTCCATGGACTGGGGTCCAATGGAGGCTTAAAATGTAGTGGTCAAACCAAAGAAGACTGTGTCGTTGTTCAAAAGAGATTTTATAAAAGTTTTATAGATTATAGTTACAAAATATGTTTTATAAAGTTACGAAGAAATTATTCATATAGATATTTACACCTTTATTATAATATTAGATTTAAATTTAGTTTTACTATTTACGTATGAATGCGCATAAATTATTGAGAACTTTTTTATTATTAATAGAAATATGTTATATTTTATTTAGAAGTGATTTTTAGATAAGTTATATCTACTAATTGGCCGCTAACACTCACTCTTTTATAAAAACTTATTTTTCTAAGCATCTACCACAAATTCGTGCTAACTATTGTATATTGTGAGAATGACCACATGATAATGAACGGTTTGCATTTGTGTATTAACTAAATTTCTTAAATGTGTTTAAAGAGTACTCTTATAGATAGAACATCTTTTCCAGATATTTTATGACTATGTTATACATCCAGCGTAAGGGTTCAATAGGAGAAATGTAACGATTTTTTATTTCTTCAAATTATATTTATAAAGCGACCATTAGATCTACAATGCTTTCTAAAATGATTTTTGAAAAGGATTTCAGAAAATCTAGATTTTAATTAAAAAGATTACTGTTTTCAAAGGCATTCTCTTGGACTCGAGAGATGAGTTGAGATGGGTTCCGTCAATTTTTATAGAATTCACCTGGACTCAAGAGAGGAGTTAGAATAGATCCTAATAGATGTGATCCCTTATATGAGGATAAACTCATTAGTCCCATCTTGATACAGTGAGATAAATTTTCTACATAGGATTGGAGTTTGCTTGTACATGCACAAATGACATACTAGATTGGAATCAATCCAATTCCAATTTAGGGTGACTGTATTCAATCTAAGTTTTTTAGAGCTTGATGGATATATATATATATATATATATTAATGATAGATTTTGTTGGAATTCATAGATTTCATAGACTCCATATTAATTTTGTTAGAATTTTTTAAGATCCAATGAAATGTTAAGAAGAATGGTAAGATTTGTTAGAAATTTTTTTCTTCATCAAAATCACTTTAAAATCCATCTAAATTCACCATTTAAATGAAATTTATAAAATTAATGATTTTTTTAATACACCTAGAATTTATTGGAATTCAAACAAATCTAAATTTAATACACCTAGATTTTAGTAGATTTTATACAGATTTGAATTAAATACATTCAGACTTTTAAAATTCTTTGAATTTTAATAAAATCTTAAATTGAATACACCTTGTTAATCCTAGGCCAAACATTAAAATTAATTAAATCTTATCACAGTCGAATCTCATCAAAATAATTTCAATTCCATATTAATTTTCAAACTTCTTCACAAATATTCTTTATTATTTTTAGGAAAAAAATCATTTAAGTCCCTAACTTTTAAAAAAAGATCAAATTTTTAACTATGTTTTAGAAAAGGGCAAAATGGACCCTAAAGTTTCGAAAAAGTGTCAAATTAGTCTTTCTCGTTAGTCAACTAACGGTCAAACTTAACGGATGACATGATGTGCGAGAGTAATTTTGTCATTTTATGGATTAAAATGATCTAAAAAAATTAAAAAATTAAGAAAAAAGTTTAAAAACAGAAAATAATTTTATTTGTGGGTTTTTTAGACATTATTTTGTTTTGAATTGATTTTCATTGAATTATTGATGGATGAGATATTTAGGTTGATTTTATGGATGTTGTTTGCTTGATTGAAGATGAATATTGATGTGGAATGAGGTTGAAGATGAAGATTAAGTTAAAGGTTGAAGATGATTTTTTTTTTTTAATTTGTTTCTTTTAGGTTTTGATTTTAATTTTCTAAAAGAAAATTTAATGGATATTATTTTTTTTTATTGTTTAATTTTATTTTATTTTTAATTTTAATTTATTTTTTAAATTTTTTTGTGCTTAATTTTATTAGTGTTTAAGTAATATTTCAAAATATTATTGTAATTATAGGGGTATAATGGTATTTTTATCCATTTTAACAGAGTCTAAGGGTAAATGACCTTTTTCATGTTTTCCGTTAAATTTGACCGTTAGTTGACTAATGGGAATGATTAATTTAATATTTTTTCGAAACATTAGGGTGCATTTTGCCCTTTTCTGAAACATAGTTAAAAATTTAAATCATTCCCTAAAAGTTAGAGACTAAAATAATTTTTATGCTTATTTTTATTGTTCATGAAAACACTCACATCAAAATTTATTAAAATTAAGTAAATCGCATCACAGTCCTCGTAAATGTTAATATAAGGACCACTATTTTTTTTATTTCAAAAAATAAGGACAACTATTTGTGTGAGTATATATGTACACACACTGTAATTTTTAAGTAAAAAAATTAATTTGTACGAATGTGTGAGAGAGGAAATTCATAATGTCTTACAATGCTAAGAAAGTGTATGTCAACGTGATTTCTGATCGATGACAGTTCAAAGTCCAATACCTACAATTAATGAGAAACAAAACAGAAAACAGGAGAAAAGTAGAAGGCAAAGAGGAAGAACAACGCACAAGGGAAATTTTTACGTGGTTCAGCAAGTGTGTCTACGTACACTGCTATTCCTTCTAATAATTTCTGCAAAGAAACAGTCTATTATTGCTTCTGTGTATCTATCTCTGTTACAATAAATTTTAACCTCTATTTACAGGAAGATACGTTTACAATTTAAGTTGAAATAAAATAGAAAAAGAATCATTCATTAACTACACTTCCTAATCGGTTAACACCGAATTAGGAATTTGTTCCGCTAAATCAGAGATTACATTTATCAACGTTTGAATTTGAATTTATTTCCAATTCTGGTAGAAGAATCACGATCAAATTGGGTTACTGTCTTTCTGGAAGATTTTCTTATTAAACTGGTTATTGATTGAGCTATAAATTATATTAAACAATCTCGAGCAAGACTTCGCTCTAAGTAACGAGTTGTGCATAATGCGAAGGAAGTAATACTAGCAGTGACCTGTGACTGTGATGTGAGCTCGCTCGTGCGAGCTGAAAAGCTTGCATGGATTGAGCGTTGATAAATCAGGCCTTGTCTACTAGACCACTTCATTGGGTCGATTTGTTAGGCTTCTACTAGACTTTTACCAGCCCATTTGTTGAATCCGAAAAAATACCTATAACAGTGTATAAAACAAATAGATGAATATACAAGAAAATCTGCCAATTAATTATAATTGGATAGTGTTTCTATAAATAAAGAATAGTTGCTTTGTTCTTTTACCTAAAAAATTGATAACTTTAAAAAACCATTATTTTTCAAATTGCTGAGATTTTTTATCAATTGACATGGATTTACATGCCTTAAAGGACTCTTATGCCTAATATAAATAGCCCAATTTCTCTACAAGCAAGGTCAAACTCGAATCCCTTCGAAAAATAAGATCAAACTAGAATAAATACAAGAATCAACAATGCAGAAGGCTTTCTCCACAATGGCTTTCTTGACATTCCCTTTCATTGTTACATCATATTAGTCTCTCTTATATCTATCTCAATTTCATTCGTTTTTAGTCACCTAAAACCCTAATTTACCCAAACACCCAAAACCCATTTTTGCATGTTTTCTTCCTTGCTTTTCCAACGTCTTCTCCATTAGTTAAAATGTCTCATTTCCAACATCAATAAATTCATATTAGATTTAATATTATATATTTATGTGTTTTGGGTACTAGTGGTATGATTATAGTTTGATAAAAGATACAATACTCTTCAATTCTCATATTTCAGAATGTTTCACGAAATAAAAAATCTTAAAAATCAAAATGGCATATTGGTTTGGTTTATTTTTACAGTTGAATTAATATATACTTTTTTTTTCCTCAAATGTAAGTATTGCACACTTTATATATATCTCTACTGGTGGCATCTTGATCCAGTCTGTTCTCCAGCATTTTACTTCAGCACCTTTATATCATTTCTCAACTTATGTACGTCTTCATATTGTTGTACATTGCAATCACAACGTACGTAAGGAAAATTTATTTTTAACCGTAAACAAAATTTCATTTGTTTTTAGTCACCTAAAACACTCATGTACCCAAACACCCAAAATTCATTTTTGCATATTTTCTTCCTTACTTTTCCAGTGTCTTCTCCATTAGTTAAAATGTGTCATTGCCAACATCAATATATTCATATTAGCTATAATATTACAAGTTTATGTGTTTTGGTGTTAGTTGTATGATTATAGAGTCTAATAAAAGATATAAAAACTTTTCAATCCTCATGTTTTAAAACCTTTCATGAATAAAAAATGTAAAAAATCATGCCAAAACATGAAACACCAAAGCTAATTTCTAGCGGCATGGTATAGCATGTCAAACCTATTATGCTATTGCTTATTGTGTTGGATCCTCTTAGTTTTCTCGCCCGAATGGTACCTCATTCGCAGTAATTGAATAACATTAGAATCACCTATGAACTACTTACATAAATTTAGGCGGCATATAGGTTTGGTTGATTTGGAGATATTACCATAATCTTTGGCCATTGTTTAATGGTGATATCCTATTTTAATCCTTTCTTTAATATTTTACACCACATTATTATCATTGTCCTACTTGCCAACTACAATATATAGTTGTGAATCTAAGCATAAATACTTATATGTTTAGGTAAATCTAAACAGTAATATAGTCATACATATATGTTATCTCTTCCTTTTCAAATTATTTCTTATTCTGTTATTACTATCTTAATTAACAATCTATTTTATTTTAAGTATTAAATTTTCAGATTAGTTTTGACATTTTTCAACAAAGCTAACTTTCAAATGTTTAAGATAGGGGCAAATAGTAAGTTTGCATGAAAAGAATGTTTGAAGTTAGATGGATTATATTGAAAAAATAATTGACATCGTTTTCCTTATTTTGCGTTGGACTTCTCTTGGATTTCTCATTTTAGTGGTACCTCATTCAAAATAATTGACATTATTTGCACCACTTATGCATCAATTAAAATGTCTCATAAATATTGGATTTGCATACTCCTAAAAAATTGCGTTGTCAATATCTTCATTAAAAGGTAATTTTTATTTATCAATAAATTAATATATTGATTAATTAATAAATTTTACATGGCCCAACAATATTAATTTATAAACGCTGTATTGAATATGGAAGTAATATCTACCAATTAATTATAGTTGGATTGAGTACCAGCCTGAAAATATATGACTTTCCAAAACCATCACATCGCTTAAATGTTATTCCCATACTTCCCAAATTGCTCAGATGTAATAAAGATTTATATGCCTAAATAACACTTGTACTTTATTATAAATAGCCTAATTTCTGTAATGCAATATCAAACTAGAATATTAGTCAAAAAAAAAAAAAAAGATCAAACAAGATAGGTACAAGCATCAACAATGGAGAAGGCTTTTTCCACCATGATTTTCTTGACACTCCTTTACGTTATTGTAACTTGTTAGTCTCTCATATATCTTTCGATTGTCACGGATTCATTTAACTAAACTATATCAATCACAATTAGTTTTAGATATAGAATTTCATTCACATCCACTTTTAAAGCATACATTAAGACTCTTGCTATGCATCATGTACATGTTTGTAATATTTTTTATGTTAATGGGCAACCTTGAAATTAATTGATGTATTAATCTTTGATATGTCAATAGAGAGTAATTAATGAAATTTTCAATTGGTATGTAGGTTTATCATTATCAACAGGGCAGATAATTGGACCAACGAGTGCTGAAGTTGAACCCAAGCGGCAAGGACCGCCATGTAAAAGTGATGCTGATTGTGCAAAATGTCGTCCAAGTGGAAAGGGTTATTGTACCGATGGCTCTTGTGATTGCATCCCTTTTTCAAACTTCGCAGTCACCACAGAAAACCAAGAAGTAACTTCAAATTATGTACATCGTGAAAGTGCTGAAGTTGAACCCAAGCGGCAAGGACCGCCATGTAAAAGTGATGCTGATTGTTCAAAATGTCGTCCAAGTGGAAAGGGTTATTGTACCGATGGCTCTTGTGATTGCATCCCCTTTTCAAACTTCGCAGTCACCACAGAAAACCAAGAAGTAACTTCAAATTATGTCCATCGTGAAAGTGCTGAAGTTGAACCCAAGCGGCAAGGACCGCCATGTAAAAGTGATGCTGATTGTTCAAAATGTCGTCCAAGTGGAAAGGGTTATTGTACCGATGGCTCTTGTGATTGCATCCCCTTTTCAAACTTCGCAGTCACCACAAACCACCACGAAGTACCTTCAAACTGTGTCCATCGTAGCAACTGCGCCTAGTTTTAATTTCTCCAAAGGGCTGCAAATTTTTCTTTGTCAAATGGCAATCTCTTCTAAATTAAATAAATAAATGTAGCAGTCTCTTGATAATGAAATTTGAACTCAGTTATCATATATACTATATCAATGCTTGCCGTGAAAGATTTTAAGTAGTATTGATTTTTGTTGTTTGTGATGCGTTATTCAAAGTTGATTGAGTCATTTACCGGTTTGGTTGTGATGTTAGTTTGCACAATTTTTTTCACTGATCGCATCATTAGACGACAATGCTGACAATCAATGAATATATATTTTTGAGAGTATACACTTAACACTAAAAAATGAGTAATTGTATTCTAAAATTACTTATTATAATTTATTATATTTTTATTATATCTAATTACAACTAAATAAGTCATATCACATTTAAAAATTTAGATGACATATTGATTTGATTTTTTCTCAGTTGAATTAATAAATATATATATATATATATATATATGTAGGGATCCCTTTGAGTAAACCTGAGGTATCGATACATTCGACCCAAAAAATGAGTGATTGCATTTTAAAATTATTAATTTTAATTTATTATATTTTTATTATATTTGATTACAAATAAATTAGTCAGATCATATTTACAATAAACGGCATAACAGAATTATATTTACTATTGTAATCAAATATGTTTTGTTGTAATTTTATAAAATAAAGATATAATAAATTACAATTAATAAATTAAAAATCCAATCATTCTGTTTTTTTTTTTTTTTTTGGGTCAAGTGTATTAATTATCCAAATATATTATAGAATGTGCTATATATGTATATATATATATATATATACATATATGTATCTATTTGTTTGTAAGGACGGAGATATTGGTTTAAACATCTCCGACCATTATTTAATAGCAATATCCTAATTGAGTCATTTCTTTAATATTTTACACCATAATATCTTGGTCCTAATTGTCAACCACAATATACATGTGAGAATCTAAATATAGCGTTTATGAATTATATTTTCATATTTAGATAAATGTAAATACTAATATAATATGTCATCTCTTTCTTTTCATATTATTTTGAATAGTTATCTTTATCTTAATTAATAATTTTATTTTAATTATTAATTTTTAAAGTTAGTTTTAACATCTCGAATCTAGAACTTTTGAAATGATTAAGGTAGGGGCAAATAGTAAAAGGGCATGGAAAGAGTTTTTTAAGTTGGTTAGTTTACATGGAAGATAGAAAGACAATGGGTATAATTTTCTTGGTAACACTTGAGTAATATTTCAAGAATTATTAAATAAAAACAATAAAGAAAAAGTTTTTATGTTATGTTACTTTCATTTTTCTAATATCCTTTCAGAAATCTGACACTTTTTTTTTCTCTCTCTATATATATAAATATTTATAATTAAAAATAAACTACATTACAGTTTTAAATTCCTAAACTTTGTTGCATGGTTAATTCAAACCTCCAAGTGGTTAGTAAACTTAGGAGTGGTTTTTATTTATTTATTTTTAGAACCAAACAGTGTTAAAATTTACTAATGATTAAATAGTAACCGAAACATGAAATTCGAACGTGTTTTTTTTTTTTTAATCTTTTCTTACCTTTAAATATATTGTAAACTTGTTTATTTTTTAAAGTAAAAGTTATTTGAAAACCAGTAACATTACCTTTTATACAATTTGTTGTTATATAATTTTGATTAATTTAATGCAAACAACAAAAAATAAATAATTTAATAAACTCTAAAACATTTTTATATACATATTAATAATATGTTATTCATAATTCAAATATGATTAAAAATGCTATATCATTAATCATATTTATATATTTAGATATATTAATATGTTTAAAAAAAAAACTAAAAAAAGGAATGTTTAAATTTTAAATTAAAATATAATAGTTTAATTTCAAGACAATTTGGGATAAAATGTATTTAGGTTTTTTTTTAAATATATTTCTCATAAGTATCAAAGGAAAAAAGAAAATAAAAGAAAATTTGAGTAATAAAAAATTAGGATAAATTTGAAAATATATTATTTTGGGATAATATATTTGGAATAGAATCTTTTGAATATCTTTTAGTGATTTGCAATTAAATGAAAAATTAAAAATTCTTACTCTTTATTTCAATTGTTTTTAGATAGTTTTAAATGGTCTGACTACTTAAAACAAACAAACATAATTTAATAGATACAATTCAGCATTATTAAATCATAAGCGGAAAAAAAATAAATAACCTATTACTCTTTGCATTCAGAATAATTATTCGAATCTTAACAAAAACATCTATCAAAAAATATGTGGAGAGCGTAAATTTCTCCCATGTTTTAGAATTAAATTTTCAAACTGTACTTGCAAAATTTAATCTCAACAAATCCACTTACTACTTGATATTAGAGTACCTTACAACTACTAAAAAACACAAAAAAAGGGAACATGTTTGTTTTGTAGTTGTAGGCTTGTTTGAAATAACTCTTGCTTTTGTCAATAGAAGTATAGATTATGTTATAAACTCTTAATCATCGGTAGAGATTCTCTTTAATATCCAGTTTTTTCTTTTGGATACTTCTTTACTAAGAACACAGCCCCTAAAACCCTTAAAGTTAATCACTTCTTTTTGTTCCAAAATTGTCCTTTTTATCTATCGACACTTATAACATTTAAGTTTTTAAAAAAATAATAATTAAACATTTAAAAAGATCCCATTTTATAAAAATAAATTCACTTTTAGTCCAAATAAAAAGAAAAAATTTAGTTTGATCTAAAAAATATGTTATTCTTTAACCCAGAACCAAGCGTCAATAGGTCATCTCTCATTTATGTTCAAATCATGGACACATCGCATTGCCAAAATTATTTTTCTTTCAGCCCTTCTTTTCTTGGTTTTAGTTTTTCTTCAGCAAAACAAGCCTCATCCGCATCTCTATCAAATGCAAATGTACAAACTTAATAATTATTAATTAATCTCATATTTTGAAATTATTATACCCAACAAATGAAGAGAACATTACAAGACAACTGTGTATGCTAATAACTCCAATAGATTGATCGAAATATCAAGACCCAATTATTGTTAGTAATATAATAATATGAACAAGTAATAATATAAAAATTAATATTCTGAAGATTCTCTAGATTACAATAAATTTGTAGAAATAAAAAAACAAAATTTAAAATAAAAGTATTGAGACCCATGTAACATGATATCTTTAAGACAAATTCACTATCCATCATCTATGTTGTTTAGCGTATGTCTTACAAGATATAACAATACCAAATTCCGACGAACCAAATTAAGTCCAAATTTTTATCACTCTGAAAACTTATAGCAAAGAATAGCATTTGAGAGACAGTAAAATTGAAAAATAAAATGTACTCCAATTGTCTCAAAATAACTAGAATGGATGTCAATTTATATGTTTCTTGTAGAAGATTTGAAATCAAGAAAATAGTGGTCTTTAAATTCCCTTTATTTTTATTGATTTTGCAATTACAAATATTAACCATTGTTTAAAAACAAAGCAAGTATCGTCCAGTTATTTTTGGGTTCTCACTAATCGACACTTCGTCGATCCAAAAACCCCCAAATTGGAGGTCCTGCTCGCCAGAGGTGGATACTCGACCTAACTCGATCTAATTCGGCCCAACTCCACTCAACTCAACAGATTCGATGAGTCTAACCATCACAAAACTGATCGAAAATCATCCATTCATCCCAAACATCACCCAAAAATCAGTCAAAAACTCAAAATCCAATATTCCTAACAAAACAAACAATACATAAAAGAAAAATTAGAGAAATAATCACTTACAGATAGTCGCCGACGATGACTTAAAGGGAAAAAGAAAACGACAATGGCTTAGTGAAAACCTCGATGACACAAAGGAAGTGAACGACTATTGCAAAGGAGAAAGGAGATTTAAAATGATAGACGACGATAAAGGGGGACTGGCTTCGACTTCGATGACAACGGCTATTCTTGATCTCAAAATGACAACGACCACTATAGCACACTTGAACGAAGACAACGACGTGTTAGAGAGAGAAAAGGGATGAGAGAGGAAAAAGGAAAGGCGATAGAAAGGGGGGAGAGAGAGAGAGAATATGAGGGTTTGAAGGATGTTGACATTGTCTTAAACCTTAAATATGGTGAGAATAATTTCGTAACAAACCCCTGATATTTACAAAAATATCAGTTTAGGCTTTCAGATTTTAAAAATTACAACTCCCACCCCCCACCCAAAAAATACAGTGTTTTTCGAACCAATTACTCGCTATTTACTAGATCACCAATTGAGTAACAAGCAGCGAGTTTTAAAACTTAATATTAACTTAGAGTTAATTATGCAAATTCAATTCAAAATTAAACATGTCTGTAATTATAAAATTTAAAAATTATTTATGTAAATTCAATTCAAAATCAATCATATCCGATATAAAATTCAAAAATTTATTCTGTAAATTCAATTTAAAATTAATTATTTTAATGATAGTAATTATTCATAAAATAATCATGTTTGTAATTACAAATAAAAAACTTATTCGATTATTAATCTTACAGAAACTACTAATCAATATTCAAATTTAAAAAAATTAAAGACCTTACTTTCTTTCCAATGAGTGCATTTTGAGTTTCAATTTCTCATTCATCCAAACACCCTTTCAATCTAACAAATATACCAATTCGATGTTCTCGAAGAGAATAACACGAATCTACCTTAATCTTCCAAAACTGAAATCAAAACCTCAATCAAAATGGGTAATAAAATTGGCCTTTTATGTCCCAATTTTCCAACAGTTATCACAGCTAACCTACAAAATATCACCATTTTGAATTTATACTGTTTTATTTATCTAATCAGGCATCTCAATAACAAGTACAAAATAATTATACACTGCCAACCACCAACTCAACGCACACCAACCCACCCAAACCAATAGGGAAAATAAATAGAAAAATTGAAAAAAAAAAAGTACAAAAGAAAAGGGCCGCCTGGTCAATCAGAACCAGCAAGTTACTAATAAAATAAGGAACACGGCAGGATTCAAAACTACTAAGAAGAAGCAGCAAACTCAACCTTTACAAACTCATCTGACGACCTTTCCACCATCAAGTGCAGATGAAGCAAGAAACACAATTACTCTTCTAACCGATTCATACATCAATCAGTATAAAAGGCAGGCAACCATCTTAGCTTGATGTGCCAACGACCTCAACTACGTAGAATCATCTTAATAGCATTTTGTTGTGCATGCGTAAGATACTGCAATTTCAAAAAAATTAAAGCAAACCCTTCGAGTTTCAGTCCCTTACAGCAAAAGAATATTAATAACAGTGAAATTCTTCTATATTAAATAATTTCAGATACTTGCCTGGCAAAGATTATTAAACAGGTGTTTGTCAGTTCGATAGAAGTTTATAAAAAAGTCTGTCATATATTTTGCCAAATTGATCTGTCAAACCAAATGCAATAAGTTAAAAATGTACTGTATGCTCACAAAATCTAGCATATATAAATTCTGGCTCAAGAAACCACCTCATTGAGGGGATCGGTGATACTTAGTGCATCATCTTCATACTCATCCTCCTGATTCTTTAAGTTTTTCAATAAAAATGCTTACAATTAGTGATGCCAAAAAATGAAAAAGGTGCAAAAGATTAAACTTCCAAAAACAGTAAAGTGATTTTGTCCTCAAGAGAACCTCGCTATATGCTGTGGCCATTGCTTGAAGATGTTCATATGTAGGTCTTCCAGCTGGTGAAGCACCCGCAAAATAGATCAAATCCTTGTCAGGTACCACATCCCCTTCCTGAACTTCCTCCCAATCACTGTCCTGCTAGGATAATTAATTAAATGTTCAAAGTTCTGTTCCCAGTGGCCAGGCTAGACATGACAGAAGACAAAAAGATAACAAGCAAACTACCTCATCATCATCACCTAAAACCTGTTCTTGGATTTCAATCAGTGCATCAGCTAGTAAAGCCAATATCTGCAATATCCAAGAAGGAAAAGGAAAAATTCTTTAGCATAATCCAATATTTGCCAGTCAATTCAGTTAAAACATAACAATCTCAAATTTGGAAACAGGTAATGTTAGCAAGGGATGAACTTGCTGCAAAAAGCTTCCACTCGTATAAACTATAAAGCACAAATTATGATTAGTGAACTTGAATTACCCTAAAGGAACAATTAAGCTTTCCTAATAACACAAACCACGAACACAATGCATAGAAAATAACAGAGAAAAATAAAACCCTGATTATAAAAATGAATGGCACCGTTGGAATTGGGCAAATGAGATACTGTTAGCTTTGTGTCAAAATTGATTCAATAAAAATTTCATATTTTTAGTCAAGAGATTTCATTCTCAAGGTTTCTTTACCCTCACACTATTCCCGTTGTTACATGTACTGCTCAAGTGTTCAGTCATCTTGTTTGAAGGTCTAAACACTTCTAGGGCATACACGGCATGTGCCTTTCATAAACGTCTTTGTCCTAGTAACCGGGATGTTCCACATCACTGTATGACATCACAACCTCTGTACAATAACAAACTTTAGTCAACAAAATTACATAAATACCTTTGCAGGAAGTGGCATCACAGTCCATCGGTCTGGAGCTGTTTTAGCTTTTGAGCGAGTGGTTATCCCTGCATCAGACTGCATGAAAAGGAGTAAATTCTTAGACACATTTTCCTTAAAAGTTCTAAAATACAAATTCCAAGTCAAAAAGGTACTAATGAACCTTAATCAGATGACCTTGGACGTTGATGTTTGTCAATTCAGCATGCTTTGTGGATAGCAATAAAGCCAAAGCAGTTGTAGTGACTTTAATCTGATAGGCCCCTAGAATCTCCCCTGCATCAAAGTAGCTTGAATTCAAAATTGAATGAATTCAAGCTCACTCATCCACAGCATCAAGCATGATTCTACTAACTATAGACAACTTTAAATAAAACAATGAGGACAATTTCCTTTCAGACAAGAGTGACCTTTTCCAACATGCGGAAATAACTAATTAAATGGTGCCTGCATTAGGATTTTCTATGCTCACACAATGAAATTAATATCAACCAATGTAATGTTAACTAGTAAGATGAACAAATCTTGCCTTGCTGTTTCGTCCATTCTGACATTATATATGCAAAGGAATTAGCATGCCCTTCAGCTGGGATGGTGATCAGCAAATTAATAAATTGTTCAACATTTGGGGCACTTATATGAACCTGCATTTCGATGAAACATAACAGCAAAAAATTTGATTCATACAACTAATGAAGAATATTCTGACATCTTAACCAGAGACAAGAAAAACAATTGAATCCAAGTAAAGGAGGTTAGAGCATCAGGAATTTTAAGAGCATAGAAAAGAGATAAGGTGTTAATTTCCGTTCTTTGAGCAATTAAAACTGACGAGCAAGTTTTACGGCAACAATATCCAAATAACTTGTCTAACTTAGATAGCCAATAAAAGCAACGGTAACCAGGGAAAATAAAAATCTAGTGGACAACATAAGTTAAAACTTACACCACTATCCTGTTCTTTATTAGAATCCTTTTTCTGTTCATCTTTTGTAAAACCGAAAAGAAAATAATAGAAAATAATAAAGTTCAATCAAGAGTTGATGGATTGAAGGATAATACCAATCTGGCAAAAATAAGCAGCAATGAGCTTCTCAATCCTGCTATCTGAGCAGACTGCAAACGTCTAACAAGAGCAGCAACTAAGTCTCGGATATGCTGTGCCATCTGTGATGGAAGATGCAAAATAAGTTGTAGTATGTAGTTCCCAACAAAAAGAGATCCAGAGCTTTCCAAATTAGGATCTAGAAGCCTGCAGTCAGATTTTACAGAACTCAGCATCCACAAATCAAACACAATGAAGCACTTACAATATAAAACCTGTTACAGATAACAACACATTGTGAAGTAGCCAAATGGATCAATGTATACTTCATCCATTACCAACGATTATTCAGGAATACTGAAACTGAACACAATAAGAAATTATGTTTTATTGATGAATACTAGTAATAAATATTTAATTTCACATGAGATACTGGCCAAAGATGGAAACTATGCAATTGTGCAAGTAATATATCAATAGTTTCTCCAAAATTTGAGCTCCTTTTCAGCCTTAATGTGAGTAATTTTAAGTCGATTATGGTTTCAAAGAAAATTTCCAGCTTAGCCTGCATTATGATATAAATTTATAACCACTACACCATAACATGTTTCATGGGCAAGGTAATCATTAATTAACAGGATACAATGAGAAGGATAACAAGCTCAACCACAAACACAAAACAGAAGGACCTAACAAATGTACACCATGACATCCAAATTTTTGAGACCAAACTAAAGAATTTTCAAGGTTTCCAGAAAGTTCAGAAAAATTCTTACCTTGAAGCAGCGTCGAGCAAACTCCTCATTGCAAATCCAGCATCACCACCCCAAGCAAGCACCTCTTGTTTTCCACCAGATACAAAATATGCCAAACATTCTGTTGCATTCTAGTGAAAGTTGTGGCAGGAAAGAAGTGATTTTCATATTTATCACAGATACGGCTAGTAGAAAGAAACAAAAAGCTATAGGCCAATTTCAAAACGAGAAAAGAAAGCTAACCTGCATTTCGCTATGATCTTCACTTTGAAGGATTATCCGGATAACAGCATCAAAACAAACATCATATGCTGCTTTCACCACATCAGTAGGAGCGTTCTGTACAATGATATCACAAACTGTAATTAGCAAAATGTCTTACAATCATGATGACATTAAAATTTAAATGCTAAAAGCCAATAGTAAAAGAAAACTATTGTTAACATCTTGCCAAGTATAACTTGCCTTCAATAGCATTGTCACCAGATCCAACGATCCAGCTACCAATCCATCAGGTTGCTGTTGAGGCTAATGATTGCCATCATGAACCATTAGAAACATATACTTTGAACCATGGATACAGAACTGTGACACAATTACTTTAAGATAATTCTTACACCCATACTTTATTTAAGATTGGTCCAACATATAGTAAAGTCCGGGAAGTGAGCTGATGAAGACAACCAGGAGAAAATTTTATTGCCTGAAGAAAGTTTCAAAAGAAAAAGAAATGAGAACTAATGAAACAACACCAATCTAATGAGAACTCATCAATAATCATTGAAAACAAAAAATAAAATATAATCCATTCCCAACTACAACCTCTGGGTATACAAACTAGTTTACACCATAACAGTGATTCTGAATAGCATTATAAAATCACATTAATTCATACCAAAGTCATTTTTATCCATAAAATACTTCCCCCTATAGACATATGGATTATTAAGCACTTCTAGCATGAATTCATATTAACCAGGTAACAGGTGACATAATATCAAATCTTAATTCAACTGCTTCACTTATACATCTAACATGAATAGCAGCACTTTACATGAACTCATGAAGACACATGCAGGCATTTCTGTGTCTCATAATGACTATAAATTACATCGAGTTATTACCTCCAGAACCTCAACTGCATCGATACTGATAAAAGGATCCGAAATATGCGAGACCCACGTATTAAGGATTAGAGGAGTGATTAACTGCTCCATCGACGCGGTTAAATAACCTTCAGTAAACACGAACAATTCAAAGGCACCGGTAGCAAGTGATAAAGTGTTAAAACTAACATGTACTAACAAACAACTCCTAGTTGGAACACACAATACCTAAACTTACCAGCCTTAATTGTAGCTTGCAATGTTTCAAGTAACAAATGCAATGTTTCATCAGATGCCTGGAAAGCATAATCACATTGCAACAATTAGATTAAATTTCAATAACACCTTAGTACATATAATATCCATACCTTACCTGATGAAGATGATCAGTAAGCGATGAAAACAAACCCATCATCTGAGGCTGAACAATTTCTTTATTTGCTTTAGGTAGTAGCAGGGAAAGTGCATGGCAGGCACCAATTTTCACAGGCGGGGAACTGCTGATTGAAGATTCTAACCATAAGATTCACTCCACCGTTGACATTATTCCATTTTTTACCATATAAATATGCAAAGAAAGAAAAGAAACAAAGTGATAGGCACACGTACATGTCCATGCCAATTGTTGTGATAGCAGCAAACAGAAACTGCTCGAGAACACCATTGCTAATCTAAATGATACGTAAAAAATTAGTAAAAGATATCAAAAAGTGACATGCCCTTGAAAGTAAGGAAACTTGTGAATTACCACTGAGGCAAACTTAGCAACTGATGCAAATATGCGAGCATAGAGAAAGGGATATTGGTGAACCCCTGCACAAGAGAACATTAATGCCAATTAGTGTCACCTGCTTATGTGATCTAGATGATAAATTCTGACCACACTAGCAGAACGAAAATACCATTTCCAATATCATCTGTCATCATTTGCTCGAGAACTTTTCCTAGCCTGACTTTGGTCATTCCTGAAACCTGTAAATAGATTAATAACAAGTTGAATTTTACAAAATATGGAGCATTATGCATTCAGGGCAACTATACAAAAGCATAATAAGTATATGAAAGACAACAGACCTCTGCCTCAAGCAACTGATCTGACAGAAAAGCCAAAGCAAAAAGAGTAGCCTCCCTCATCTGTGAGAAGTAAGAATGCAAGATCGGCTAAAGATTAAAAATTAAAATGAGCAATAGAAAACGGGAAAAAGACACAATCAAACTCTTCAATAAAGCTACATCAATAGCAGGATCTGGAACATATTAGAGAAACCACAAACAAAAACTTCATAGAACAACATAAACTTCATAGAGAAAATAAATGGCACAAAACTTAACAGAGATCTATTTTGACTGTTCCAATTTTGTAAAGTTCTCTCGTAATAACACAGAAGAGGGTGCCACTCAAACTAATTATTGCACCTAATGAATGTTTTTCATTGTAATTTAGTACATTTGTAAGAGTAATTGTACCAATACCTACCTTTCATTTTTTTTTTTTTTTTTTTTGAAATATGTACCAATACATAGTTGCTCCCTTCTTTGTGGACAGAGAACATTACGTGCACTCCTTTTCTGATTAAAATACTTCGCTTTTGAAATATCAATTAAAAAAAAAAAAAAAGAAAGAAAGAAAGAAAGAAAAGAAAAGAAAAGAAAGAACATGTAGATATTTGGTTTCTATAAAAGTTCAATGTCTTAAACCTACAAATTTTGGGTAACCATCTAATAGAATTGTAACCATGACACTTCAATTTCTTATCAAGATTGTTGCCAAATATTCAAAATAAAAATAAATAATAGAATTAAGTCAAAGTTGTGAGAATTCAAGTAAAAGAACAAATGTAGGGTACACAACAGTTGTGCAGATGGACAGCAAGCATTAAGACAAAAAACCACAAAGGCCAGTTTTAGAATACACAGTACCAACAACAGAAGTAAAGATCTAGAGAAGAAAGACACGCATGCTTATGTTAAAGAAAGAGTGACACCCAGAGCTGATTCCACTACAAATGATGGTAGCTACAGCTTCTGAAATTCATTGCTATTTCATCAAATGAAAGCCCTCTAATAATTTGACACTAGCATAAAATTGCTACTTTAACAATACTAATATTGGGTAAATCATTTATACTCTTCAGTCAATGGGCCAAAGCAGCTTGATTCAGTACTGCTCTGTACCAACTCCAAGGTGTTTCCATATGATTTAAAAATTGTCAGATCTAAAGTGCATTCACCACTGCAACACAAATAAGAAGCCATTTCAGTGCTTGGAATGCCCTTCAGAATGGAAAATCATACAGAAACAGTTAAAACATGAGAAGAAAACATCTACTGTGAACTATGGCTTTAAGATTAAATAGGGGCTCCCTGCAGTAAGCAATTACCAGACATTCAGACAGCAGTGGATCAGGCAAGCTTGTCAAAGAGAAAGTATTTTCTAACTGTATTAAGGTAGTATAAGTCTGGAGTTAAAAAAAAAAAAAAACCTAAGGTTCAAATAAGCATGTTTGAAACTAAGAAAATTTGCATGATATGACACGAAATATAAACAAGCAGAGTCACCCACAACATTGGTAACATCTACAAACATATTGCAGTTTTTTGCTGAGCCGGTAGGTGCTTTAGCAAGTTTTAATTGCATCTGAGATCTTGCATGCATCATCACTCATCAAATACCAATGAGATAAGGAAATAGAACAAATTCAATCTTTCAGAAAAAGAGAAAGAAAGACACCTTCAAATGTGCATCTACATCTTATATTCCCATAACCAAAGAGTAGAAAGAATACTACCACAATATATGAAATTAGGTATGTAAGACCAAGTTCCAAAATACGGAACTCATGATCAAAAAGATTGAGCAGTCTAGACTCCAACATAGAATTTGTTGAATCGATAAAGGGGTCAAGATAGAAGTTTCTTCAACATAATAAACTTAGCAGAAGGAAATTATAATTATTCTTCAATATAACAAACTTAGCAGGATTAGAAACAGCAAATTTCTTTAAGAGTTCAACTTCCCTAAGTTTTTAAGTTTCTGTCTATGTTAATTACATTTTCTCTACTTCTCAGTTTTCCTAGATTCCAAGTTTGATAGCAGAAAACGGTTCTTGAGGTCTTTTTCTTTTGAGCATAAAACTGCTAAACTTCTCAACGTATACAAGAGCACTTTATGCTGTATCAGGAACAAATTGCCATGCTAAGCTCCAATTAGCAGCATCCACAACCATTTATGTGCTACTTTTCTTTCTAGATTCTTTTCAAAGAAACACAAACACAAGAAACTGAATTCTTTACTTACTTTCCACCAAACAGCAGAACCAGCAGCTTTTTGTTGTTGTGACTCATTAAACCATTTACTAGCAGCATCTATGATAGCATCAATTCCTTCTTCACCACAATAACTCACCACCTCTTCCAGTAGAAGAGCACCTGCAAGATGCAACAGTCATTTGTTTAGAACATTGCTAAAGCTCACACAACATCAAAAAATTGTACTTAGGTGGGAAAAAGAGAGAAGCACGCTTTGGGGAAGACTTTCTAGGGAATATGTGTGGGAGGAGAGCAGACTGCATTGGAAAGTGTCAAATGTATTTTGAGGAAAAGCATTACGGTGGAAAATGAGATAATACTGCTTTTCAAAAAATGTCCATTAAGCAGTCTAGATTAAATGAGATGTGTGCAATTGGAATCTATGAAATTATTCAATGGGGCCACTCAAGTTAGGGAAACATATGGTATATGCCATACTGGCAGATCTAGAGATGATGTATGAGAATAGCAACAATTTTTTCTGGGTCTTTCTGGACAGTCTGTGCATAATGTCAGAACCCCTACCACGAAAATATCCCTACCAAAAAATACTTTCTTATGCAAACACAGGCTCTAAATTGAATTTATAGAATAGATAATTTGGTGAAAAGGAAAAAAAAGAATTAATTTTAGTGTGTATTCAACATCATAAAGAACTCAAAGTGAAAAAAATATTGGGGAGACAGCCATCACATAATGTCAAAATCCCTACCACAGCAATATTCCAACCAAGGAGTTCTTTCTTGTGCGAAGAATGACTCTACTTGTATTCTTACAATATATCATTTGGTGAAAAGAAAACAATCTAACATTAGTGTGTAATCAATATGATGAAGAACTCAAAGCATAACAATCTCAGGGAAACTTTAAAAGCAGAAAGTATATAAGCGTTGTTTAAATTTCAACTAATATGGTCAAAGATAAGTTATTGTCTTGCTTCCATGTCCTATATATTACAAATTGTGAAAAGCCTCATGAAAGAGCCAAATGCAGATCTATAATCTAATTGCTTTACAAGAGCAGTAACTTTACAATTAACAATTCAGTGGTATATTGGTATAACTACCAGAAAACAACCAAAGCAACTGCCTCTGGAGCTGCATACCAACAATAGCAATTGAAATTATGAAATCATATTACAATGGAAACAAATTCTTGTATGTAGATACACATTTTTGGTACATAACGTGCATTAGCAATTATCATTCAAATGAACTAATTGTTGTTGAAAGAGATTGCTTCTTGTCTCTGTGCTTTAACTTCATGATGATTTTAACATTGTCCATGCCCATGATTTTGCAACTTTTTAAACAATCATATTTTTTCAAATTTTCATATTCAAAACAACAGAAACATGTAGGAAATCTTGACAAGTCCAGACATTTTCAGGTACTTGATCAATAGCAGACTATGCAACCTGAAGACAGCTTCGAAATTTTCTTACCAGAAACACGACAGCTGTAAGTAGAATCATCCTCATCAGCTACAAATTGGTTAACATCTATTGACCAAGTATGGACCTGGTGAACAATCATTTATAAGATAAAAGAAACAATAAAAAACTAATCCTTGAATGAAGACATTAAACAACAATGTTACTCATAGATTCAATATGCGGCATAAAATGAAGAGATTAATCAAATGATATATAAAGGGGAGTATAACACCATTAAAGCAAATGGAAATTTACTATAATCTATATCGGGTAATTGCTAGACCCAAAAGCTTAACCTTGTAGCTTTCGAGTTCCAACATGCAACATAACATTAAAAAGAGTAATGCTAGGCTTTCCAAATTTTTTGTCCAAATCCAGACTCAAATGATGTGGCATTTGAGTTGTCAAGATGTGATGTTAACAACTCACGTCATGTTATTAGGGTATAAGTTTGGGTAGCAAAGTTGGGAAGCCTAGTATTACTTGCGTGCAAAATTGACGTACTTGTCACATGGTCTAATCCCAAACATAGACATAAGTTCAAATTTAGAATGAACATAGATAACAAATACAATTCTTGACACAGACAAAGCAACGAAAGAAGAAAAAATATACATAATATGTAATTACCTGCTGTTCCGTCATTTGCAGAAAAGCAATTGTGTGATATACCAATTCTTTGACATTACTTGAAATGAACTGCAAGATACAATCTTGTCAACATAACACAAAATAAGGAAAGAAAAATTGAGCAATAACGTGAAGAAAATTCCACTGCACCTTCACCAGCTTTGCGTTACCCACAATGGTTAACAGAAACTCAAACAGCTGTATTAAAAAAAGAAGATTGTTAAAAACAGATCAATTAAAATACCCAAGACAATTTGAAATAGGTGTACCAGACAAAATAAATCATAATTAGCTGAAAACAGAATTGAGGTGATATTATGAGGCCCTGATAATCTTCAACTTTTAAAAGTTACAATATCAACTAATGTTGCCATCTTTTACAGGAAATGAAGGCACTTCCTTAGTTAAAATATGGAATGACTGGAGGCCCGAAATTCAAAATATTACCGATATTTCCTAAACATATGTTGGTGAAAATTTTCCCCTTGTTTATGGCGTCCTAACAAACCATTCAAATTCCTCAAACATTCTTGATTTTTATTAATAAGAAAAAAAAAATCATAAACAAAAACAAATTCATAACAACACCACAAAAAGCAAAAGCACGAAGCAGGAAGCAGAAGAATTAACAAACAATATTCCAATCAAACTGAATAAAAAAATAAGTATTTTTTAATTTTTCAAATATTCATTTCACTTGATAAAATCAAACTTCCTCAAAATATTTAAACAATCAACTATATTCCAGAATGCTCATCAACATTAATTCCTAAATGAATATTATTATCCAGATACAAAATGACCAACATGTGCAGATGTTCAACTACTCAAAATAATTATTCTGCAAGAATTTAGACTTTCAGTGCCTATGATAGTCTATATCCACATTAAGCAGGGGTGATACTGACCTCCCAAAGTATACAACTTAAACATAATAGAAGCATTATTAAGTGTGTGTGAAATGAAACAAGTTCAAGGGGATAGCCCAGTTGGTTAGAACTCTTGAGGTGGAAAAACAATGTTTTAAGATCAATCCTCCCCAACCTACCTTTGGAGAGAGATTTATTTAAATTTGTATTGATGTAAAGGCTGGGTAGGGGGAGTAGGGTGTGTACTTCAAAAAATGAAACAAGTTGTCCAAACACCTGTGAAACATAGCAACTTGAAATATTCATATAACTAACAATCCAATTAGAAAACATTAATTGCATACACATGATCAATTAAAACAATCAACTCATAATCCCAAAATGCTAGTCAACATTACACATGGCTACCTGAATGACAAAGGAATCAAGGAGAAAACATTATGCAATACATATGATCAATTCAACAATCAACTCATCATCCCAAGTCCCAACGTACTAATAGATTACATGCTTGCTACCTGAATGACAAAGGACTCAAGACTTTTCTCCGCACCATCAGAGTCGTATGTTCCCTCATAGGGATCTTCTGTACCTTCAATTGATGATCTGATATATACTCTTAGGGACGATACAACTGTTTGCCATAAAGGTCCCACAATAACTGCACAATAAGGATAATCAGCAATGAAATCTTAGAAGTTGTTACCATTTTCAAAACTAAATTTTTGTTTCATAATTTTTAATATAGATCAAAGGAACGGACCCAGTACCCTGTTTAAGGAAATGATTTGAAAATTACTAAATTCACTATATGAAAATCAAGGTTATTACGCATCATTTAGAAACAGGACTGAAAAAATACAAAACTCTTACTCCACCTTTCGAAACAACAGTACCAGCTGATCTTAAATAATTTTGTTCCCAAATACCATACCAGACATTCCCAGATCTTAAAAATGCAGAATCCTTCTCTTTTTTTCTATTTTTTTTCATATTTACAGCACAGTTTATAATTATCAAATTCAGAAAACATTACTGAAAAGCCCTTCAAATTATGTATAATGGAACTTGGTAATAAGAACTCACCCATAAATTCACTCTCTGTAATATTTGGAAAATTCTGAACAAACTGATTCAAACACTTTAAAACCTAATATGAAAAGAAAACTTAAATTAGAAATTAATCATGTATTTTAACTAATAACAAATAGAGTAAAGCATAAAACGAAAAGTATAAACCAACCTCCATTTTCATGCCCCAGTCATCAGGATCTTCAGGTTGTACTGGATGTTCTAAGATAATGGAGAACTGATCCATCCATGGTTTAAGCATTGGCATCACCAACGTATACATTTCTGTCTGAAAATTAATATCTTAGATCTGTAAATTCATATAGAACTAATTTCAACCACACTCCAGAACCATCTGCAATCAAAACTAGGTGTCTAGAGAATACCTTATACACACCACTCATCACCCCCAACATGGAAAAGCAAGAATAAACAATTGAAAGGGCTTTTGTACGCAAATACTTGTCAAAGGTCTGCACAAACACATCCCAAACAAAATATAAACACATATCTAATCATCTGAAGTGAAGGAAGCTTACATTTAAATTTTATCAACATGATAATATCACAGGTAGTTTAACATAAAAGGAAAAAAAAAAAAATGCAACTATCACATGAATGTATAGATGATTTCAGCACTGAAATATATACATGTACACAAAACATCTAACAGCAACTGCTCTAGAAAAGATCCTTTATAAAATATTTTTGAATGAAAAAACACAAATACTTGAGAAAGTCATAGAACTTAACTCTTCTAACAAATGCACAAACTGAAAAACTTGATCTGATTAAATTGTTCAAGTGTTCAAAAGCAATGTTAACATTCTAATATGAGATTAAATATCTCTCACAAGAGCCAACAGCATTCATAGCCAACTTATTCACCTTAGTAACCACACACTCCAAGTCTCCAATAGTTCTTGTTTAAACTTCCATTTATTTATGGAACAAAATGCCGATCATGCACAACCAAGCTTTTGACTTAAAAGCAACCCAAAAAGTAAATGGATGCATATAATTACATATATATACACTCATTCATGCAGTTACTCAATATTTTTATTACACAGTGCAGTGTGCACACACATAAAGGAACTGATACAAATAAAATAAATAAATAATAATGTAAATAAAATAGAAGAGGCACTAATAAAAAGCTAACAAGACCGTTCTTGAGTGACGATAAAAATGAAAAGTACATGAAAGAGAAACTAACCTGAGGTGAAGCTACAATTGTATGCAAGATTGGGAACAAAACTGGTACTAAGTTAGGCACCATAGTATCACCCAGGTCACCGACAATAAGAGCCAAGCATCTTAGAGCCCCATGCACTAAAAAATATGTGACATCAGGTAAATCTAAAAATGACAAAGGTCAAGAAAACTCCACTCATAGAGCAACCATTTGCAAGAAATTTATAATCTTAAACGCATCTTGTTCCACAGTGAGAGCACTATATGACATCACATTTGCCCAAAGTAGAAGAGAGTCAAGTATTCATAGAATTTTGCAAAGTGAACTGATTTCAGTAGCAAGTACACGTACATAAAATACAAATGCCAGGAAGCAAACAAAGCAACCAGCTGCCACAAGGATTAGGAAAAGACACTATGAAACACTGGATAACTAAAATCTCATCACACATTTGTACATAACCAAATATACTGGATGGCTAAAACACATCACAAAATTTTACAGTACTTTTAAGAAAAAGATATAAAACTACATATAAAGTCAGACATGTCCTATGAAACTTTGAAGCCAATGACCATTCTGCAGAAACATAGGGTGTGCGCCAATCACAAGTGGTCATCCAAAGTTATCATGTATTCCAGATGACCTTCTTAAAAGCAAGTGATCTTCAGCAATTTCAGTACAATTTGCATATATTATGAGAAAGGGGTGGTGTTTTGTTGAAACTACCTAACACAAATAAATATGTTATAGTCCCATACACAGACTAAGAAAACACACTAATCAAATAAAGAGAAAACATAATAATGATAGAAGCATGAACTCAAAAACTCACCTCCATTCAAATTCTCTTGATCACTAATTAACCTCAGAAGGAATGGCGACAAGTCAGGCCACTCTTCTGGCCAGTCATAAACTGCAATTGATGCCACAGCCATACTGATTGCTGTGCAGATTTTTCTATGAGAGTCATCCAACGATGATAAGAGAAGTTTGCGAATAACTTCCTGAAAACATAAAAATTACAGATTAGACATAAAACCATACAGAGAATATCAAAATCAAGTCATTTACAAAACTAAACAATATTAAATCAATTTAGAGTTGTAAACAAAAAGTAATGTTACACTGTCAAATTTATTGTCCAAATGATATGATAAATTGATTTGTAACTATTCTATTATCAACATATCTTTCCCATAATCAATATGATTGCTATAAATCAGTTTGCCATATCACTTAGGCAAATTTTTGGGGTAGTGTAACATTTTTCATCAACAAATTTAAACAACATATTACAAACCATTTCAGTTATATTTAAGATAAGTGATGAAATAAAAACTTCCAGATACTGCCCACCAATAAAATGGCACTTCCAGAATCTTCATTAAATTTCCAAACATGACATAATACAAATATTCCTATGCACTTGTAAATGTACAAGTACGTCCAACAACGTAATTCTCTTTCTTTACTTCTTTTTTAATAGGACTACACAAAGCCAATTTACAAGAAATTGACTTCCGAAAACATTTATTTAAAATGTAATCAAACAGCATCAATAGAGTGGACATTCAGAAGAAACCAGCTTCACAAAAAAAAAAAAAAAATGATTACTTGTACTGCTGCCAAGTAAATTTCAAAAATGTCTACATGTGATTCCTAACATGACAGATATTCTGACGCACATGTGATGTATAAGGGGTATCTCCATGAATGTAATTCTACTACAAACTAAGCACAAGAAATCAACATTACGAAACATAATTTATTTAAAATGTCACTCAAACGACATTATTGGAGCAGAATCCAGTCGAAACCAGTTTCATGAGTAAAAAACAAAAGACTAAAAACTAAATAAAGTTAATCCCAAGAAGGAATGATCAACTTGTTCAACTTAATACTGACCTTAAAAATTCTACACCATAAAAGCGAGATAGATAACATCAACACATTTTGCTATCACCATTGAGTACTACACTACATACCTTTTCTTCACTTGAAACAACAGGATGCTCAAATGATTGATCTCCCTCCTGCCAATGTTTCTTGATGAAATGCTTTAGAAGTACAGCCGCAAGGTAAAATTAGGTTAATTCTAACAATGTGATACAGATTCTCAGCACTTGCAACATAAGAGAATTTCTAATTGTGTACTTCAAATCAAATGAGAAAAATATAGAAACACAAAAGCATGACAAGGAAAAAAGGATATCTGCCGCAAACCAAATTGAAGTTCTCTGTTGGCAGCAATCCTCGATAAAGCCGCTCCAAAACCTTCAAGATAACAAAATTTTCATTTCATAACCTTAAAAGAACCACACAGAGACGATCATTTCCAAATGAGACATGCAATCAAACACGAATCATACTTATGGTACATTGAATCTTCAAATACAGATACCAAATTCTCACCTAGCCTATCATTTCAAAATTTGAATTAACATATTCCAGCTTGACAGTCTATATTTTGATCACATATGGATACCTAAAACTGAAAAACAGTAGATAATCGAATAAAATTTTTAAGTGAGAAAGACCTGGTTGAAGAGAGGCTTGATGGAGAGAAGTTTCGGCGAAGGATCGGACTTCTTGGTTAGGATCGAGAGTAGCAGACAGACAATTGAGAAGCCATTGTTGATCTTTATCATCAACAACAGCTACAGCATTCGCCATTGCTACACCAGACATTCGAGTTGCGATTTTCAGTCTCTCTATCAATTTTGTGTTTTAGTTTCCCGCGAAGACAAGAAAGTAAAATAGCGGTGAAATGCGGGAGGAAAAACAGGACTGAATTTGAATTTTGTTGTTAGGGAGGGGGCTTATATAGACGACGAGCCAGCACTCGAGTCTCTAAAGCAGTGGCAGAAGTGAAAATTTTCTCAACTCTTTTCGATTTTAGGGTTTTTATCTTCCCCTTATTGGTCCAAGTCCAATCCTCGTAGGCTTATTGCGCACTTTGGACTTGGGCTTGCTGATTTATTTATGATTGGTGATGATAATGAATGAAAAAGCACTCTATTTTTGTAGTCTCACTTGGTCTGCTAGCAGGAGCATAATATCGATTCATAGACAAAGAATAATGTATCAAGAACATGATGGTGAAGACTCTTCTTTTCTGGTCTCACTTTGCAAACTGAAAAGTTAATATATCAAAACAATATCATATTATCATAATAATTCATTAACGCATACAACTAATCAAAAAGAAATTTTTTTAATAAACTAATAAAATAGATATTGATGAAGGGTATTTACAAAGATGCATATAATAAAGTTAAGATAAGATGGTAGTCTTGATATTAATTGGGGTTTAAAAACATATTAAAAAGGGTTTAAATTTTTTGTAGGGTGTACACACTAATTTTTATAGGTAGAAGTATCACCACTCTTGAGAATGAGTGGCAATATTTCCACCCCATCAAAACTGTATCCCTTTTTTGTATTTATACCCCATTAAAATTTTTAAAAATTCATATTCTATAAGTACACCTTACGTATTATCGATTATATTAATTCATCTATTTATCTTTTAAATATTATAGATAAATAATTATAAAAATAATTAAATTAAAACATTAAAAAAGTCCAACTTTCTTTTTTAAACTTATTTTGATATCATGTTTCATGTTCATAATCTCTTTATCTTATATTATCTCTCATCTTCGCTCAAAATTATTGTATTTTACCAAACCTCTATATGTAAAACTATCAAATAAAACTAATAATCTTCATTTTCACTCAAGCTAAGTTTTAATTAACTAAAAAAAAAAAAAAATCAAATCTATATCTCTATTTTCACTATTTATAAAATCTCTAAAAACACAACAAAAAAGTTTCATCTTTAATTACCCTTCATCAAAACAAATTAAAGGGGTGTATATACGATTTTAGAGTGTTGAAAATGTGGATTCTCAATGTTCTTAAATTAAACATTGAAATATAATTTAGGGATAATATTGAAATATTGAGAATGTATAAATTAAGGGATGTACATACGAATTTAGAAGGATGGAAATATCGTCATTCATTGAGAATCCACAATTTCACCACTCTAAAACTATGTTTACACTACACCATCAAATGTTTTATAAAAAATCCAAACTTATGCAATATATATATATATATATATATATATTAATGGCATTGGATCTCCATGCAATAAACATTAAAACTTGCACACAGATGCAATTACATCAAACCTCAAAGATGTTTGTGCATTTTTCTTTAAAAACAATGAAAATATCATCTTTTATGTTTTCAAATTTAGAAGTGGGGAGCAAGACACATCACAACACCTATCGTTATTGATCTTGATTATACCCTAGACTAGTTCTAATCATTAAAAACAAAAAATTAAAAGTGAGGAGCATTTTCAAATATTCTTTAACCTCTAATTTATTAAACATTGTTGAATGAGTTTGTGTAATTTTTTATTTTGAAAAGCGAAAGATAGGATAAAAACTATGTCGAACTGCCCCTTAACGTCTTTGAATTTTGAATAGGATATACAATTTAAACTCATAGTCTTAATTATAAAACTAACGAGCTTTCCAATAAACCACATCAACTTCCTTACGCTTGATTGATTTGATGATATATATTGTTGGATTAACACTTATTGTAGTTGAATATTTAGAAATTAATATTAGTCCTATTTGTTATGATCTTATTTATATAATCAAGTCAATAATAAAATCTTAATATTTTTATCTCTGAAAAGTTACTCAATTTCTTTTACCCAAGTCATTTGACAAGTTGATTTTAGTAAATATAACAATAGGTCTAGTTGGATAAAACTCACACCTGTGAATATATATATATATATATTAAACTCGTGCATCAACAACCACATCTACAAAATTTTGCTGGTCCGAGAGTGGGTGCAAGTGCGAGACCCATGAGTTCAAGTGAAACCTACATTCCACCCATGATCCTACGAAATTTTTTTTTTTTAAAAAAAAAGCACTTTATGATCAAGTTATATCCTCAAATAGACCCTTATAATTAAAATTTATATTATTTTCAAATCTCAACAACAAATAAAATAAAATAAAATAAACTTAATATTCGTTCATACTAAATCCAATCAACATTAAGTTCTAACATAAGAATTCAAATTATAAATAAATCCGATGAATCCAACATAATAAAACAAATAAACATATTAGTCCATGCGTGTGACTTGAGAGTGCAACTTTATTTTCTAACATGATTAAATATATCATTTAGAGCACAAGTGCACGTGCAGCTATGATTATAGATTTTTTTTTTTTTTTAACTACCCACGCCTGAACCCGAACCCGAACCCATATTAAGTGTGCGATTTCACATCGACACCCACATGAACCCATTTAATAAACTTCACATCTGTCATTACAACAAGTGAAAATTTGTGACGTTGAAGGGTTACAAATTGAATTACTATTTTTAGATTGTAACATATTATAGTAGTTATAAATCGGTTTGCTATATTATTTATGTAATGAATTTGAGTCAATTTTTTGATAGTATAATCTTACTCATATTTTTTTAAGTTTGGGAGTGCTAATATAAAAACTTCTTACACCCCTCACCCCAATTCATGCTGTAGGCGGTAATTTCCGCATTTTAAGGTAAAATGACGGATCCCATATGAACAATCTTGAATTGAAATCCATGATATATATGCAGAATTTTAACGAAATGCTCATTATATCTGTCTAAATAACAAGAAGGGGAAAAATCTCTGATAAAGAACCAAACTACAATTCAATAATTGCAAAAGAATAAAAAATACAAGTAATCAATTTAATTTTCTACAGAAGCCTGCAAGTATAAACACATAAAACCGGGCAGTGTAACATTTGAATTTCACAAGACAATTAACAATATAGCCAAAATTCTCATTCCCATTTGCTTCTAATATGATGAGTGTGATAAAAATCATACGTTAAGACCAAGCTCCTATCCATCCTCTTCAACACAAACCTCTCAACCAACACACAACAACCAAATTTCTTCCATTCACCACCAGCTCCTCCACGTTGCTCTACTCTCTTCACACTCACTTTTTTCTCCTTCCCGTTAACCCACCCAAACCTTTCTGCCTCCCACTTCATCCTCTCAATGACTTCTGTTCTCAACCCCACACTTACTTCTCCTCCCACATGATCACCAAAACTACTACTCTTAAACCACATCACCCCATCAACTACACTCCTGTCATCTGCCGCACTCAGACCCTTTTCCCCAACGAGTGAGACCACTTCTCTTTCAACAGAAACATCCACAATCACAGCATTGTCCTCGTTGTAACCATTGTCACATGAGAATATCTGTTCCCATCTTTGCTCGAGAGTCATCTCGTAATACATGGATCGATTCACTTGATTTTTCAGCGTACCTTCTTTGATGAAAATGAAAGGAATGTACCATTTTCCCACAATCACCGGATTGGAACTCTTGTTTGATAAGGGTAGGTTGAATTCTGGAAGGCGGGCTCGGAGGTTGATGTTAAGGCCCGGTGCTTCGTCTAGCTCAAAATTATGGGGAGTTTCTGTAACTACTGTCCATCCTTTTCTGTTCAAGAATTCTGGTGGGAAACCGTCTGCTGCCAGTGATTTAGCGAAGAAACCACCCCAGTCTCTATAGCAGATCTCAAATTGTTGATAGTCGTTCGTGGGATCGAAAGGTTGTGGCTTTACATCAGTTATAAAGCTGCAGAAACAGCAGGTGACCGTGTCCTCTTCATTGGAGCTCGCAAATGCTTCCCTGTAAACCAAACGTGGTTCAATAAGCACCAATGATTAATGTAAAGTTGAATTTACAGACTAGTAGCTTTGACTTCAAATAGCAATTCGTGTTATTAGTTTATTTGTCAATGCGAGAAACTCTAGCTTAAATAGGTTATAACACGAGGGGAGGTTATTTTATACCCTTATTATAATAGATCATATCAGACATTGTCACATCTATTGCATATTCAAATACCAAAAATAAAATTAAAGTTTAAAGGTGATTTAACAGATACCCTTTATGATTCCCACGCGGTTGGACTGCATAATATCGATTGGAAGAGAGTGGGTGATTGAGAACTGGAATGAAGACAACCTTGTTGTAATAGACATGGGTTTTACTGTCGGATCCAACACCCGTGGTAGTAGAATAACGAGTTTTGAGGCTTTTGTTCTGAGGGAAAGGCAGCTCCTCTAGCTCATCACTCTTGCACATCCCAAAACAACAAGTGGGCTCGGCTTCTTCATCTTGGATTACCAAAACACCTGAATTGGGACCTTCTGGCGGTGGTAATTGGAGGGCTGAAGGGAACTTCTTGTACATGGAAAGAGGCCTTGTCACATACATGGTTTTCAAACACTTTTTGAGTTTTCTAGCGTCAATTGTAATTAATTGAGTATGTATTTATACGAAATTTGAATAGAGTAGACAACTTGGATAAGTCATAAAATTGTCAGCAGTCAAACGATTGATTGTTATAAAAATTATTGAGACCTCTTCAAATTTGGGTAGCTTAATTGTACGCTTTTGGTTCAGGTTAAGGAGATAGGTCGTCGTCAAAGACATGCCTAGCAGTCCACATTATTCCCAAAACTTATTCAAATTCTTCCTCAGCAAAGGTTTTCTTGAGATTGTTAACGCGTGACCTTGCAACTAATACAGAGATGAGTCAACATCGAGAAGATTCAGGTTACTTTCATTTATAAAGAATGCCCAACAGTCGGTTCCAGTTCTATTGCCGACGTACTAGGCTATATTTATCTTCCAAGAAATTGTGTATAGGATGTCATACTCATATTTGGTCAAGCTTTTGGATAAGTTAGGTACATAGAGAACTGATTTGCACCATTCAATGAACAATTATTTATTTGTATACAGCGAGTGATATCACCAAATAATTCGTGTCCACGCAACCGAGAGGAAGTGGCAGAAACTATAGACAATCACAAGGTTAAAACTTTAATGTAGATTTCCCATTTCTATAGGTTCTATGCCTAGGTAATTATCTAATAGGCCATTAAAGAAAAACATTCTTTCATGCCATGGCCTAAACATATGGCATGCTCTTAAATATACATATAACATATTGAAGAATATTTAAAGCAAGACATGCTAATTATTTTTAATTTCTAACAATGATGATATAATCTGTAAGTCATATGCAAGCTGCAGAGACACCTGTTAGCTCTGTCTTTTTTGTTGTGAAATTTTACTTTAATCAACATAACTACATGAAGTAGAGAGGATTAACCAAGTACAAATAGCAAGAAACAGATGATACAAAATAAGATTTGATCTAATTAGCTGCTGCATAATCTTTAAGATTATCATGGCTTGACCATCACATCTTCATCTTTCTTCCTACCACTAATCCAATTCGGATGGTGTTTGAAAATCCATCTCCAACCCTTGAAACTTTTTCTGCTCTTTTTGATGCATCTGTCATTAACAGTGATTCTACATGAACCTCCATGACTGTAGATCCCATCACCAACAAGACCACCACCACAACATTGATCAGGTGCCATAAAATCTACACCTCTCATGCTCATGCTACCAAAAGCAGAGTTTGAATCTGACAGAGCACCCAACTTTGGAGCAGCAGCAGGAAACTGGTTATCTCCTTTAGATTCTTCAAACTTCAAGTCAATGAAACCTGATTCATCCCCACCAGTAAAATAAGTCTCTTTAAGTGAAAACACACGTCTGTTGACACCACCATTAACCAGTGATGATGGATTCACATTCTTGAAATCACTACCGGATTCAGATTCAGCAACAGTACTATCTCTTTTTTGATCACTGTCAAAGCCACTTTTTCTGGGCTCGGCTTCACTGAACCCACTTCTCCTCTCTGGATCAAACAACATACCAGCATTGACACCAGAACTCCTAGCAGCTGAGATAGAACTTCTAGCCCCAGAAAAGCTCATCACGTCACCACCATCTTCTGATCCAAAGAACGCCCCACCCCTGAAACTGCAAAGAGATCTAGACCTGGACACACCCATATAATCAACCACCCACAAATCACTTTTCTCATCACACCCACCAACACTTTTCCCACAATCTTTCTCTCTTTTCTTCCTAAACAACCTCCCAATCCTCCACAACCCATTCTTCTTCTTGATCTCAACACAGCTACTGTTACTTCTCTTGAGCAGGAAAACCTCTTCTGCTTTGTCACCACTTTTGGCCTTATTATTACTACTATTAACACTATTACTACTATTGTTAGCATTCTGGTTGGTAACTTCATTCTGTTTATCATTTTCTATGAGGAACGAGACGCGACCAACACTGCCTACCTCGACGGTGCATGAATTGCGATTGGAAGAGATCTCGGAGCAAGAACAAGAAGAGAGACGCTGCTCCCCACAATCCGAGCAGACCAACTTCACCAACCGATCTTTGAGACAGTAAGCACATATCCCAACTGAAGATGATTGTGGATGCCTCTTGCATGGAAGATCTGATGAACTACAGTAGTCCGCAAACAACTCGTTGTTGTATATCTCCAAAGCTTTCCCTCTCTCTTTCATGGTTGGCTTATCTAGAAAATATTGCTTAGCAAATGATGCTCGAACAAGATATATAACTCATACAATTTTTAAAGAATTAAAAAAATGGTGAGTCTACATATAAGTGAAGGAAAAATTGTAGCTGATGACAAGTGTGAAGATGAAAAAAGGTAGTGGCGTTGAAGGGATAGACGAGAGAGAAAAAGAGAGAGAGATGGTGTAGGAAGGATTTGAAGTAAGCAAGGTATTTTATTAGAGTGATAGATAGATTCATGGAGTGCATAGAGAAGGCGTCACCTTTACGTTTTCTTTACACAAAAACAGTGCAAAGAAGAAAAACAAAAAAGGAGTGATGTAGAAAGCACTAGTTCCTGTAGATATAATTGTGTAGGGAAGGGAATGCAACAGCAATTTTTGAGTAGAGCAGTGACCAAAACTCCTTCCATATAGCCATATAAGGCTTCTCTCTTTGGGTGTAAGTCCTTCAAAAAAAGGTGCTTCAATCATCTGGTTTGTATCCCATCAATCTGTCACTTGTTTTTGTCAACCTTTCTAATATTGCAAGAATTTATTTTTTTTTTTCATTTCTTTTTCTCTCATGCCTAATCTTGACTTTTTGTTTAGTATGCAAAAGTGTCTAACATTAAATGGGAAAAATAAGAGGTAATAACTGATATGCAGAGACCATCAAAGCAGCATGAACGAGACACGCATTTTGATTTGTCCACTTTATTTTGCATCGTATCATGATTCGTGAGACACGTCTTGTATTATGTCGTTTTCTTGTAGATATCGAGCACGTGTCCCACCGACAAATCTAATGGGTAGACCCACCAGAGAGAGCCGAAGTAGAGTATTTGGTCCGCCCTCTTTCAAGCCAATTTGACAGTTCTGATATGCTCAGTTGCATCGGCAATAATGCTGATGAGTGGCACCATAAACATTGTGAGGGGGCCATGCTCCTACGCAATCAAGTCTCTTAGCTAGCTAGCTCGCTCCAAGTCTCAACCGATAGATGGATGATGTTTACATGAGTGACTATATTCAATCAAGAGGCAGACCCCCAGGTATGTCCTTTGCCGTGCCGTGGTCGACTTACAACCTCTGTCCAAAACCCCCCTGTCTTTTTATCTCAACATCCAAGACCAAATTTGTGAGTCCCATTAGAATTATTAGATCACACGAAATGGTGCTGTGTTGAATTGTTTGACCTGTCACGTTCAATTTCCAAAACTATGTTCACAATCACAATCTCAAATAGTTCATTCGGAGTGAATAGAATTTTTAATTAATACTTAGATATATTAATAAATGCGTATAATAAAATTAAGTTCTTATTATGGATATAAATAAAAATATATTAATCAATTGAACTATAATTAAATGTATATTATTGTATGTCCTACTGTTTTAAAGTCTAACCAATTTTTATGCTATAAAGTTCAGGTTCTACTTTGTACCCCTGCTTGTTAGGTAACTAACTTATTCATTTAATATATGATGAAGTACAATGTATCACACTCCTGTTCGTGTATATTCGAATATGAAACTATCAATTCGTAGGCAGGTAAGATATAAACAGAGATTTAGATTGAAAAACTAACATTATTGTTAAAGACAATTTTATGGGCAAACTTGTAACAGGAGAAAAAGAAAAAGAGGAGAGAGACAGGAAAAAAGGTCAACGATGGTGTCTAAGTGCCTAACACTTAGAACTTTAATTTGATCAATCATTGCATAAATGGGTTGAAGAGGAAGAGAAACGTTAGGGTCACCACTCACTAGCCAAGTAAGTAAAACTAGTGTGAAGGTTACCAACTACAAGCACGTCTACTAGAGGATATAATGGTCAGGGCCGCACGCTCAACGCATGCAGGATCCCTATGCATCATTGGGACACAAAAACAATTGTTTTTAAAATACACTTTCGTTTTTTCATTTTTTAAAAATACTCATAATCATTATGTTTCATGCTTCTTCCTTCACTAATTATTTTGTTGTTTTCCAATTGATGAGTTTTCAATGCTGCCTGATTAAGGTTCTAGTTATGTAAGACAGTTCAATTTTCCTTACAAATTTTGCTGTCCAACTTGTTTAGGGGCCCATCACTATCACAAAGCTAAAAAAAGCACCTCAAATGTCAAAATTAAGTTGCATTCCTCAAAAAAAAAAAAAAAAAAAAGATATGTGGTTTTCAAATTTTCAAATGTAAAGATTTTTTTATATTATAAATTGGAGGAAGTTAAATGTAATGATGCTTTTATACAGATACTTATTGCCTCTTTCTTTTGGTATAAGCCAGCCTTAAATGAGTTTTGGTGACCTATGATTTTAGACACATTTTGGAGTAATTTCAAATTCACGACGCGTTTTTCACTTTTGTGATAGAACGCTTTTAGACAAAAGCATTTCCTATAAAGGCATTTCTAAGTGTACTGATACAGCCACCCCTGTTAACAAACCTTTGTTCTCTTAATGACGATGAAATTTTCACATATTGCACATGGGTTGAACCAGACAGGACCCGAAGTTGTCAAATCTGATAGGATTTGTCCAGTCCAGTTAATTAATTTTGTTTCGGGCTCAATCGGGTCAAGCGTAAATTCCGTTGAGCTATTTTATTTAAAAGGTTTTAAAACACATATTAATGGTTTTTATCAATACTAAGATCATGACTAAGAGTTTGTTCGATTTTTTCAATTAAGTGATAAAATTACTTACTCCAAAAATCACTGAATCAAAATTGTGCAGTGTGCTTGTATGTGCAACGATAATGTATAATGATGGGATTTAACAATGCTAGTGCACATACTTATGGGTGTGTTCTGTGGAATATGAAGTTATGTATAACAAAATGAAATCGCAATCCAAAGAATTAGAAGACTAAACAATAACTTCTCCACAACTAATTAGTCACTCTCAATTAAAAACTCTTGACGTACCCATAGTCGTAGTTTCCAAGCAAATGCTTCATAATTATTGTTATTAATCTGACCAACTAAAAAATAGGTTTAAATCTTTATAAAATTCGTTTCTCTTGCCATCGGCTCCACCATGCGCAGACCTCTGCTGCAATTAAAAGCTCTATTTTCGGAGGACTAAGTTTGCGACATGATGAAACTTAGCTAAGCTACGACCTGTCCAAAGCGGCTTTGCCATTGGACCTATATATGACTTATTGTTACGCACTGCAGGACTTGTAATATAGAAAATCCACTTTACGTTCCACAATTTTCATTATATATATATGTAGTTATACAATTGAATTCAGCAAGTTTCAAGACCTTTCAGCCCATGAACTCTTCTGGTTTATTCAACTTGTTTCAATATTTGATTTGAGTATTAAAAATTAATAAAATGCTTCAATTAAAGTGGGTAGTTAATAATATAAGGTTAATTACGGTACTACAAAGGGTGTATATAGTAATACATATTATGACGATCTGATACTATTTTAATCCCAGTGTAAATATGAAATTAAGAATAATATTGAAAAAAAAAATAGAAATAATAAAATAAAAATAATAGATACGGGATTTATATGGTAAAACCCTCAATATGAGGAAAATATCCATGGATCAAAATTAGAAGAATTGTATTATCCCAACAACAATAATACAATCTCCCTTTAAAATTTTAGGAGAAAATAAGGGAGAAGAACTTCTCAAATGAACTTAAGAGTTTTGAAAATGGGATGATTAACAAATGAATTACAATTGCCTATTTATAGGCAAAAAATGTGGAAGGTGCAAATGAATTAGCTCAATTACTAGGTAGATGGTAATTTAGCTCCCACCTACTTCACCTACTTGTCTTTCACTTAAATCAATTAAATTTGCCACCTACCATAAAAATTGGTTCATCCTTAACAATACAAAATCTTCAAAATTTTAAGGTGGCGAGGTAGATGTAGAAAAATGAAGTGCAGTGATAACCTTTTGCCAACTAATTTTAGTGTTCAACGTGACACAAGTACATTAGATCTACCCTTTTCCCAAAAAACTTTACTAGTCTTACGTTATATCCGTGGAAATTCCATTTGCCGCAATAATTTGTGGGTTACTTTATAGTAATACTACCTATTTTAAGTAATAAACATTGCGAGCAAATGAATTGTATCGATGTTGCATAATTGTTACGGGATCAACTCCACAGGGATGTAGAAATCAATTATCACATTAATCATAGATTAAAATAAATAAATATAAACAAGTAAAAGGAGCAGGAATTCTAGTTTCCTTTTAATTATAGATATTAATTGTAACACCTCAATTTATCATAAAAATCAATATAATGAAATGTTCAATTAATCACTTGAATCTCCAAAACTAAAATATAATTAAAGAATAATTTCACAAGATATTTATTTCAATAATTCAAATTTGTCTCAACTCCTAGATAAAGTCTTAATAACTCAAATCCACGACGAAATCAATCCTTATAGTTAAGTCATAACTAATAAAATAAACTTAAATGGTTATTTAATAATAGGAAGAGATATAACCATAATAATGGAGTTGAAATCCTCCTTCAAGTGACATAAATAACTCAAAGTTGTCTTTCAAGACAAATAAAACCTACTAATCTATAAAAATAGTAGAGACGATGAGTGAGTCGTCAAATCAATAGGTAAACATTATACATTACATGTAGTACATAATCAAAATGATATATTATAATTTTATAAAGTAGTTTTACAATAAGAATAAAATTGTAGTTTTATAGTAATTGAAAAAATAACGAATATAGCAAAGCCAATTAGATATTTAACGATACAATATAGAAAACATTCAATTTTCAAAATCAAAGTCAATAAAACAATAAAATATTTAACAATACGTTACATAAAATATTCATTATTTAAACCAAAGTCAAAATAACGGAAAACATTCCACATACGAATTAAATAAAATGGAAGTGGCTACTGTCATGTAATATCATTTATACCTGTAATCCCAGTGCGAGGTCAATACAATTTATACTTGTAATTCTAATGTAGGGCCAATACAATTAGTACCTATAATGTCGGTCCAACATTATAGGTAATATTACACAATAATATATATTTCAACTGGACCAATACGATACAATTTTGATACCTATAATCTCGGTGCCTAGGCATTACAATTAAATGAACTATGGACAGATGAGTCAAAACGTTTTTGTTACAATCACGATCACAATGCATTTCATTATTCTCAAGTACAGAAGAATGCTTTTAATAAAACAAATCACATTTTTCAAATAGGAAGATAAAACTTTTAATACAATCAAACAATATACATAAAATATATATTTGAGCATACAAAATCATTTTAATAAAATATAATAAAACAACGTTAAAAATTTAAGGTTTTATTCGATTATTTAAAATGACCAATTAAAGTCTTTTTGAAATTAAACATATAATATATTAAAATAATGTATAAGGTTTACTTACCTCTTCCACTTATCCTAATAGAGAAAATAACTTTATAAATTTAATCCCTCTTGTCAACCTAAAATCACATCATAAAACTCATAAATTTATTGGAAATCGTAACTTATTAAATAATCTAAATCCAAATACCATTAAAATTCTCTATTATCAACATTGCTTCTATTAATGTGGTTTATTTTTTTCATTTTTATTAGATTGCATATAAAACCAATTGTCACGAAAATGCAAATATGTGTTCCAAAGACTCAAAAATTTCCAACCTTAAATATCTTTGTTAACCTATCAACAAAATATTGAATCAAACCAAGACTGTATTGATATCAGTTTCAAAACTGAACAACTCTTAATCTTTGTTATACCCATTTTCTGGATCGGCCCAAATGGACCAATACAGGCCTTATTAACTTGAATAGAAGCAAGGGCCCATGAGGCCCAAGGTTGGAACCAACGGTTGCGAGCCCAGCTCGTGAGGTCATCCAGGTCGCAAGCCAACAACAGTTCCCAGAGCGCCACCTGCCCATACCTTCAGCTCGTGAAGCTCGCGAGGTCGCGCAGGTCCCGAGCTCGCGAGAACCTCCAGATCGTCTTATCTCTCCTCCTGGTCGCTTCGGCTCTCCTCCAGTGTGCACCACCTGGCTGATTGAAAGGCTTACCCTGGGGATATCGTGTATAGCAAGTTGTCAGAATTACCAACTCTCATGATTCCTCGCCGGAAACTGTCTGCACAATTACCCAGAAACATTTAATGAAGCAAAGGTCCCTTCAGGCATATCAAATGCAGACTCGTGCAAGAAGAGAATCATCATTACCTTTACAATTAATGCAGCATGATAATGTCAGGTTAGTTGAAACTAGCCGTTGCCAGTAACGTGTATAACTTTTTTTTATATTTTCTATTGTCATCTCCCCTCCTCTATAAAGGTGGGAGACGTTTTTACTATACCGATAAGTTGAATATACTAGAGAACTGTCACTCTGCCGGAATAACCCCAGAGTGGCCGTGGACGTAGGTGCTGTCACCGAACCACGTAAAAATCCTTGTGTTTTCTCTCTCTCTCTCTTTCTCTTTAATTCCTCGTCGATCACCTCATTAAATCCATCTAACCACTAGGACCGACATTTTTTCACCTGAATTAATCACCACCAACCTTGAACTTCATTAATTGTCCATTTACTATCCTTCCATCAGTACGACCAGAACCTTTAATTACCAAGCTCGCCGTCTGGGCCCCAGAATCTCTGGTTGACCGTTTCCGAACGTCAACAATCTTCAAATTTTTAAAAATAAACCACTTGATGAAAATCCTTCAAATTTTAATGCCTTATAAAATACTCATATTGGTTCATATTGAAATTTAATGACACCAAAATAACATCAATCACATGTCCAAAATATTTCAAGATGAAATCTAGTTCAATGTTATCTAGATTTTTATTTCACTGAGTCAGAGGTGATAAAAAATTCGTAATTAATTGCACACTTATCACATGAGCATGAAATTTGACATAATATAACATAATATCCTAAGGATCATTTATACCAAATTTCATAATTTTATACATTCATTTGCCTATTCAAACAATTAAACAAATTTGACAATGCTACTAGGAAGCAAATTTCCAGTAGCCTTTATTTCCTCCACAAGAAATCCATAAAATTTTTAATCTTATTTTGAAATAACTCCAAACATAACAATATAATATTATAATTTTATCATACCCTATAATCTTAATATCAATAAATAAAAATATGAAAGAAAGAGAATAAACCTATCTGATTTGTAATCAACCCTCACAATCAATCTTGAACTCCAAACTTAATATAATTGAAGGTTTAACTTTGCTAATGAAGAAGAAAATTTTTTTGAATGATACATAAGAGTTTTCAAGGGAGAGAAATGACTATTGAGAATAGAGAAGAATTTTATATATATATATATATATATATGGAACTTCAAACCGCAATAGTAATTAAGGAAATATATAAATATATATACTTTTGCCTTTTTTTTTTTTAATTCTTCTATTCTTTGCAAAACCACCAAATTCACTCAATTAGACTTTTGTTAAATTGCTTTAACTTTATTATGTAATTTGGGCTTACACTCAATTTGGACTTATTTGCTAATTTTTATTTGGGCTCAATTAATCTCTTAAGTACTTAGATCTAGATCTTACATTAATTATCATAGCATTGAATATATATTGGTTGAATTGTTGCTAGTTTATCACTAATTGTCTCAATATCTGATAATGCATTAAACATACTATCATCCACTAACACCTATCTTTTAATGGTTGTTGAATAAACTCTTTCATTAAGTTTAAGATAGCTTACTACCTAAATTGGATTAGTTTATATTGATGAGAACACTCAGCTGTCATTTGAGTAACTCATGGTCGACTCGACTGGTGACCCATTTTCCTCTTCGAAACCCAGGACAATTATTTTATTGAACACATTGTGTGTCATTCCTTTTGGACATACAATATGTCCAAAAGGAATTACACACATACAACCTTAAATCATGCATATAGGGCCAAAATTCTTTTCATTTCATAAATATCCATCATCATCCCAACACAAGTGTATATACAACATTTACATACAAATGGAGAAATTACAAATACAAAAGAGAAGTTGAAGAAACAATCCATGAACCTCTATGTGCATTCTTCGAGTTCGAATTTATGGAGCTCCTCTCTTCCAAGTTTAAACCTTTGCATGCTCTTCTCCCTTCTTGCAACATTTTCTCTCTAGAAAATGGGTGAATGATGTTGGTGGGTAAGGTGAGAATCAAGGGTTGGAGGAGGAGCACTAGGGCTACATCCTTTGCCTCCTTAAAACTCCTAAAAACTGGTGAAAACAAGTCTATTTATAGCCTCCTCGAATTAGGACACAAATTGGAATGAAAAAGGACAAAGTTGCCTCGCCGTTAGCTAGATGCACCGCCGTTGCTAACGCTTAATAGTGGGGCGTTGCCTTGGATGTTAGCCACTAGCAATGGGTGCCACGCTACCACCTAGGCTAACGCCCTTTGCTAGCAGACTACTTTGGATTGTGGTTTCCACCACTTGCGCCACCTTAGGTTGCGCCCTTTGCTGACAAATGGTTTAGAGACTTTCTTTCAAGTTCGTTTTCTGCTCGAAATCATACTGAATTCCTCCAAATGCATTCTAAAACTTTTCCAAAGCTTATTAACCTGAAAAATGTTCATTTGAGAGCAAAGATAGATTTATATTTGGAAGCTTAAATATTTAATAAAAAATGCTTCGATCACAATTCTATATAAATGGTGCTGGTGTATTACGAAAGTTTGGAAAGAATGATTTGTAAATACATAAAATTTGTGCATTATTATTATTATTATTATTATATGTAATGCAATTACTCAAATATAAGACTTTATCAAATTAAATGAACATTTTCTACCATTAAATCATATATTGGACCTCTTTAGTAAAAGCAAAACAAACAATTGTGTAAATTTTTAATGAGAAATCTTTTGAAAAAGGAACAATAATATTTTCATATTGGGTCAGCCCATTAACAGCAAAAAGAGAGAATTTGGTCCACCAAAAGAAAAGAATAATCCACAAGGAAAGGTTGGTTAGGAACAGACTCAAGTCATTCAACCAATCCTTTGAAACTCATCAGTCACAGCAACACAACATTACCTCCATGAATGATGATGAACCTCCTAAAAATCCATCACCACAACCCCTTCTTTTCCCATTATCCCAAAAGTACCCCTCCCCACGAACCCAATTTCCCACCAAAGTTCCCTTCCCTATCTTGTTCAACTCTCTCTCTTTCTCTCTCTCTCCCAAACCCCAGCTTCAAACTCTGCAGTGTTTCAAAATCTGAAGCTTTACTTTTCCACAATGAAGAAGAGAAAACATCAGAATTCGAAGACTTAGCACCTGATAGTGCCGTTTACCTCAACACACTCAGATTAGTGGAGTGCTCCATGTTCGCTGCAGTAACTGGCCTAGTTTATTTCTTGAGCAATTCTCTCTCTATTGAGGTTTGTTACTCTTTTTATGGATGTGGGTTCCAGTTGTTTTGGTTTTGTCTATTGCTTTTGCTATTACAGCTACCTGTTTTGAAGTGCTTGATATAAGTCATAGAGACTCTTTTTATTATTATTTGTTTTGGGCAGTAAAAGTGTATGCTTGTTATTAATAAAAATGTGTGCACACGTAAGTGAGTTAGGATTTGGGTTTGTGCAGAATTACTTTGGATGCTTTTTTTCATTGCCAATAGTAATATCTTCTATGAGATGGGGCATTGCGGCTGGGAGAAAAACTATGGTTTGTAATTGTCTATCATAATTTTTGTTGAATTTTTTTTCATTGAAAGTTGTTTTATTTAATTTAATGTTCATTCATCTTGGCAGGTGGCAACTGCGATGTTATTGCTTGTCTTGTCTGGTCCAGTGAAGGCCTTAATCTACATTGTGAGATTTTTCTTTTTCAGTCATTTTTGCTGTATTAATGTTGTTTTGTTCTTTCAGTGTTAGACTACATGTCAAAAAAGAACTGAAATTTGTAGGTGGATTGTATGAGGTTTTAAACTTTTACTTTGGTCTATAACATGATGAAACTGGTTGATGAGGCTATATAGTTGTTGATCAATGATATTCGATATACTCTTGAGAACTGACAGAATGAAATGGAATCAGAAACTGAATTCAGATTGGCATTCCGTTTCGATTCTGCCAAAATCAGACCAAGAAGTAGAATTCTGTTTTCTGTATGAAAGTCTGTATGCCCCGCAATAAGGACCTTTTCTTGTATTGTTTTAAGTACAGAGAATTTCATTTTATACTTTCTTAAGCAGAATAACTTTTGATGTAGTTGCTCTTTGGATATTTTCTTTTGCAGCTTACACATGGTATACTTGGTTTCGTGATGGGATCTCTGTGGAGGTGTGGGATTACTATATTGATCTTATTTTTGTTTTCATTTTCAAAGATATCTTAACATCTCAGATGTCTGGAGTTAACCCTTGTATTATATTATCTGTAGAGCAAAAATGTTAAGAATTTCAAACCTTTAACTTGTTTAATTTCCTTACATATTGTTTGGAATTTTGCATAATGTTTTCTGTAACTAGGTAGCATCTAAATGTAATGCTTCCATTAAAAGCTGGTATAGGTTGTGGTTGTAACAATGTGTTTACTTAGATGAATTTCTTACCACTGATTGACATACTTATTACCGTTTGAAATGAGAACTCCTTTTATCTTGCTAAGGTCAAAATGATGAATATATTGATTTGGAAACCCATCCAACTCAGGCCGTAACAGCTTTTTTTGTTATTTTCTGGTTGCATCTTCTCAGGTTGGGAACGAATTGGGGTCTCTCAATTTTCTTGTGCACTATTGTAAATTTTCTGTCACTTTCCTTGAATTCCTTATTCATGGCTAAAGCATTGGCCTTCTTTTGTTCCTATTCAAGTGACACTTGTTCAAAATTGCAGGCTCGTACAGCTGGTGCAATGGGTTATATTTTGACATCCTCATTCTTAATAAGAGAAAACATACTTGCTTTGGTAATTATCTACTGTTTATTTCTAATGTTTGTGTATTTTGACATCAGCATTCTAAATAAACAGTTTTGTGGTATACTTGTAGATCACCATAAACATCCATGCTTCCCTCACGTTCATTTTCACCGCAATGGGCATTAATATAATTCCATCAATGAATGTGATATATGCCATATTTGGGACTTTGGTATCTTTTCACTACATTCTCTCCTTCTTCTTTTGGATAACTTTTGTTCAATACATGCTTAGAAAAAACTTACAGATCTTTTTGGTATAACAGGTCTTGCTGAATAGTGGATTCTTTGTGTTCCTTCTCCACCTATTATACTCTGTATTCCTTACTAGACTTGGAATGAAGGCTTCGCTGAGATTGCCAGGATGGCTGGAGAAGGGTTTATGATGACGTATGAAGCTGTGTGAGAGTTGTGGCCCTATCTAGCACAATTCTTGAAAAATTAGGGTAAATTCAAACACTGTTCTTTCTATGTGATTGGTGTGGTAGATAACCAGCTAGATATTTGAATGCTTATGAATTTAAAACGTTTTGTTTTTGAAATGGTGCCAAAGATGCATGTACAATTCTTGACTCTTGATTGAAGCTTAAAAAAAAATAAAGTTATGATTTTTTAGAATGTTTTATGTTTTGTTAATTTTGATCCTATTAAAAAGATAATGAAGAACCTTAATGAAATAGGCTTGTTTAATGTAAGAGGCCATTTTAGTGTATCAGGTCCTCATTTTATCTTCTATTTTCCATTTTCGCCACAGGGGAAGACTACAAATGTAACATATGAATAAAGGAAAGCGAAAAAGATTCAGAAGAGTGGCACCACCAAGAAGACTGAGAAGAAGAATGAAACCACGGGTATCCACTGGATCATGTGTGGAAGTGTAATGACTTTGGGGCTCCGGAGTCCGGAAATGGCCAGGGGACTGTGAGACTGCAAGCTGAGTCAGCATATTATGTTACATATGTAGTAACATTTAATTAGGTAGGCAATGTCAGTTGTAGCTACTTAGTTGCCAATATTAATCATTATTTGCAAGAACTTAGGTCTCCCGGTCAGGTCACTTGTAACTGTAAGAGGTCTCATGCAATGTTGCGGAAATCGCTAACCGCTAATCGACCGGCAAGGCAGCGGTTAGCGATTTATCGGTAATTTGGCGATTAATCGGCGAGTACTGTTTACTGACGAACCAACGATCAAAATGGTCAAACCTGTAAAAAAAAATTAAAAATTTTCTATAGAATCAAAAATTCAAAATATAATCATATGATCACAAAATATCATCAAACATTCAAACCTATCTCTTACAATTTCCAAAGTCATTTTAACACAATCATATAATTACAATATAATAATATGTTATATAATAATTAATATATACTAGATATTTTAAAAATTTCGGCAGCATAACAACTATTTTTTCGATAATTCCACCTTGTAATACACAAAAATAACAACACTTCAAAATATTATCATATCCCAACAACTACTTAGGACCTTCGGTCCTTCATTCAATCTCAAACACAACCAACATCATATATAATATAACATGTCAAATACTAAATAATAACATAGCAAATATGAAATAGCAACCAAAAAGGAAAAGTCCAAAAAGTACGTTAAGGCCCTGAAAATCTTAAGGGTAAGGAGGATGCAACCACTCTTCGTCTTCATAATAGTCTTCCATAACTTGTTCATTATCGGACTCAAACTCTAAATCAATGTTCTTCTCCCTCTCCTTTTCACCTTCCTCTTCAGAATCAAAATCTTCATCAAGTTGTCTCATTTGCTCTAAATCGGACCCTATTTCATCATCAACATCAACACCTGGAACAAGCCATCATTGTGCATCGGTAGCATCAACATCAGTTGCTAATAGCATGTCAACGTTCTTCTCAATCTACCTTTGCTTTTTGCGTAACAATTTTAAATTGAACTGAACAAAGACTAGATTGTTTAATCAGCTTGTAGTTAGTCTATTCATTTTCTTCGAATGTATCTACATAAGATTTAAAAATCAAGGTTAAATAAATTAGTAAATAACTAATATTTAGAACATTAAAAATATGTTCTTACCCATTCAAAATTGCTCCAATTTCGTTCACATCCAGATGAACTAGTGGTCAATGAAAGAATTCTTCCTACGAATTTTTTCAAGTTAGGTGTTTGGCTTCCAAAGATATTCCACCATTCAACTACACCATAAAAAATAATAATTAGTCAATTATAGAACTAGTTCTTAAAATATATATTTTCATAATTATAATACTAAAAATATAATCTATAATAGTAATTTATAAACAAGTAAAACAACTCCAAATTTATGCGAATTAGAACATTTAATTTTTTACTCGGATCCGTAGAATCATCTTCACATCCTTTAACGGCCAATGGTTTTCCAAAAGCACCATCCTTTATCTTATACCTTGGCCACTCGTGCATGATAATTTGATGTTGAGAGGATATATCATCATGATAAAAAGTCTCCAAACACTCTATTAAGGCTTCCATCAACTCACTTTCAAGGGAAAATTTTGGATTCTTATAGTGGTAATAAGAGTTCAATAGAAAGATCGTCATGTGCAATGAAGAATCTAACCGATCTTTCATTTTTCCATCAATTATTTCAATGATTGGTTAATAACTATTTTCAACATTGTTCAAGGCCTCTCTAATATCTTGCTTAGCCTTTCTTAATTCTCCATATAACCATGACATTGATGGCTTTCGATCCTCATCCACTAGTCTCAACACTTTTATCAAATGTGCAAAAATCTTTAAACAATTTGTCACACCATTCCAAAACCCGAAGCTCATCACAATTGAGTAGGCTAATTTTCCTTTAGCACTTTGCGAGAATTTACACTTATCCCATTCTTCACTACTAAACATTGTCTTCAAAGCATTTTTTTTATCCATCAAACTTTGTAAAATAAGGAATGCAGATGTAAATCTAGTCTTTCTCGGCCTTACGATGTCCCTCTTCTTTGTAAAGGACCTCGTTATTGCCAAAGTCCTGTGATGAGCATAAATGAAAATCGTCAACTGCTTTGCTTGCTCAATAAACTTGCTAAACCTCTGAAGTTTTCCAATACTTTCAAGCATGAAATTGATGATGTGAGCAGCACATGAGGTCTAAAATATGTTTGGCCTCTTCTCATTCAATATCTTGGCAGCAGCCATATTGTTACTGGCATTGTCGGTTACTACTTGAACAACATTTTCAGGTCCAACTTGTTCAATACATTCATTCACGCATTGGAAAATGTGTTTAGCCATTTGTACCACATCAGAACAATCTTTGGAAGAAATAAAAGTGGTTCCTACCCTGCAATAATCAAACATCAATAAAGCATTGTTTATTAAATGATCAAAATTATCAATTATAGATTTATAGTATTAATGATATAGACAATGTAATGATGTATAGACTATAGTTGATAAATTATATGCAATTCATACCTGTAATTCACACACAAATTCATTATGTTCCTCCTTTTTCTATTCATCCAAGCATCCGTCATAATTGAACAACCATTTGGAGCCCACTTTTCTTCTTGCCTCTTAAACAACAACTTGGTCTCTTGCACCTTTTGAGGCAAATATCGCTCCCCGATTTCATAAAGCGTTGTAGGCCTATCACCCGATCCAAATTGACCAATTGCTTCGCAAGCACGTAAGAAACTATCATTATCAATAGCATTCCATGGAATGTCACTCTCAAACATCCAACTAGTCACTCATTTATGTACTTGATCGGTTCTCTCTTTAAAGAGTGTTTCATTGATGTTTTTTTATTGCATTGACTTCTTCGAGCCCTGTGACAACTCCGGATTAATTTAATTTGCGAATCTATCAATAGGGCCAATAAAATGACGCTCTTTCCTTACCCTTCCAATCTCTACTTCTTTCATCTCTTCTTGTTCCCCAATATTTACCTCTCGTCTCTTCAAATTCTCCTCAATCATCTTATTTTTTTTCCTATTTTTTATTTCCATAATTGCATTTTTACATTTATTTATATCCTCCGGTAGTGTCTTTGGACATTTAGCCACATTTCCGGATATGTGGCCCACATGTTCTTTCAACCTATATATTCCTCCGGACATAACCTTCCCACATAATTTACATTTAATTTTTTCCAAACTCTTCCCATCCACCAACATCCCATACTCCCATCCAATATCATCTGAATTTCGCTTGAGAGATTGGGTAGTGGAAGCTCCCGAAGATGCATTATCATTCGCCATAATTCATGAATATCAAATTATCAATTAACATAATCATCCAACAAATATTGAAGCATTTCACAACTACAAATAACACAACAAATATTACAAAGAATATAAATAATTAAACATTAATACATTACATAACATAACATAAGTAACATGACAAATAATCAAATATTAGATTAGTATATTACAAAGAATTTAAGCAATAAATATTCAATAATAATTTCATGCATATATATCCTTACAAGCCATTAAAAATAATCATTCAAAGTCACAGGGCAATGCGTCCAAGAATGTGTCAGTGGTGTTGATCGCACAAAGCTAAAAATGCGTTATTTAATACTGTTTTATGCACTAGAATTGCGTCTAGCACACATACCATAACCATTTTTATGTTTTTTTTAGCTGTTTTTTCTGTTTTACAAGTAACAATGAGTGAAAAACTCATTCGTTGACACTGAGATGTATTCGTAATTATCTATATAACTGAACATATGAGTCAAGATTCCAAACTCAATAAACAACTCTTAGTCTTAGCCTCTTAGACCTTAGCAAAAAACAACATAAAAATCATTCCTTTAATGTCAATAAATAATAAAAATTACTACTTTATGTGTTAAAAACTTAAAAATCACAACTTTCAACATGTTTCAAGTTTTTTTTTGTTCAAATCACTATTTTAACTTAAAAAAAATCACTATATTAAGCTACATTAATATGAAAAAAAGTTTACAAAACTTAAAAACTAAAAAACCTAAAACTAGAAGCAAAAAAAAGAAAAAAAAAAAAAAAGGTTGATTACATATCGCCGGCGATCGGTGACGACATCAGAGACGGCGACGACGACGGCAAGGCGGTTGTGGGCTGACGCAGGCGAGCAGACCTCTGACTTCTGCAAGAAGTTTGATGTTGGGGGGCAGAAGAAAGCTTGGGTAATCTGAACCCAAAACGGCGTCGTTTTGGGCTGTCCAAAACGACATCGTTTTGGGTTAAATAAAAAAAATTTAAATCAACCCAAAACGACGTCGTTTTGGAGTTACAGTTTTGAAAAAAAAAAAAACGCTGATCGGTCGAGTCACCGATTTTCACCATCGATTTGCCCCTTATCGGACCGGTCGGTCGGCCGTCGATCACCGATTTTTCGTCGAAAAATTGTCGAAAAGCGGCAATTTTTGCAACACTGGTCTCATGCATAATTGTATGATTCACTGTATATTTGCTGTACGAGTTAATTTCGCATATGATTTTTTTTTTTTTTTCAAGGCTTTGCTATACAATTGTAGTATGGTTAATGAGTCAGTTTATAAGAGAGTCTAATCAAGTTTTTCAACATTTTTATTTTTATTTAATATTAACTTTTTAAACTATTAAATAAAAACTCAATGAATATCAGTTACTTAAATAATCATACTAAATCAAATGGATTAGCATGGGAAAATCAATTAAACCATTTACATAGTTATTTTTTATTGAGAGGGATTAATTTTATTTTAATATTTTCAAACCTGAGGGCGAATAGTTATGTAAATTTGTATAATAACATGATGCATTATATAAACACAAAATTGCTTAAAAGGATGGTCAAGTATACCTATTGCTTTCTCATTAAAGTGATACCGAGTGTTGCTATCAACACATAGGGGATAATTTCAATTTAGCCTATCAATCAGTGTGGGTAAATTACATAAAAGTCTTTTCAAATAGAAGATATTTTTCTAACTTCAATATGGGCCCCTCTCTCCCACATATTATATGAGTAGAATTTAAATAGTATTGTGGTTCAAGTTGTACCTAAGTGTCACTATCGAGAAGTTTTGACAATTATAAAAATGTACTTATAATATCACCAAAAAAAAAAATGCATTATATAAGCATCTAGAGTAATTAAGAAAAGAGAAATGCTACATTTTCAAAATTTTACTCAAATATAGTAAGCTTATATGCAACTATCACATCCACATCATCATTGCATCATTCTATAATTAATGTAGTTGTTACAAATTATTTTAATACGTCATCTTAAATCAATATTTTTTGGGACATTACATCGAGAAAAAATAAAGAGAACCGAGTCAAGGATCAAGATCTAACCAAATTTATGTAAAAGCAGTAAAGCAGGAAGCAAAAAAGCAAATTGATTGATGTTTTATCCTTCTTTTTATTTATTTATTTTTTTTAAGAAACAAGCTTACTTTTGATTTTACATAGCAGTAGATTTTTTTCCCCCTAATACTAGGATCTAATTAGGTGGTTTTGCTTTTTTATTTCTTCTTCTTCTTCTGTTTTTTTTTTTTGTTTTTTTTTTTTTTTTTTTTTTTTGAGATATGTTTTTTAATTTCTTGATGTCAAAGTCTGTAGTCTGCAGGTGCAAGCACTGAAAGACATTTATCGGTATTCATATATCATTATTATTTTGTTTTTAAAAGTAAACATCATTATGTTAATATGAATCAACTTAAACAAGGTTGTTTTCTCAACTTTCAGATTTGCATCTCTTCATTTTTACTGATTCATTGCTTCAACAACAATCCAAGTACTAGACTCCAACGCAGTTACAGTGCTAGTAAACCCCACCAAGCTTTTGCATTAAAAAGGTAACAAACAAATCACTTTTGCAAAAGCAGGTGCTTAAGATTAGATCCCCAATGCAACGGTATTCTTTACTTAGGATTCAATCCATCTCAAACAGCTGATTTCAATTCAATAATCTGTTAACTCCCTTCCTCTTGCTATTCTGTTATAAAAAGGGCCTCAAAATTCGGACTTGGAAGTACATCACCTTAACTAGCTTCAATTTTAATTGGGTTGCATTCTTTTTCCTGGAAAGTGAGTTATTTTATTGTGAAGATTATAGCAAAAAACTTGTGCATCATTTTTTTTTTTTTTTTTTTTTTGAGAGAAAAACTTGTGCATCATTCTCATAGCCATTTACAAATTTTCTTTATAGCTAGAAAATTGTCTTCTTTTTTAATCCAACCCCATATGACTTGTGTAATTAGTAGCTAATCCTTCTCAACTGATCATCATAAAAATATGTTTCCACATTTTTAGTAGGTACCAAGACAGCTTGTTAAATTCTGTTTTGCGCATTTTTTTTCAGTATTTGTGAAAACAGCTTTGAAATTTTTTTTTTACCTGAAGAAAAAACTTACATTTTAGTAATCCTGAAAGTTACATATATGAAGGAGAAGGCAGTGCTGCTAAAGGAGAGGAAGAATATGCAGAATGTGAGCCCAAGATTGTCTTCTAAGGAGTAAGCTGTGACGGTATGAACCGCCAGATACATACAGGACATGGAGTATATATTGTTTGGTTTCAAGAAGTTGTCATCAGTCTCCTTATCCAAGACTATTGTGCTAAGGATTTATAATCAGCATAGTGTATTTTCGTCGTGAACCAAATATAATGAGGATGCTTTGCACGAAAAAGACTACTCAATATATTTGGTTCTTGAGGAAAATGCACTGATGACTATTTCTTGGAAACCAAGCAACGTAGTGGCATCTCTTTTTGGTTGTTTTGCACTGTTGTGGCCAAGACACACCATCACGCCTTACTCCTTATTAGACGATCTTGGGAAAGAATCTGTGTCACCACTCACCAATATTCAGGCTTTCACAATCACCTGGTAAGTAGCAGATACCTCTCAAAAGTCAAATCCTTGTCTAAATTATAATTCTGCTAGTTTCAAGGGAGCAAAACTGGACAAGAACGAGCAAGTTCTATCAGTCCAGAACACCATTATTCAAGACAACCGAGTATATGTCCCTCTGCACAAGCAATCTCTATCCTTTTATTAATTGATTGACAAATACTGTAGCATTAAACTCGCATGAGCAATCAGAATACTTCCATGATTGGAAAATACAAGAGCTAATGTTGTGGAAATCAGTATTACCGTGAAAATGGGGAATATTTCTATCATCTTTTATGGGAAGTTGATTATATTTTATTTACCTTCTAATTTACATATATATACAATATTGAATCTAGTAATGATGATTATGGAGATTTTAAAAGTTCATTTATTTTTCCACACAATTTGAGTTCCCATATTGTATGAATTCAGATAGTAGCACCAGTATGTCTTTACTGACAAGGTTTACATTCTAGTATTTAACATACTAGAACTTTTGTTAACCGTACCATAAAAAAGAAAAGATTTTTAATTTTATATTAGCGTGCGTGTGGGTGTGTGTGTCTATATGCATATATAATCTAGTTGTTAAATATATATCAAATAATACATTTTAAAGTTAGATTATTGATTATTTCAACATTTTACTTCTAATTGAAATTTTATACTTCTCATGAATTTTACATATATCTTTGTCAATAACTATCCAAAGACCAACCAAATGCCGAAATCATCATTTACTTTGATAAGCTTTTCTCCGCTCCTATTTCTGCTTAAGTTCTACAAAACAATAATCATTGATATTCACATCTACTCAAAAATTGATGTGAATCATATGACCATCAATTGCTCTGATTGTCAATTCTACTTTTTTCTAGGAGTCTCATTCATTTTGTGTTATTTCACTGCCTGAAAAACACCCAAGAACAAAACATAATACCCCCTCAGTTACTATTATCATTTTTCATAATTTAACCATTCTTCTGAAGAGCAATCGAATATGCCAAATACACATTGGAGTTCAAATTGGGATACTGAAAAAATATTGATGCATCTATTAGAAAGCACCAACTAGCCACAATGACAAATTTTCAAGCATGCAAGTACAATAACAAACCAACATACAATGCTCTAATCATAAATGTTATACGCGAAATTATTATCGACACTACTCATGGAAATTGATACTTTCAATATTCATTGCCCATTTGAAAATACCGGCCGCAAGTATGTAAACTCATCCAAGATAATATTAACTGGAAGCATATTCAATCATTCTTACAAATGGATGAGACATCGATGAAAAAAGAATTAAGATTTTAATACAGCAACTAGGATTTGAATATAATTTGTGTCCCTAAAAACACCTATATCTTTCAAACTAAATAACCAGTGGGGATAATCTGGACACATCAGGTCCAGTTACAAATCTGTTATCAAATATTAAATCAAAACTGATATGCCAAATCCCTGGCGTTGCTGCATTGCTCCTCTGAACAAGATAATAATAGTGCAGCAAATCTTCAGTAATATAAAAACTCCACATAATAGAAAGAAATTTGAAATATGTGCTGAAATCTGAACCATCAGAGAGAATGCAAAATTAGGCAACAAACATCAGATCCAAATATAAGTAGCGAACCAGAGAAGGACATACCTAAATGTAACACCAGCTACCTATCACGCTTCCTTCCTGGTTATCCTGTCATTCAACAAGAAATTATCATTAGAAACCATAATCCAACACTTGGGAAAAACAAAACTTGCAAGAAAATTATACATTCAATGATGTTCACACAAGGTTGACTCTTCCAACTATTAACCTTTACCTTGTCATAAGGTTAATCAAGTTATTGAAAGCCAATAATGAACCAACAAAATTCAGAAAGCAGAACTTAATCACATTTGGTTATTCAAAGATCATCACCTGAAGCAATTAATTCCCAAGGCCGTGGTAATTTCATGAATGACTGACGAGGCAAAGTGTAGATAGAGGGTAGCTAAGTTCAGAGAAAGATAAATGTCAGTAAAAGCAAGTGAATAACAGTACTATGTATTTTGCATCTCTAAGAATGAACATAATATTTCAATTCAATTAAAGTGAAACCCATGTAACTTACTCAAAATCAATCATAACCTCTATGCAGATGGTGACAGTAACTGACTGCATTTTTTTTTTTTTTAAATAAAACAGTAACAGATTACAACCCCCATATTTAGAATTTGACGAGATTTTTCCTTTTTTTTTTTTTTTTTGATATAATAATAATTGCCTGCAACACTAATCTTGCTATTACTAGCTTCAAGGAAACAGAATTTATGATTACAGCATAATTTGAAAACGGATCCACTTAGCTGAGCTTCAGAAGATGTACTAAAAAAATGCAAACCTTTTTCCATAAATTTGTAACCTCAAAAATCTAACTATCAATATACGCTCGGTCCAATGATTGTCAAAATGCATTTACTTTTCCCAACTGTTGGATGATGAGTCATAAGTTAAAGTTAATATAGCTGGACCTTATTCTCAATATGCATAATTAATGGAAATAAAATCTTGTACCTGTATATACACAGTATCCAAGCAAAACCCAGAATTCATCAACTAAAGGAACTCTGCAACAGTGACAAAATATACCCCCCAAATAAGGAAGAATACTTCATTTCAAAAATAACAATAACAAAACAGTAAACAAATAAACTAAGTGAAAAAAAATAAATAAATAAAAAGGAACTTCCACGAACCCATCATTTAGTTTTGCAGTAAGAGCATTTGCAATGGCAAATGGAAGATACAACAGTGACTGCACAAGTAACACAAAAAACTTAGCAATCCGCACTCAAAATCATCTATGTCCTGGTATGTTATCAAACACCTCCAATAGAAGGGAGGAAAAAGACAGAAGAACAAGGGAAAAGTGAGTGGGGGTTGTTGTAGATGAGAAAAGAGATACAACAAATTTCAAGCAAAAATAGACTTTTGACAGTCACTATGAAAGAAATTTGGAGTTGATAATGAAATAACCATTACTAAACTATTGAACCATTTGCAATGAGAATGCTACATACCATGCACATGTTAGTTTTCAATCCCTTGGGCTCATCACACAAGTGAGCCAGAATCATTCTTCCCTGTCAATCAAGCTTTTTGTCAGATCAAGATAAGGAATTTGATCAATCTACTGCAGTGAAGCTCATTATTAAATTTTTTAAATTACAAATTATAAGAGTTAAACCACAACTAAAATACCCGCAAATGGTAATGGATAAGTATCATTTACATTCGTACGTTTGGCCAGAAGAAAAATATATAAAACAGTACATAAATGAAAAAACAAGTGATGATAAAGGAAGAAATTGCAACAATTTTTAGAAAATCTGAAAGATGCTCATTGCGACTATGACAGAAAATAATTCAAAAAGGGGAAATGATAAAAACATGAACACAAGGTATAAGAAGACACCCCCCAAACTGAAAAATATATATATATATATACAAAAACATAATAACAAAAATACAAAATAAGATAAAATATGTCTTCAAAAGAAATACACACAAAGCAAAACCATAAACAGCTTTCACCAATCATCAAGACAACAACAAATTACAATGATGACAACTTAATTTGCAATCAAACTATCCGATTTGCAGAACACAAACAATCTGGCAATGGTAATGACCATTTAATAACATTTATAGGTAAGCATTCTACAAACTTCAAGGCAGGCCACCAAGGCTCATACCTAGGTCACAATCTACCAATATAAAAGCATCAACTTCAAAATCACAAAAAATAAAAATATATGTAGCATGCATCTAACAATTACCGAACTACTTGCCTCATGCAATAGATGACAAACTGCCATCCAAAGAGGCAAAACAATACTTTGTTTAACCAGAAGCTCAATGTACAATAATTAATTTAAAGAACTAAAAAATTACAATCACATAAAATGAACATCTTACCACGAGGAACCCAAATGCAAGTCCAGTTCCCAGTACAACTAGATGTGGATAGTTCCGAATTATATCAGAAGGAGACAGATAGTCCCTAGATAAAAATCAGATCATGTATGAGGGTCAATATAGAAATAAAAACTGAACATAAGAACCAGATAGCACAAGTTAGTCATACCACATCAGCACTCCTCCCATGAGCACCAAAAAGGGGTATAGCTGAAAAGGGATTGACAACCAGACATCTGTTAAGCATATTTACAATCAGGAACTAAGAATTAAAATTTTGAAATATTTACCATTGCTAATGCCAACACCATGCTTCCTTTTCTTGCCTGAACAACCTTATAGACATTAGACACACTGCAAAATAGTACCACATAAGGAAGGTTCAAGCTGACATTCAGAAAAAAGCCACAGCAAGCTAACATGTCAGCAACTCACAGATTATAACTGGCCTGAAGTAAACAAACTTAAGCCAAAAATATCTTGGTCATTACAATTTCTAAAGGGTCTTCTGTGCCAAACTATTAAAGCATGTATCAATAATCAAAAGAATGGACTCCAGGCCAATGTTTTAAAAGGCAAAAGGCGAGGCAAGGCAATGGAGCCTTAGTGAGGCGAGGCGGTTGCCTTGAGGCGAACAAGGCGGCAGCCTCAATCCAATTGAGGAAAAAAAAAAAAAAAAAAAAACCTAACTTGAAGTGTTTAGTGGAGGAGGAAATGTGTTGAGACTTGAGTAATAAAGATGATTTTATTTTTTATCATTATATATATAAACTATAAAACCTCACCCCACTATCATAATTTTTTTTATCTTCCAAAAAAATTAGTTTTTTATTATTATATATATATGATTTCTTATTATTATACATATAAACTATACTCATCTCACTAACTTAATTTTTATTTTTTATAATTATGTATATAACTATAAATTTCCACCCTACTAATATATTTTCTTGTATTTCAAAAAAAAATTATTTTTTATTTTATATCAATATACATATAAAAAACCTCCCCCCATTAACTTTTTTTTTTAAATTTTAATTTTTTATCATTTTATATATATAAACTATAAAAATCTCACTCCACCAACTTCATTTTTTATTATTTTTTATTTTTTGTCATGATTTCCTTTGAAACTCCCACCCCACTAACTTAGGGATTGTTTGTTTTTGCCACTTAACACTTAATAGTACTTAATTAGGATAATTAAGAGATATTTATTTGTTTTTTTAAGTGGCCAAACCACTTAAAACAACCTAAAAACTACTTTAAAAAAAAAAAGTTACATTTTTTGACTTTTCACTTAATACAAAATCACTTAATGATTTTATAAATATATTATTCCAAATTTATCATTCCTAAAATAACATATTTCCAAGTTTATCCTAGTTTTACATTATACAAATTTCTTTTAATGCTTTAACAGACAATATTGAAAAATAAAAATCCTAAACATCTCAACATCAAATTTTCCTATAGCTAGATTACTATATTTCTTCAATCAAATTTCGAAAAGAATCTTTATTGATTTTTTTTATTAATCTACTTGTGGAGTAGCTCATATATGTATTTATTTGTTAAAACTTCACTGTGTTATTAATGTTTTTGGTTTATGTATATTGATGAAAATTTGTTTATGTATAACCGAATCTCAAAGTTTCTTCTCCTGATTTTTTTATCTCAAAGTTTTTATCGAATCTATTATCGATGTATAATAGAACCTCAAAGTCTTTTTTTTTTTTTTGTTATCGAATCTGTTATCGTGTATATTACTTTACAATTTCAATTTTTGTTGTAGTAGTAATTCAATTTAAGACTATTTTATTTATTTTTATTTGAATATATAAATTTAATAGACTTTACTATAATAATTTATCTTATTTTAATAATGAATCAAAATATTATATATATAAATGTTTTAATATTTGTAAAATAATTTATTGTAATTGTTTGTATCATATTAAATAAAGTTACTTAACAACTAATAATAAAAGGATATAAATGTCAAATTGTTAGTATTCAGACAATTTTAACTTTAAAAAACAAACAAGATTATTATACATTCAGAGGTAAGGAAAAAAAAACAAACATGTTTATCAGATTTCAGTCATTATTCAGTCTTCAGTCTTCAGATAAAAAAACAAGCGACCCCGTACTTTTTAATTATTTTATCATTTTATATAAATAAACTATAAAAATCTCACCACTCACTTTTACTTCACTCTTCACTCTCAGTCCCACCACCGACTTCAACTCACATTCACTCATCTCTCAGGCTCTCACGTTGTCACTCACCACTGCCGACTGCCACTCCCACCACAATTCATCTTTCTAATTTCTTCTCACATTCACTTAGCACCACCGACTTCTAAAATTGGTGTGCTTGTGTTTTTTTGGTGGTGTGTTTATGTGTTTTTTATGAGTTTTTAGGTGTGGTAAACTGTTCCAAGCTTCCAAAACCAGTGTGTTTGTGTGTTTTTTTGGCGTGTTTGTATGTTTTTTATGTGTTTTTTTGGGTGTGTTGATCTGTTGTAAGCTTTTTTATTTTATTTTATTTTATATATATAATAGATAGTTTGGGCTGCCTCTGGACCGCCTCAGGGCGCCTCACCCGGAGGTAGCCAGAGGCGGGTTTTTCCAGCTGCTCCGCCTTATAGGTGCGCCTTGAGGCACCTTAGCCACCAAGGCGGCGCGTTGAGGCGCCGCCTCGCTTCGCCTTTTAAAACATTGCTCCAGGCCACACAAAAAAAAACAGGGGAGACAAGGCAAGAATCAAGATTAGGACTACACTCTACGATGGTCATGCACCAACAATGCAGGTTCAGCAACTCAGTACCATGTTCTATAGTGTTAACTCTGTCTAAACTTGTAATAAAATGGGTATAGCAGATTCAACAACAATCAAAAAGTGACAAGACGAATAAAAATATCAGAGATTAGCATAGGTAAATTACTGCACTGACCACTGCTAAGTTTAAACTTCCAACCTTTCTGGATAGAGAAATCACTTACTTGAAGAACACTGTGGGCAGAGCACCAAAGAGTACCATGATATACAACACAGCTTTGTATGTTGGAATTTCTGAAGTTATGAAAGAGGAAAAAGTAAGCGAAAAATAGATTAAATGCCAAGGTGTCTTCCAAAAGTGAAAAGCAGACAGAACGAGTAATAAGAAGATCCAAAAATCAGGAAAATATAAAACAACGGTAATCAAGAAATTCATATTGCAAATCCAAAAAAAGAATTGAGCATAAGAACAGTAATAAATTGTTCATAAACTATCATACAGTTTCCAGTAAGATTACTAATACAGCTATCAATGCAGACATGGCATAGCAGTCCAACAACTTAAAGGTACTGTAGGCAAGCGATAATAATTTCATTACTTAATATCTAGCATATTACATATAAAAAATGGCATATTAGAAAACAAACACAGACAATGATATTCAGAAAAAAACATAACACCGCTAATGATTTTCAGAAAATTACCGTAGTCATTAAGGTAAACACCAGATTACATCATCCAGTCACCAAGTAGACAAAGTTAACCAAAAGTCTAAAAACACTTTTTTTAACCAATATCTAATAGAATCTTCTATGCCAAATGTCAAAGCAGTATATATAAATAACAGATACGAAGATCTAGGGCAGATAATCACAGACAGAAATATGAGAGCCAAAACTCTTTGACAGTATCCATTATAATTCAATTCACATGGTATTTTCAGTGTCACATAGTAAGACATAAAAGTCGTCTGCATCAGGGTCAAATAAAACGATCATCATAGCCTTACCATTAATAAGTGGCACCCAACTCAGAAAGGGCAAAGAATTCCCAAAACGCTGAACCCACCACTCAGCACCTAAGAAAAAGAAAGCAACTCCCCAGTGAAAACAGAAAAAGAGAGAAGCAGCTAAGAAGATATGAAAAATGATGACACATTGTTAAGAAAACAAAAACAAATAGTACAGCAATATAATTATTTTCTGCAGGATGGCAAATTGGTGAAGGAGCATACCAACTATCGCTGTAAAGAAGTGGCACACATAGATCAGCATAAGACCTTCTGTAGGTCCATTGATTACTGGAAGAATAAGGGTATTGGTAAAGTAGCTGGAACAAAACAAAATATCAATATTGCTGACCTAATTAACAAAAAACGATGAAAATAGAACTTTCACAGAAAGGAAAAAACATCAACCTCTATATTATACATAGAAGGGCTACAGACAATTCCAGAATATATCCCTCTTATAGAACCAAAGAGCACATACATTCAATAACTCTGTATCTACAAATTAGACAATTCTGTAATCACTTAAACACAGAGAAAGATCAAAAAGTTTAGGATCACGCACTGTTCCCATGTTGCTCCATAAAATGGAATAGCTGAAATCAACCAGAACCAAAAAGTATCTCGACCACACATGACAGTGCTCCCAAAAGCCAAACTTTCAAACTGAAAGCTCACAACAAAAATATCAAATAAATATAAAACAAGAAATACACAAGAACAACAATCAATAATGGTACGTTCATACCGCACATGCAAGTGCATCACAGCCTGCAACGTATTGGGAAAAAATACGTCATCAGCATTTACACTAAAAAAGAATTGTAAAAATTAAGCAAAAGACATGACAAAGAAAAATCACCATGGTCAAAAAGCTCGCCCAATGGACTAGACGAATTAGTTCGTCGCGCTTGCTTCCCATCAACAGAATCAAAAGTCTAGCATGTAGGCAGCAAAAATGTCACAGAAAGAGCCATGCCAAAAATGTTAACTCACTATTCACAATACACACACTGGAGAGAAGCATTTGACTGGATACATATTGTCAAGGGGAAGTAGAAGAAACCTGGTATAAAAATAGGAGCAAGCCATGCGCAAAATGAACCCATCTAGGTGGAGCTGTATCCAAGCGAGGAGAGTATATCTGAAAGCGCCAAAAAAAAAAAAAAAAGAACACCGCAACCCAAATTAAAGAAACGATAGACTCTCCTAAAGTACAATTTCAACATTCTCAAAACAATCTTATGAAGCCACCATGTTTCCATATTTTACACACTTTATTCAAATGCATGTCACTACTTACACTCCATTCATGTAAAGTTAGAAAAATTTCAACTTATCAACAACACCATACTCACATATCCAATCAGGGCAGACGTAACCAAGAACATGAACCCAGTAAGCGTTATCTACAAAAACAGAAGTCAATCAACAGACAACACAGCAGAGAACAAAACCAGAGAGACGAGAAGCAAACAAGAAGCACTCACCATGTTAGGACTGGAGAAGATCCGGAAACAAACAGACAACCACAACCATAATCAAAAACCATAAGCGAGTCCCCGAAAAAAAAAAAGGTAAAAAAAGAGAAAAAGAGAAACATACGGGACCCAGAGAGGGAAGATTTTAACGAAGCGAGTCCAGAAAGGTTGGAGAACGTATTTGGCAAGGTAAGAGTGGTCGACTCCACTGTATTTGTACTTATGCAAAGCTTGTATTCCATGGCCCCCTATGTATCCCATTTTTTCGCTGGATCTGAGAGTTTTTACCAAGAGATCGAAGGCAAGAAATGAATCGCCAACGTTCGGCTCCCGCCCGACAACCAAGGACGCCGGACTCTGAAATTTCTCAATTATTGATGGCGATTGCCCAATCAAACCTAAATGCTTCTTTTTTAAACAAATGACGAAAGTTTTCACTTCCACTGTTCTCAAGTCTCAACTAATTACAACGACGTCGGTTTTTCCGCAGTGCAAGTCTATTCCCTCTAGAGCTGTAAAATGTGACTGAAATGATTGTGATTATTGATATTTATTTATTCTAAATTAATCAATAATAAAAATAAAATTATGGATGATGTATAAATTTGATGTTGTGAAATAAGATTATCATTCTCTTCACCCCTCTGAAGATTTCTATTCTCATTTCATTTTAAATATTAAAAAAACTTTTATATCTCTATTTTTAAAAATAAAATAAAATTAGAAACAAAAAATGTGAGAAAAACTTTTTTTATATTTGTCAATAATGTAGGATTAAATTATTATTAAAAAAATAGTTTCACAAGCGTAATATTGATATAATAAAAATACATATTTCTTACTGATAAAAAAAACATAATTTTCATTTTAAAAAAATGTAATTTTCTTTTAAAAATATTAAAGGAATACATACCTTTAATCGAGAGCATTTTTGTAACCTATACACAATACATTTTGATTCCAAATTAAAATAAACATATCAAAAATAATATTGTTGATTCCGATTACCACCATTGAACTAAACAACTTATTTTAATTCTACTATATCAATTCCATCTCAAATCAATCTCATTCTATAGTATTCTGATTTCAAACCAATTTGATAATATGTAAGTAAACATATCATCAAAGTTTTGCAAATTCTATTCTAGTACTAGTAATGCTTATTGAATAATGGTAGATGTTTATTTTCGTAGCCAACACTGAGCAAAATCATATTCGTTGCACAAAATTGAATCATAAAATTCGTTTGCAATTTGATGATGATATGATTATAGTTGAAAGTTATAATTGTTTTTATTAATTGAATCATTCAATCGGCTTGTAACTAAATTGAAGCTTAATTAAAAGTTGCATATATTAAATTTAAAATTTATCTAGATGCATAAAAAGGGTTAACGTATGAAATATTATGATAAAGTGATCAAATTTATGATGTAAACTATTAAAATTCTCTATTCATATATGTATATAATAATTTTTACTTTTGGATGGGTAAAAGATTTGTCGAATGGAAAGAAGACATATCTATGCAATAAGAATAAAACATGTGGAGTGTGTCATAAACTTCAAACGAAGGAAAATTTTGATAACATGATAAATTGTATAACAAAGGTATTATGGTGCGTTTACTTCACTTGAATGAATCGGAATAAGAATCGGAATGGTGTATCGGAATCAGAATAAGTTGTTTACTTCAACTGCAGGAATCAGAATCAACAGTATTCCCATTAAACTGTTTACTTTATCTTGGAATCGGAATGAATTAATTATAAATTATAAAAATGTCCTTAATTAAAATTATGGATTAATTATAATAGTATGAAGTTTTTTATTATAATATACATTTTTTAATATCAAATAAAAAATTATATATTATAATAAAAAAACTACATATTATTTTAATAATCCGCTAACCTAGTATGCAATTTTTTATTATAATATGAAGTTTTTTTTTTTATATCAAATAAAAAACTCCATATTATAATTAAAAAAAATACATATTATTTTAATAATCTACTATGATAATTAAGAAATTGGTGATGAAAAACCATTGGTATGTAATTTTTTATTATAATATGTAGTTTTTTTTTTTAATATCAAATAAAATAAGTTTTTTTTATATATTTTTAAAAAACGGTATAAAAAACTTTTTATTTTAATAAAAGAAATGAGAATGAGATTCTCAAGTGGGTTGGGGGGAATGAGATTCCCATTCCACAACCTTAAATTGATGTGGAACCCACACTTTCATTTTCATTACGGAATGAATTTTAAGCAAGTAAACACCATCAATCAATCTCATCCCTCATTCTCATTTCCCAATTCATGAAGTAAACGCACCATTAGTTTGTTTTGTAGGTTAAATCATAGCCATGAATTGAAGAAAAACAATCGAACAAAGGAAAGAGATGTGTGAAGATACAACGAACCTTCGAACATCGGTTTCAATTGAAACAATGTTAGTATGCATTGAAATTAATTATATCAGTGCATTTATTATAGGTCATGGACTAAGTATAAGTAAATGTTGACTAAATGTATATTTGATACAGTTTATCTACTGACCAAAAATACTTTATTATTGTCAAAAGCTCTATTCGATTTTTTTTTTTTTTTTGGCGTCGTTTAGTTGATATCCTATTAGAGCTTTGGAAGAATTTAAAAAACTGAAAAATGTCTACTTGGAGAAGTTCAAAATTTAAGCTTCTCCAAGTAGATCTTTTTGAATTTTTTTAAAAGATTAAAATGTCTATTATACTTTTATTTTATTTTATTAATATCTTTATACCTTTATAAATCTATTACACTTTTTTTATAAATATAAACACATAGTCTTTACTTTTATTTATTTTTTATTTCATAAAAATTTTTTAGAACTCTTCTTTAAATAGTAAATTTTCTATATTTTGTGTTTATTTTATTGCATTTTTTTATCTTTACTGTCATGAATATTATATGTTATATTTGTTATATATATAATGTAATTAGTTTTGTTATTGGTTCATTGATATATAATTACATGAAATAATTATTTGTTGTTTGATTGATTAATTTTTTATAGTTGAGGTTAAAGTCATTACATTGATAGAATGAATATACTATTTTTCTTTCTCATACCCTTTTTGATAAATTAATAATCTAAAGGTGTTTTGAAAATAATTTAATCAAACAATCTATAATTTAAAAGAGCTTTTTTAATTGATAATCAAACAACCAATAACTTTCTTCTAAAAGATCTATTTTCAAAAAATTTACTTCTAAAAAATCTATTCAGAGAAACTAGACCAAACGAAGCCTAAATCAAAACAAATAAAAAAGATTGAATCTAATGACAGGTATACGAGAAAATGAAACTATTAATCAGTAAAGAAATATGTATTTATGTCATTTGGTTGCTGGCGCTATTGGTAGCGCCAGCAACCAACCCATGCCTCCTTTGCAAGGGGCACGGGTCGACACCCGCCCAATGTATATATTTCTAATATTAATATAATATTATAATACTATAATTAATAATCATACTAATAATAATACTATTTGATACTTAATCTCTCACCATTTGTGTGGGTTGCTCCTCCATCTTCGTGTGAGTGGATCCCTCCTAATTGGGAATAGTCCCCCGGGCCGTGCCACCAGTGTCATATCTAGGTTTGAGGTCTCGGATGTTCCATAGATTTATCCCAGATGCAGTTATTATACTAAAAAAAAAAAAAAAAAAAGAAAAATGTATATATTAAAATCGCAAGAGAGAAAGAAGCAATAAACAAAACAGAGTACATTTTTCTTTTGTCCGAAGCACTGCTTCCTTTGCAAGAATCAAGTAGGCATCTGCGGTTTCTTCAAAAGAAAAAGTAAGCATCTACGGCTTTAGCATCTAGGAACTTTTTTTTCATTTCTGTTTTTTGCCGAAAAAATAGGTGTCGATCCTTTCATCACTGTCACATCACCTTTATCGATAATAGCAGAGGCATCTTGTATGTCATATTTCAGGAGCATATGCCTTCTCTTTTCGAGTCAATTTGGCTTTATTTGTCAACAAAAATCACTAGAATACCTTTCGGAGAAAATTAGTAGAAAAAATAATAATTATTGACGAGCTAGTTAATTGCAATTGCTATATCATAAATTAAAGTTTATTTAAAGAAAAATGCAAAGAGAAAGAGTCTTCAATTTTAGCTTAAACTATAAAAACTTTTACAAAATAATTGACAATATCCTAAATACCGTTACGCATTACAAAATTCCATTAAAGCATCCAACTTCAAGGCTATAAATTCTTTTTTTGATTCATTACACATATATATCATAAATATTATACATTGTATAACTTATCGGACACTCTTAATATAGGTTTCTAAGATGTTGTCTGGAACTGAAATTTTTAAAACGAAAGAAAAAATCCACATCGCGTGAAAAAATTATCTTCAACTTAAGGGTCATTGGTGTAGATTGAACCATGAATGTCTAATTGAAACGGGCCAAACTCTATGGACTGAGTGTCACTGCATCAAACAACCATTTGCTCCTGAGGTAATAAATTCTATTACTATAGAATTCACATTTTTTTGACAACGCATCACCTACTTTTTAATTTTTATTTTTAAAATTTGTTCTTTTAACCCCAAATCATATTCCCTACCTCTAATTATCTATATTAATTGGTTTTGCTTTTTGCATTCGCCATATTCAAAAAATCATGCCCCTAGAACAAATGTTGGAGGTCAAAAAAGCAAGGAAAACATATTTTCCAATGTATTGTCCAGTTGCAACACAAAGTCATTACGCAGCAACCCAAATGAGACTCCAAGTACTTAACTACGAAGACATTGACCATTGATTTTCGCTTCGCTCTTGACCAGATCTTTGATTGCATGATCATAAACGCACACGCACAAGCCACAACATTAATTGAAGATGGTAATTACTATTAAAAATCAAGGAAAATTCCATTTGGATTAATAAAGTTTAACAAAAATTTCCTTTTCAACTGTGAATACATTTCCGCTACATTTGGTTTCCAAAGTTTCAATAAGCCAATTAATTTGGTCAATTTGACCATTCTTCTAACTGTTAAAACAAACAGAAGAATATAAAAAATGATAATTTTACCTCCATCAACTTTTCAAACTTATATTTATTTAAAACTTGTAATTAAGAAACCCAACTGAAATTTTATCGCAAACCTCACCACTAAAACTTTCATCAAACATTCAAATCTAATGATAGAAGCCATTAACGAAAACTGATGCCGAATCCAATGAAGAAATCAAGTGTGAGATGAGTTGGTGTGCAAACCCGATTAAAGGTTGATTTGGAGATTTAACCTGGTTGATGTGAACCAGATGAAGGTTCAATTTAGTTGATTTGAAAGTTAGTGTGAACTGGCGTTGGCCTGATGAGAACTAGATCAAAGTCGATCTAATAGGTTCGCTTGATCAAGTTTGAGCTTATCCTTACAACAACGAAGATGTGGCATTAGAGATCCATCCACCATATAATTTTCATCCTTTGTTTTTTTGTTTAGTGCGATTTTTTATAAATTATGGTTTTTAAAATTATCTTCATTATTCGTATTGAGATGGACAGTAAAGATCAAAGGATTTTAAATCTTCTAATTTTTTTATTTTTGGATGTTCGTTTTTTAGTAACTTTTAAAGTTTTTTATATTAATTTAATTAAAAATATGATTTATTTGATGTTGACATCTATCTTATTTTATTTTTAAATATAAAGATATACTTAAACCGTTAAGTTTGAGTTCAGATAAATAGAATTGTATTCACGATTAAAATAGCGAGATCTCCTTAAACATTGAGAATCCAAATGAAATTCCCCTAGAAAATTATGAATTTGACACCGTACGTTGCAGAAGTGTATATGCTTATTTAATATGTTTACAAGGTCAGGTCCTAGGCCAGTGACGCACTTGAGTCCTCCACCTCGCACACACATCAATGTACTACACACTGCTCTTCTTGGCACTTGTTCCCCCATCTTGCAATTCATTATGCATAGATGCTTTTGATACTTTCGAGTTTAGGGAGATGGACGATTGGATATAACTCAGGTACATTCATTTGTAAATAAAGCCGATAATTTGGAATTCGACATGACGGATTGACATAAAATCGACACGATTATTATGAATTAAAATTGAGCATAAACGAATTGGGAAAATAAACGGATCAATCGGCCTAACTCGTTTACTAATTGAGACGGGTTCGTGTTTTCTTAAACGAGTAACAGGTTGACCAATTTAATAAGGGTTAATTTCATATTGAATGAGTATTCATGTAATTTTAATGGTAAATATATATATTTTTATGTTTTGGATTGTATTTGTGGATGATTTTATTTTTTTAGGTTTTAGATTGTATTTATAAATTTAAGAGGTCTTGTGTATCTTTATTTTAATTTTGTTTTTTATTAGATTTATATTAAATTTTAAATGTATTAAACATGGTTAAATGGATTATAAACGGGTCATTAAACGTGTCGGCTAAACGGGTCACTAACAGGTCAATAAACGACCTGTAAATAAATGGACTAATCATATTGTTTTTGTGTGAACCTGTTAATTATCGTGTTGTGTTCGTGTTGAAGAGGTTCGACCTGTTTATTTATCGTGTCGGGTAAAAAATAATCGTATCGTGTCCAATCCGATCCGCGAATCCGAATTGCCACCCCTATTTGTGAAAACATACTTCTAGAACAGGTCTGTGTTCTTATAAAAATATCATGAATATGTCAAGTGGCCGGTAGTGCAGGGGTAATCACTACTAACCCAACATGATCAATTGGATAATTATTGGTTTGATACTCCCTTGTTACAAGAAGGGACTGATTTATCTCATCAAGGCGTGAATTACTCTTCTATCTATATATGGATCGCTTCCCCTCATACGAGAGTCGTTTCCCGGACTATATCATCAGTGTTAAATTTCACTTAATTCCAATTATTCCCTGGATCAGTCTAAGTGATATTATGTAACAAATAAATAAATAAACAAATATATATATATATCATGAATATGATCCAAATTGAGAATGCAAATGTGAGTTATTCTATTTTTACCTCGATAAAACTCCCACGTAAGGGTTGGATGGAGATCCCAAATAGAAACTCCCACTATGTTGTTCACCTTCACTAGCAAATTCAATTACATCTTCTCCATTTGGATCCAACCTGTTTACAACTTTCCCATTCTCATCAAACTTGAGTCCCACGGGATCTTTTGCACGAGTGCCACCCAAAAATCCCCCTCACGGTTCCTTTTTATGTTATCCGGAAATCTAAGAAGCTGAGCAAAAATTTGTGGAACACAAGCAGGTGTTCCATTTTGAAGCCAAAACCTCAGAACTCGCATGGGATGTTTGATTCAGCAACAAGGAGAAATGAGTTGGTCTTGCTTAGAGCCACCCCATTTGGAAATGATATGTATTTGTCCAAGACTGTCACACTCGTGCTATGCGGATCATATTTTAACAACCTACCATCCATCACCTTCCATTACCTTTGTATACTCCCTGCAACATTGCAACATTGTTTTTTCAAATATTGAGGATTTGTACTTGAAATATAGTTCAATTGTAGCACATAAGATGCTACCTTCGTTGGAAGTATTAGAAATGCGTAAGCAATCAAACATTGATGTGGGCTGTGGCTTGAGTTTTTATTCTCGACTTTACAGAAACATAAACAAAATGAAAACAGGAACGAACTATTTTGATCACGAATAGCTGCGGCCACCCAAGTGGCGGTGGCACCAAATTATTAGCAAATTAACAGCAGCATGCATCAAAAAATAATTACAGTTCACGTCTCTGACATTTAATCATATTCTCAGAGAGTATTCGTTCAAAATTTTAACTGATCTATTGTTACATAATGAATACATTGCAGCGGCATTCGTTATGTATGATTGCAAAGTTTTTGCGCAAATTATAGATAATGGACTGGATTTAAGAAATATGGAACCTGTGAAATTCAATCAATTTCTGCTTATACAACTTGCAATAAGTGCTGAACAGATTATATCTAGGAGAGAGATACAAGAAACTGAGCTAGACTCTTCAAAGGTCAGGCATGCCCTTTCCGGTTTTAGCATCATATGTCTTCTCCATCACTAGGTCCATAGGAGTATCCTTGGGACCAGCTACAAACAAGAACGTAAAATAAATCAGCAATATGAAATAGAGAATAGCAAATGAAATCTCACCAAGATAGCTCAACAGCAAAACTTTGAGAGACTACTTTCGTCAAAATATTGTACTGATATCATCCCATCACATCCCACTTGGTAATTTGTATCCACTAACGACATAGACGAGAATATTCTGCTTTGAAAAGATAATTCAAACTCTAGTGTGCGAACAAGCAACAGCACTTTTAGAAAATACTGCTAAGAGGAAAAATCCCTACATTCAAAGGGGCAGCTAAAAAAAAAAAAAAGGAATGTAAGACCTCTACAAAAATAAACACCTAACTAAGCACATTCAGATGGTTTGGTTTTAGTTTTGAGCCATCGATCTTCTAAGAATGAGAATTCCCAGAATCTCATGTGGTTTATTAAGTCTGATACTCAGATTACATCACTACAAATAGAATGAGGCATTTAACTTGAACCTCAGATATCAAGGCTTTTGTTTCTCATGTGAATTTATATCCATAGGCCAACTACATGTAAACGCTAATAAAATGTGCTCCATCCAATGGCTCAACCACACAGTTGCCAAGAGGAAAATCAAATCTATACTTAATACAAGTCCAAAAAAATAATTATAAGAATAAATATAACATTCTGATTTATTACATTCCTAGAACATAATGTAAAATTAGATCCTAAGCAATACAAATTTTATTAGAGTTTTCCATTTTACAGGAAGTTCACCTGTAACCTATTCTATATCAATACGGTCAGCTTAAAACTACGTAATAAAAAATATTGTTTAATTCTTCAATTTGAATGTGCAATAGAGACATCTTTTAATGAGCTGCAAACGCCCTAGCATAATCCTATCAGCAAGACTCAAAATTTTAGAAGAAAGAAGCCATGGTACTTAAAAAAAACATGTCTCAATAGGTATAATCCAATTAGTTAAAACTCTTGTAGTGAGAGCATGAGGTTTAAGGATCCATTCCGCATTCGCTGCACTAACCTTAACAAGAGGTTTAATTTACTTTGTATGCATACTTTGAGTGGGAGGCATGGCACGTGTGCTAAAGAATAACAACAAAAAATGATACTTCGAGAGGGCAAGCCCATTAAAACTTACGAAACTACTATAGGATCATTAGTTAGCAAGCAGCTATCTCAAGTTGCTAAATTCTTAGATATGAATTGAAACGAATTGAACACATGCTCATCTTTAACCTATATATCAATTTAGAGGAAATCTTAAAGTTTATTGTTTTATGTATAATTAGTCATAGTTTAAATATGCAAGTGCCTTTACAATCTCATGTTTATAATAAATAAGCCCATACATATAAATATAATATTTATCAAAGGCTTCACTTTCTTCATCTGATAGCTAGTACTTGTTAGACAGTTCCAGCACAAAAGGATAACAATGCAAAATGTTAAATCTTATAATACATTCAAATAAGATTATCACACACAAAAGATCACATGTAATCAATCCTGCACAAACCATGAAATAAAGAAACAGGCACACATACAAATAACAAATAGAAAATTTTTCATTTTTTACTTACAAAGCAAAAGAAAATAAATGATGATAAACTTTAGTTACTTACCAACAGTAGGTCTTGGTGTTGTCCTTATTTTTAAAATCTCAGGGCGAGGAACTATAGACCCAGATGCTCCAATTCCTCTAGAAACTCTAACTTTGGTTCCATCTTCTAGGTATCTAATTCCAACCTTGCAGGGCTTCCTGCATCAATAATCATCGATGATCAATTCTACAAAACAAAATACAATGATATCACCACAACTGTTAACTTTGATTAAAAGCAACAATTGTACCCTGTAACTGGGTCAATAACTTGAACATTTGATGCATGAATCGGTGCTTCAACAGTAAAAATCCCACCTTCATGACCTTCTCCTCCCTTGATATGTTTTTTTACCTGCATACACAGCCATAAAAAAACCGAACACATAATTTTTTTTTTTTTTTTGAGATAAACCACATAATTCTCATTACACATTCAATAGAACTCACTTCAATATTAGGAGGCAATATTGCTTTAGCAGGCCATTATTTGACATGTCAGTTTCATAATAATTTTTTAGTTTAAAACTTTAAACATCTTACACCGTGATTAACCAGGACAATTGCTATCACATTAACCCTTAATTTAATCTTATCACTGAACAAGTCACTTAAAACATAACAGCCTGTGCTTCCATCAAAATAAGTTTCAACAAATACTTAGAAATTAAGAGTGTCTCACCAGATTCTTCCCCTCAACAATGACACGATTTTGAGACCGAATGACACGCTTAATAGTACCGGTCTCGCCCTTATCCTTTCCCCTGATTATCATAACCTGTGAATGAAAACCAAAAAAAAAAAATAAAATTGCAAGTGTCCAGAAAATAAATGGAAACTGAAAATAGCAAGATGTAGAAGTGTCGGCTCCTCACATTGTCGCCTCTGAGAACTTTCCAGTGCCTGATGAGTTTCTCAGCAGCTTTCCAACCCATTGATACTAATAAAGAGATCAAAGGATACCTGCAAGTGTCTGCCGCCAATCAGAATTCTCATCCTAATTCTTCAAATTTTTATTTTTTCTGAGAAAATCAAGCTTATAAAAGATCGAAACGAAGTTGCACAGAAAGCAAAACACAGAGAGCAAGAGGTCTTTTACCTTAAAAAGACTGAGTGAGAAATTATTCCAACTGATTTGGATTTGATTTGGGCAGTCTAGTTCAGTTGAGTTGTAAAATAGTCGGCTTTAGGGTTTTCGTACCTAAACCCAATTTACCGTGATATTTACGAGTATTTGGGGTTCTAAGAGTTTTTTATTCATGGGCCGAGATTTAAGTTGTTATATTGGGCCTGAACAGAGAAACCAACTAATTCGTCCAGTGTTGATGTCAATGCTAAAGCATTTGGGAAGATGCAAGTTTTTGTGCCTGACTGCCCTGTGGTCCAACAACCATAAGCCCACAGTAGGCGTCATCGATCACATGTTTTTGGGTCAAATTTGGGGCCCAATGGCCTCCCACCCAAGGGTTCCATCCGGATGTCAGTTGACCCATCACATAACTTCCTTCGCTTATGTTGTATATCACACTATCCATTCAATTCATGTTTTTCATCTATCGTTTTTGATATTAAAAATACCAGAATAATAATAATAATAATGAAATGAGCTTACTTTTAACTCGAAAGTATGAGAAAAATCAAACAAGGAAGGGCGAGGATAAACATGTATATATATATATATATATATATATATACGTTTTACCGTTTGTCTTTAATTTTAAAAAATTAGGATAAAAAAATCTCAATCATCCATTAAATTGATGGATAGAAAAAAAAAAGATAAAAATTAAAATCAATAATTATCATTTGATTATTTATGAGTTTTTTGGGTAATAATCAAATAATAATAATTTATTTATATTTTAATCTTCTTTTTTCTGTTTATCAGATCTAATGGATGGTGGAGATTTTTTATCCTAATATTTTTGAAGTTAAGAGACATTAACTGTAAAACCACTATATATATGTATAATATGAAACATATAATAAGGATAACAATATTTAAAATTTCTAAAACTTCTCTCCTTCATATTCAAGACTGATCTGTTTGGCACTTGATCAAGTCCAAGTATAAACACATAATAAATTTAGATATAAATAATAATTATATGTAGATAGATAGAATCATGTGGAGGTGTCACAAACACTCTCGAAGTATTTGGTATTGGTGATTGCAACTTTCAATGGAAATGAATATACCTTCAACAGGAGGAAAGGTAAATATATAAACATGTATGAAGTCAAGTGTTTCGAATCAGAAAATTCAAATTCAGAAATACAAATATTGGTTGTGATTTATTTTCGTTTTCATTACATAGAAGAGACAGCGCTAGCTGCTTTCCTTTATAGCATATGTAGAGTACATTTGTCAACGATATTAAGTAATATTACAACATCAATCATAGTCACTAGTAGTATTATATAGTTGTTCGATACCCACACCTAATAATTATTAATCAAGTTAATTAATAGCACGTTTAGGCCTCCAAGTTGATAATTCCCACATAAGGCTTCATTGAAGATCCCACATACAAACGCCCACCATGTTCTTCAACTTCACTCACAGATTCAAGTTCCTTTCCTCCATGTCCATCCAACTTCTTTACAAGTTTCCCTGACTCGTCAAATTTAACTCCCACAGGATCTTCCATAAACGGCGGGTAAGTCTCTCTTTCGATAACCGAATCCACCTTGGTTTGTTCGTACTTCTGAATCCTTCCTCTAGCGGAATTCAGTGCCACCCAAAATTCTCCTTCATTGTTACTCTTTATGTTATCCGGAAATCTTACAAGTTGTGCAAAAACTTCTGAGGTATAAGTAGTAGTAGGTGTATCCTCATGAAGCCAAAACCTTAAAATTTGCATGGTGTTTGATTCAGCAACTAGGAGGAACGAGTTGTTCTTGCTTAGAGACACCCCGTTTGGAAACGCCAAGCCTTTGTACATAACTGTTACTTTCTTACTATTTGGATCATATTTTAACAATCTTCCAGTTTTGTCTCCTTCAATTACTGCCAATAAATATTCCCTGCAACATTACAGCACTTGTTCAGAAACTAAGCTGGCTAGGAATTTATTATTTTCATCTACTGAAATGTAATTATAGTTGCACATTCACTACTCACTCATAACTTCATTTCGAAGGAACACGTCCATTTATGCTCCACTATGTATATTTTCTTTTAAAGTTTTTTCTTTTATTATATTATATAATTAGAATTAATTTAAAAAATAATCAAGATTAAATGAGATTGCACGTTAAATATTCGGCCAGAAGAAAGCCTCTTAAATAAAGAGAAACGATCTATATATAAGTGAAAAAACTGACCTCGCATATGGGAAGAGGGAAAGAAAATCTCACTTTATTTAATATGAGAAGATAGGGTGCGTTTACCGATCCACGATTGAGAAGGAAGGAAGGAAGGGGGTGCAAATTTTGCAGTGAACTGACAACCCAAGCGCACATTTTCTTCTAAAGTTATTACAGTCGTAACTTGGGAAGGGACATATGACTTAAACTTGACGGAAGTACACTGACCAATCTCATTTTATCTCTCTCCTATACATTTTATAACCGTGCAAAAGGACACGTTGAGGTTGACATCAAATCTAGCGTATCTCTTTTAATTATGGCAACGTGTCCGGGCAGAGATATTGGGTCACACAGACTCCGATCTCTTTTGCAATAGACACGTGTCTCACTACCAAAATATAAGTTGGTGGTACCTAACTTTAAATAGAAGAAATACACGGTAAAAGTAAGGGAAACTCATTTCCTCTTTTATTACATCAATCTCCCATTCCTTTAGTTAAATTCCATCTATTTTAACCGTTGATCAGAATTTTAGATTAAATAACTAAAATACCCTCAATATTGTAAACTGACCAGATTACCCATGAATAAGACAGAAAAAAAAAAAAAAAAAAACACCAATGTAGTATGCACTGAAAAGGACAAATCAAGTAAGGAAAATAAAAGCTACCTTCTCTGGAAGACAGTGCTGCTGTCAGTAAAGTAAACATGTCCGGTATTGGTATCAATATCCAAAGCATTAGTGAAGCGGAGGGGGACTCCTTCAGCGGTAGCTACAAGTTTTAGAGCCTGGCCACCGTTTGGTCCAACAACCATAAGGCCAAAGTAGGCGTCTGCTATGTAGAGATCACATGTTCTTTGATTGAATTTGAGTCCCAGTGGCCTCCCACACATGGGTTCCATCTCTGGATCTGTTGATCCATCACATAACTTCCTTTGCCTACATACAATATTCCATTTCAATTTAGTACCGCAAATTATAGTAATAATAATGCAAGCAACAGTAACAGCAGAATACATAAATTTAAACTTCAGTATATTTTCTCTGGTCTTCCTCCATGGTTATCATGAGAACGTACGGACTTGATCAGGGAAAGTTGATAAGTCTTCTCAATCAATGAATGTAATAAATTAATATCTACCCACCTGTACCGCATGGCTTATATTTTGGAAATACATGTTCGCATGTTCGCATGTAGGGGCATGTATGGAAGACAGAACATAATGTTGATATTTTGGAAGGGCAAAATCAACGAGGGTCAACACTATGAAGTTGACTTGTAATATATCCTTTACGTTTGCCTTCTGGATGTTGTAAGGGCAAGTCACAAATTTCAAATTTATTGTAATATTTCAAAAAACAAAATCAACTAGAGGTTAATAAAACCAAATTATTTTAATTTATTTTTTACAATAATAGATTAGATTTAATAGTATGTTTCCTTTCTGTTTAACTGCATTCTTATTATTAAGTATTAAAGTAGGTGTTACGTTTAAAAGTTTAGAACTTATCTGTAAAGGCTCAGATAATAGTATTGAATGATTTTAACACGTTCACATGCACAAGTTTAATGAATAACATATGAAACTAACATGAAGGGAAGGCAAAATCAAATAACATAAAAATAAAAACAAAGGTGTGAATCATGTGGGGGCTCATTAATCAAATTCAAATACTCTGGGTAAAAGTAAAACCAAATTTAGATATCAAGATAAGTAACTACATTAAAGGTTTTAACTTTTTAGTAAGAGTTTAAACGAAGGACTTGTATTTAAGCACCCTAACAGGGGAAGAGTGTTGTCCTAATGGATTCTGTTAACATGCACATCAGTATAAAATCCCTCCCGATTAGTAATGATCATTATGAAACTAAGACATATATCTTGCCTGTTTGGCGAGGTGACAGCGAACTCAGTCCAACCAAGATGAGGTCCTTGCCATTTGAGGATTCTGCCATCAGAGACACCAACATAAGGGCCTTGGCCGTTGCAGTCGAAGGCGATACTTTCAGGGCCTATGACTCCGGGCAGCTTTGCTTGGTAGTAGTTCTTATCATCAGACAAGATAACATTTAGATAAATCAGAAACAAAGTGAAGAACAAGGAAACGGAGGAAGAAGAGAGTAATTTCTTCATGGATTTTTGAGTGGTGATGGGACGATTTATTTTTGCAACATGTTGCTGTCCTTATAGCCTGACGGGTCCGTGGTCTTTGTACAATAAGCTAATTAAGAGTCCTAAAGACTTTTTTAGTAAATCATTAATGATCCATAGTACATAAAAGAGGGCAAAAAAAGATAATTACGAGTTATACGTAATCCCTTGATTTGACACCCCCAACTCAAATTGTATAAATTGCATAAATTAATAATTTCACTTCTCTAACGCTTGTTGAAAGTTGTAGATGGGAACATGCGTTCTTGAACTACGTATGATTTTAGTGAATTAATACCAATATACTGTTCAAACTTTAACCTCAGAGAGATCTTGATGAGTTTGATCACTTTGACCATATAAGTTTCTTTTATGTACTTGTGTGCTTATTGTTAGTTTATATATATATATATATATAATTTCTATGATCAATGTCTCGTAGGTTTAAAAGGTTATGATAAATCAATCAAATTTATTTGTTATATTATCTTTATTAGAACTAATTATTTATTCTATTCAATTCAAATACAATATTATTTATTCTATTCAATTCAAATACAATAAATGAATTTGATTGATTCGTCTTAACTTTAAAAAGTTAGAAGATACTATATATATGTACATATATACATGTTATACCCATTTTCTGGATCGGCCCAAATGACCCAACTCAGGCCTTATTTATTTAAATAGAAGCAAGGGCCCAGGAGGCCTAAGGTTGGAACCAGTAGCTGCCAGCCCAGCTCATAAGGTCGCCCAGGTCGCGAGCCAGCAACAATTCCCAGGATGCCCCCTGCTCGTACCTTCAGCTCGAGGAGCTCGTGAGGTTGCAAGGTCGCATGGACCCCCAGATCGCCCTACCTCTCCTCTTGGCCACGTCAGCTCTCCTCCAGTGTGTATCACCTGGCTGACCAAAAGGCTTATCCAGGGGATACCGTGTATAGCAAGTTGTCAGAATTACCAACTCTTATGATTTCCCGCCGGAAACTGCTTACACAATTACCCAGAAGCATTTAATGAAGTGAAAACTTCTTCAGGAAGATTAAATGCAGATCTGAGCAAGAAGAAAATCATCATTACCTTTACAATTAATGCAGCATGACAATGTCAGGATTAGTTAAAACTAGCCGTTGCCAATAACGTGTGTAACTTTCTTTGTATTTTTATATTGTCATCCCCCCTCCTCTATAAAGGTGGGAGACATTTCTACTGTACCAACAAGCTGAACATACTAGAAAACTGTCACTCTGCCGGAATTGTCCCAGAGTGGCCGTGGATGTAGGTGCAGTCACCGAACCACGTAAAAAAATCCTCGTGCTCTCTCTCTCTCTCTCTCTCTCTCTTTAATTCCTTGCAGATCACCTTATTAAATCCGACCAACCACCAAGACCGACATTCCTTCACCTGAATTAATCACCACCAACCTTGAACTTTATTAATTACCTATTTATTATCCTTCCATCATCACGACCAGAACCGTTAATTAATCACCAAGTTCGCTGTCTGGGCCTCAGAATCTCTGGTTGACCGTTTCTAAACGTCAACATCTTTTGGCGCTAGAAGGAGGGCCCAACAGCGACCTGGTAATTTCCATCCAATCACCATTTCACATTCACTTATACTTGTCTGTCATGGCTAGGATCAAGGCAACAAGGAGTGTCGGAGTGGCAGAGGAGCGACGTGAGATTCGAGAAGAACAGAGCGCCTCACCTTCAGGAAATGAGGTCGCTCAGGAATGGCAGCAACGCCAGCGAGCTCTAGAAGATACAGTGAGGGAGTTGACGACGACGGTTAGGGCGTTGGTGGAAGTCCAAGCCCGTGCGGTGCAGAGACAGGTGGAAGTCGCACCCCCAGGCAGAGCTCGCCGTCGACCTTCAGAAGAAATCCCAACTCCAGAAGGGGTAGCCGCTAGGGAAAGGTCGCTGACCGAAGGATCAGCCCGCTCCTCGAACTTGCACCCAAGGAGAGCCAGAGAGCGGAACCAAGAGCGGGAAATCCCACCTCGCCAGAACGAGATAAGGGCAAGGGCGAGCATCGAGAGCGCCAGGCGCGAAGAGGGCAGATCGCAGAACCGTCATTTTGGGGAGCAGGAGAGTACCAGTAGATGGAACCCCAGTCGGCGATCTCTAACCCAGGACCCAGTGGTAGAGGAGTTGTTATAGAGGGTCCAGCAATTAGAAGCTCGACCTGGAGGCCAGACCGGGGAAGAGCGGGAGAATCGCAGGGCACCATTTACCCGGGAGATAGAGACTGTACCCTTACCAGCGAAGTTTAAACTCCCCAATATCCCTCTATATGGCGGCAGGTCAGATCCTTACGACCATTTAGACGCTTTCAACGTACAGATGGATCTTCAGACAGATGACCCGTTGGTTAAATGCCGAGTATTCCCAGCTACTCTAGGAGACGCTCCGCGAGCTTGGTTCAAAGGCCTCCCAGCCCGCAGCATCGGAAGCTGGAGAGAATGTCAGAAAAAGTTCTTGGACCAATATAAGGCCTTGAGGAAGCAGCTCGCACCAGCCTGCCACCTCGCTACCATTTTCCAGAGACAAAATGAATCCCTGAAAGATTATATCACTCGATTCAGAGAGGAGGTGAGTAATGTGGAAACGCCCTCTGACGAGAGTATTTTAACAGCTATTTCTGCAGGGCTCAGGAAAGACGGGAAACTGTATGAAAGCATATACAAATCCCCTGTGAAAGATCTAGGGGAGTTCTACGAAAGGGCTGCCAAAGAAATCAGATGGGAAGAGGCCTTCGGGGTTAAGAAACCCAGTAGTCAGCGGGGTGAAGCGAGCGGTTCCCACCGCGAGAAGAGGAAGAACTATGGCAGTGACAAGCCCGGAGAACCGAGGCACCAGACTGCCAATGTTGTGGCAAAGCGAGCTAGACCGGGGTCGAGGGCGGAGCGACCCCGGCGTCCGAACCGATATGAAAGCTATAGTGTGCTGTCCGACAGGCAAGACAGGATCTTCGCCGCAGAAAGAAACAGAGAGAATTTCGGGAAGCCACCCCCGACTGGACCCCTAACCGACGTCGGGACCCAAAGAAATACTGTGCCTACCATAATGAGAACGGGCACAATACCTCAGACTGCTGGCAGTTGAAAGATGCCATTGAAGAACTCATAAGGCGAGGCCGCCTGGGAGAATATGTAGTACAGCCCGCTGGCAGGCGACCTCAGCACCAACGACCTCAGGGGCAAGACCAGCAGCCCGAGCAACAGCAGCCTCAGCGAGCTCAGGAGCCCGAGCGCGAGCCCGCTGTAAGAACAATCTTTACCATTTATGGTGGACCTCATGCGGCAGGTACATCTAACAGGTCGCACCAGAGGTACATCCGAGAAGCCAACCATACCCTGCTGGCAGAATATGGAGGAGTCGAGGGACCCACTAAAAGGACAAAAAAGTCCTCAGACAGCATTGTATTCACCGAGGAGGACGAGAGGGGAGTGCGCTGGCCCCACAACGACGCGATAGTAATCCGGGCCCAGATCAGCAATATCGAAGTACGGAGGATAATGATCGACACTGGCAGCTCAGTCAACGTCATGTATAAGGACTGCTATGACCAGATGGGGTTAGGAGCTGAGCAATTAATACCCTCACCAGATCCCCTCTACGGATTCACGGGAGATGCAGTGATACCGATAGGCCAGGTCAAATTACCTCTTACCCTCGGTGAACCAGGCCGGCAAGCTACGGCTCTTACCGACTTCCTGATCATCAATAGCCCTTCTGCATATAATGTGGTCTTGGGGCGACCTTCGATGAACGAGCTAGACATGGTCGCCTCCACCAGAACGCTCACAGTCAAGTTCCCGACCCCCAACGGAGTAGGCTGTGTCAAGGGAGAACAGCAGTTGGCCAGGCGATGCTATGGAGATGCAGTGAAGATGGGAGTTCGGGGAAAGAAAGTAAACGTGGTCTCGGGTGGCCAACCACGAGCTATCTCTGAAGCCGGGGTGAGCGACGACCTCGACCCTCGCGAGGTGGATGCAGACAGGGCCACCAGACCTATTGAAGAGCTAGAAGATGTGCGGGTCAGCGAAGTAGACCCAGAAAGATGTGTGAAGGTGGGAAGAGACCTGCTGCCGGAAGTGAAGACCGAGCTCATAGAATTTCTGAAGATGAACCTCAACGTCTTCGCCTGGAACCACGGAGACATGGTGGGGATAGATCCTGACGTTATGTGCCACAGACTGAACATAGATCCCCAGCACAGGCCAGTCCGCCAGAAGAGGAGGCCGATGACTTCGGAACGTTATGCAGCTCTGAAGGAGGAGGTTGAGAAGCTGCTGGCTAACAGGTTCGTCAGGGAGGCCCGTTATCCTGTCTGGGTCGCGAATCCGGTCCTCGTGAAGAAGAAGAGCGGGAAGTAGAGGACCTGCATTGACTTCACCGACCTGAACAAGGCCTGCCCGAAGGACAGCTTCCCATTACCGAGGATAGATCAGCTGGTAGATGCAACAGTCGGGCACCAACTCTTGAGTTTCATGGATGCCTACTCAGGATACAACCAAATCCCCATGAGCCCGCAGGACGAGGAACACACCTCTTTTGTCACTGATAGGGGGTTGTACTGTTACAGGGTGATGCCTTTTGGTCTGAAGAACGCGGGAGCCACCTACCAGCGACTGGTCAACGCCATGTTCCAGGACCAGATTGGGAGGACCATGGAGGTATATGTAGATGACATGTTGGTAAAATCCCAAAGGGCAGCAGATCATGTTCGCGACCTGGGTGAGACATTCAAAGTCCTCAGAAGTTATCGGATGAAGTTGAACTCCCTGAAGTGTGCCTTTGGGGTAGCATCTGGTAAGTTCCTTGGGTTTATGGTAAACAGCAGGGGGATAGAGGCCAACCCAGAGAAGATCAGGGCGCTTACGGAAATGAGGTCGCCCTCTAAAATCAAGGACGTGCAAAGTCTCAACGGGCAGGTCGCAGCTCTCAGCCGGTTCATCTCGAAAGCTACTGACAAATGCGTGCCATTCTTCGAAGCCATAAAGAAGTCCAAGAACTTTGAATGGAATGAGCATTGCGAAGATGCATTTAAGAGGCTGAAGGAGTACATAGGCCGGGCTCCCCTCCTGTCCAAGCCAAGAGATGGGGAGAAGCTATTTTTGTACTTGGGAGTTTCTGAACACGCCCTAAGCGCAGCATTGGTGAGAGAAGAGAGGAAGATGCAGCTGCCCGTGTATTACATCAGTAAAAGGCTGGTTGACGCGGAGACCCGATATTCACAAATGGAGAAGCTCGCATACTGTCTGGTGACCGCCTCCAGAAAGTTACGTCCCTACTTCCAAGCTCATCAGATAGAGGTTCTCACTCAGTACCCTCTCATGCAAGTCCTCCAAAAAGCAGACACTTCAGGCAGACTCCTCAAGTGGGCCATCGAGCTCGCTCAGTTCGACATAGAGTTTCGGCCCAGAACAGCATTCAAAGCCCAGGCACTTGCAGATTTTATTGTGGAGTTCACAGGGCCAGTTCCGGAGCAGGAGGAACTAGTCGGTGATCAAATCTGGGAGCTTTATGTGGATGGATCCTCCAACGAGCAAAGCTCAGGAGCTGGAATAATGCTGATCAGTCCAGAAGGCCACAAGATCCTGAGTGCCTTAAGGTTTGGATTCCGAGCTACCAATAATGAGGCCGAGTACGAGGCGTTGCTTGCCGGACTTCGCCTGGCAAAGGAGGTACGAGCTGAGCAGGTAAAGGTCTTCAGTGATTCTCAACTTATTGTTTGCCATGTCAGGGGAGAATATCAGACCAAGGGGAGGAGGATGTTGAAATACTTCCAAAAAGTCAAGGAGTTACTGGGGGCTTTCAAGGGGTTTGAAGTGAACCAGATCCCCAGGGCACAGAACTTTAATGCCGACGCCCTGGCCCGCTTAGCGACCTCCCAAGATGCAGATCTCCTTGAATCTATCCCTGTGGAATTCCTGCCAACTCCCAGCATCGAGGACGAAGACGCAATGATGACCATACAGGTTCGGCCTAACTCCTGGATGAGTCCGTTATTGGTTTACTTGCAGGAAGGGAAGCTGCCAGAGAACAAGTTAGAAGCTCGCCGCGTTCGAGCTAGAGCAGCCCGATACTGCATCTACGACGACAGATTGTACAAAAAAGGGTTCTCAACCCCGCTACTGCGATGCATAGATGATGAGGACTGTGAGGCGGTGTTGAATGATATTCATGCAGGTCACTGTGGGAACCACGCAGGAGCATTATCCTTGGCCCAGAAGGCCCTCAGACAGGGGTTCTACTGGCCAACTATGAAGCAGGACGCCTTGGATCTGGTGAAGAAGTGTGATAAATGCCAGAGGTTCGCCAAGGTCCCGCGAGCTCCACCAGCCTATCTCCAACAGATGGTAAGTCCATGGCCATTCGCGATCTGGGGGATGGACCTCATCGGACCTTTGCCCACAGCTCGAGGAAGTTGCAGGCATGCCGTAGTCGCTGTCGATTACTTCACCAAATGGGCTGAGGCTAAGGAGCTAGCAGAGATCTCCACCACGAAGATAGAGAAGTTTGTGTGGGAAAACATCATCTGCAGGTTCGGAATCCCTCAGCAGCTCGTCACGGATAATGGGACTCAGTTCACCAACGAGCAGTTCGTAGACTTCTGCAACGAGCTCGGAATTGTGAAGAGCTTCTCGGCTGTGGACCATCCTCAGGCCAACGGTCAAGTCGAGGCTGTGAACAAGATCATCAAGCAGACTTTGAAAACCAGGCTAGAGGGAAGAAAGGGGGCTTGGGCTGACGAGCTGCAGAAAGTCCTCTGGGCATACAGGACCACAGTCCGCAACTCGACAGGTGAGACCCCATTTTCCATGGTCTATGGAACGGAGGCCATGATACCGGCCGAATTCGAAGTCACCAGCCAGCGAAGGACCTCGTTCCGACCTGAAGACAACGACCAGCTGCTCACGGCCAGTTTAGACTTAGCCGAGGAAGCAAGGGAGACAGCTCGCCTGAGGGTAGCAGTGTACCAGCAGAGGATTGCCAGGTATTACAACAAGAAAGTCCGAGCTCGAAGTTATAAAACCGGAGACCTCGTTCTTAGGTTAGTCCTCCCCGGAGCTCGCAAGGCAAACGAGGGGTGCTCGGGCCCAACTGGGAAGGGCCATACCTCATCAAACAGAATCTGAAGAATGGAGCCTATCATTTGGCCGGCATGAATGGATCAGAGTTACCCCGAGCCTGGAATGCTGAACACCTGCGGCCATACTACACCTAAGAACTGTCAGCCCGCTCTAACTTTGTACATGATTCTTTTTTTTTTTTGACGATTGTCTGTAAACATGCTTTCACTTGTTTTCTGTTGTATGTGTCATGTTTGATACAGAAAGCAAACTAGTTGAACCAGCAAATGTACATGTTAAAAAGAGCGAAGTTAATGAAATCTCTTTCTCAAGTAATCTGGCTGCAACCTATATGCCTATATATGTGTTATTATTCCTTGAAGATATCTGGGTAAAAATCCAAGGAAATTATTCACAACTAAAATGCTCGCATAGAGTCGCCGGCCAAGGCTACGAGCATATTCTGGCAATAAGTGTCCATAAAAGGCCTCAATCGAGGATGCTTCATCAATTGATGCTCGACTCGTCCATATTATCCTCACTAACAGAGGTCTACGTCGGCAAGCATCAAGATCGTTTCTTAATCATTACCCCGCGACCTCGCGGGAGGGGGTAAGGCTACGCCTCTCAAATATAAAGCTGCCCGCGGAACCTCGCGAATCATTGCCTCACGACCTCGCGGGAGGGGGTAAGGCTACGCCTCTCAAATATAAAGCTGCCCGCGGAACCTCGCGAATCATTGCCCCGCGACCTCGCGGGAGGGGGTAAGGCTACGCCTCTCAAATATAAAGATGCCCGCGACCTCACGAAAGGGTCTCACCCTTGAACTACGAGTCATTGCCCCGCGACCTCGCGAGAGGGGGTAAGGCTACGCCTCTCAAATATAAAGCTGCCCGCGGAACCTCGCGAATCATTGCCCCGTGACCTCGCGGGAGGGGGTAAGGCTACGCCTCTCAAATATAAAGATGCCCGCGACCTCACGAAAGGGTCTCACCCTTGAACTACGAGTACTGCCCCAGGCTGGAACCTTAAAGTTCGAGAAAATGCCCTCATCAAACACACTCAACGTTATTGAAATATATTGGCTAAGGAAATTCCGAACCCCTCACCAACGGGACGAACTCAGGAGCTGGTAAATCAGGAAGGGCTTCTGCTGGGGGCTCAGACATTGGAGGATCCTCTACAGCTGGAGGTACCTCAAGGACCCGTTCTGGCAAAAGAATTGGAACAGCAGATGGATCAACTGGGGGAGCAGAGGAAGTATCCGCATGTTGCGCACTCTGAGCACCTGCAGCAAGCTCTGCGAACTCCCGGATCATTTGGACCCCTTCTGACCCAAAGAAGGAGTAGTCCAAGTCCGGGTAGCGCTCTCACATGCTGAACAAGAATGCCCTCTCGACCTCTTCCTCGACCCTCTTCCGCTCCTGCACCAACTTGGCCTCAACGCCCGCCTTGGCCTGAGCCAGTTCTCCCTCGGTCTGAGCCAGCTTCCCCTCTGTGTGAGCCAGTTTCCCTTCTACTTCGGCCTGCTTCTCCTCTAACCTCGCGAGCTTCCCTTTGGCTGCTGCCAAGTCCCACTGATGCTGACCCACTTTATCCTCAGCGACCTACACCTTTACCTTTGCAGTACTTAGCTCGCCTTTCAGCTGCCTCAGTTCGTTATGGGCCTTGGTGACCTTGGAGGTAGCGGCCTCCCTGCGAGCAGTCTCTTGTGACAGGGCCGCGTCAGCATCTTTAAGCTTGGCAGAAAGCTCTCCATGTTCCTTTTGGAGGAGGTTGACTTCGTCCTGCAACAGTCTCCTCTCTTCCTCGAACTGTACCTGGGACACCCTAAAGGCCTCCTTCTCGCCGAGCTGACTTTCTGCCTCCCTCATCAGCTTCGCAGACGCCATACCGAGCTAAAAAAGGGGCAGAAAAGGTGGTAAAAGGTCTTTTGAAAAGAAGAAAATCAAAGTATAGAGGGGTGTGAAACTTACCAGCGCAGCATGACGAGCTACATAGCCTACGAGATGTCTGCCTGTAAGTTCAGCCCTCTGCAGCTTCAGGTTGCGCCTCCCCATTACTTCAGGCACGAGTTCCACGAAGCTGTTAAGATATTCCATCTCCTTTATTGCATCAGGATTCAGCTCGGAGTCATCCCGCGATTCCCCTGCAAGCCCCGCAGATCGCGCAGGTGCCTCGAGACCTGGCTCCCTGGCGATTATAACTGCCCCGGGCTTACGAACCTCGACGACGCCCTTCTTCTTCTTCGGAGCTGGGGGTGCGGCTATGGCCTTCCCTTTTCTCTTTCTGATCAAGGCCTCAGACTCCGGCTCCGTAGGTAAGCCCCCCTCGGTAGAGACCGCGGCCCTCTTGGCTAGAGGAGGACTTTGCCCTTCAGATGGGGCAGCCCGCTTTTGAGGGGTCGCAGCTGACCTGATTGGGGAAGGAGCAGCTGTAGCAGGCTGAAAGGGCGTTCTTTGTGAGCGGTCTGAAGAAGTGTCATCCACGTCGACGACCTCAGTCGGCCCAGCGGGTGGAACCGACCTCAGAGGAGGAACGGACATCGTAAGCTTCCCCATGTTGTCTGAAGAAGAGCTGGTGGAGAAGCTCGTGCTCAGAGACCTTTGTTGTAAGGGCTGTGGTTCTGGCTCTGACTGTGCAGGAGCAGCAAGAGCGGAAGAGACCTCGGATGTTTGCCCCCTTATTCCCAGATGCTGGACTGTGTTCAGAAGAGGGCTTGTGGCAGATGGCACGAGACCCCGCTCTACCAGCTCGCTACCGGAAGGGAAAAAGTCATCGGTCAACTCCTTGGCTGCTGCATAAGCATTCAGAATGGAGAGCTCGTCCTGTCTAAGCTTGTAACCAGGAGCTGCGACACCTACAAAGCAAAAGCGAGCTCGTTAAAAAAAAAAAAAAAAATTGTTTGTGTGCCTACTAGGTGTCATCACGAAACTCCTATTGTTCAGCCCGGCGAGCGAAGGGCATATGAACAGGGCCCAATTCGACTTGTATTCCCCCACGTTAGACTTAGTGCAGCTCTGGGGTAAATACTCCCTGTAAGTAGAGTGTTGGCGAGGCGTGGCGTAGTAGAGTCCGTCCTTCCCAAAGATCGCCTTAAAGCTAAAAGCATTACGAAGGATGCGGGGTGAGGGGAACCCTAGCTTGTACTTAACGAACGCCGCAGCTAGGGTGGTTAAGTAGGCATACGAGTTTGGGGTCAATTGAAATGGGGCGAGCTTAAGGTCATTCAAGAGATTTTTGAGGTAGCCGGGAACAGGGAACCTAAAGCCGAGCTCTATATGTTCACGGCTGACCGCCACAAAGCCCTCAGGAGGATAAGCGGCTCGATCAGTGGCCGCGGGGACGTTAGCTCTGCATCCCAAGGGAAAGCTGAATTCTTGGGCCCAAGCCTCCAGCTTTGAAAGAGTAACGAGCGAGGGCGTGTGTTTAAATGGATGGGGGTCCGTCTCCTCAGCGACCTCGTCCCCTTCTGCGACCTCCTCGTTAGATGGACCAGCTCGCGAGGACGTAGCCTCGGCCTCACTAGTCCGACGTCCTGCCCGCTTCCTGGAAGCAGGAGCCCTGCCTCGACCAGTGCGTGAGCGACCTGACATCTACAGCACAAAAGGAATGACATCAGAACGCCTATAGCATACTGAGCCCACCAAGACGCAGAAAAAAGAATTCCTGGGGCTGTCGCCCTATTCGTCAGGTCGCACACTCGGCCCCCAAAGGGCCAGAGAAGGCCCAGGGGCACAGGCCCGTCAGGTACCCTATCACTCTAAATATATGTGTTGCTAACCCTATGTTTACAGATACCCTACCAGGCAGTAAGGGGACACTGTCCTAAACAGCGACACATGATTAAGAAAAGGGACACCTAGATTAACAGCCAGGTCGCCCCCAGCGTACGCAGATACTCAAGCAACCAACACAACAAATCTTTAAAGGCCTAACAGGCTTACAGGGACCAACGGATGTGATACATAACAACATAACCCAGGAGCAAATCCTGCAATAAACACAAAAAGCAAAGCAGGGGAAGAACTACCTTGTTTGAACTACGTACGACTTGCTGAGGACGGTGGCTGATTCCTGAAGTGGTAGAGTCCGAAAAGTTTGTCCGAGGGCGGATAACAAACCTGAAGAAGCAGAGAGAAAGAAATGGTGGAAAGAAGGGTGCTGGAGTTGTATCAGGAAAGCAAAAAGAGAAATTTGAAGAGACCTTTGGGTTATATAATCCAGGACGTCCGTCCCCAGCCATCCGATCCAGCACAAAGGAATAACCGCCAAAGATCTAACGGCTGGGCACCATTCTCGGTCATGCGCCATCATGCCTGTCAGTTACAAGACGTGCCCATTTAATGCATACAGTCCCGAGACACGTTTTTTTGGCTCCAACGCCTGTATGGACGCCACGTGTCGACGGTTACAGTGCGGAGATCGAAACGACACCAGAAGATTCGAAAATGGGCGCCAGTTATATATTTAAATCAGCTCCCAGTCCGCAGAACGCACAGAGAGCTGGGGGGCTTGATGTTATACCCATTTTTTGGATCGGCCCAAATGGCCCAACTCAGGCCTTATTTATTTAAATAGAAGCAAGGGCCCAGGAGGCCTAAGGTTGGAACCAGTAGCTGCCAGCCCAGCTCATAAGGTCGCCCAGGTCGCGAGCCAGCAACAATTCCCAGGATGCCCCCTGCTCGTACCTTCAGCCCGGGGAGCCTGTGAGGTCGCGAGGTCGCATGGACCCCCAGATCGCCCTACCTCTCCTCTTGGCCACGTCAGCTCTCCTCCAGTGTGTATCACCTGGCTGACCAAAAGGCTTATCCAGGGGATACCGTGTATAGCAAGTTGTCAGAATTACCAACTCTTATGATTTCCCGCCGGAAACTGCTTACACAATTACCAAGAAGCATTTAATGAAGTGAAGACTTCTTCAGGAAGATTAAATGCAGATCTGAACAAGAAGAAAATCATCATTACCTTTACAATTAATGCAGCATGACAATGTCAGGATTAGTTAAAACTAGCCGTTGTCAATAGCGTGTGTAACTTTCTTTGTATTTTTATATTGTCATCCCCCCTCCTCTATAAAGGTGGGAGACATTTCTACTGTACCAACAAGCTGAACATACTAGAAAACTGTCACTCTGCCGGAATTGTCCCAGAGTGGCCGTGGATATAGGTGCAGTCACCGAACCACGTAAAAAAATCCTCGTGCTCTCTCTCTCTCTCTCTCTCTCTTTCTCTTTAATTCCTTGCAGATCACCTTATTAAATCCGACCAACCACCAAGACCGACATTCCTTCACCTGAATTAATCACCACCAACCTTGAACTTTATTAATTACCTATTTATTATCCTTCCATCATCACGACCAGAACCGTTAATTAATTACCAAGTTCGCCGTCTGGGCCCCAGAATCTCTGGTTGACCGTTTCTGAACGTCAACAATACATAATTTCTATGATTAGTATCTTCTAACTTTAAAATGTTACGACAAACAAATTAAATTTATCAATTATATTATTTATCCTAAAAATAATTCTCTCCTCTATTTTATTCAATTCAAATACAATGAATGAATTTGATTTATCCGTCCTAACATTTTTAAAGTTATAAGGTAATAATCATAAAAGTTCTGTATATATATGTATGCGTGCACGTGCGAAAATTACTAAATAAAAGCAAACATATGCGAATTTCTCTTTTACTTATTTTACCGATTTGAAAACTTTTCTCAATTCTTAAAATAGGTAAAAGGGAAATTTTATGGTTATTCAAGTAAAGAGTAACTTAGCAGCTAAAGATGGATGCACGAGACTAGCAACTTTTTTATGAAACTGTCTCAAACATATTTATTATGTGTTAGTATAATTAAATGGTGCCATATAATAAAATGGTTAAATGTTTTTGTGAATATAAGTACTATGTAGGATACAACTATTTGAAACTGAAATGAATCGTCACTAAAATATTATTAGATTCAACTAATACTCTAATTATTAAATGATTAGATATTAGAAAATTAAATGTTATTAGTAATAAAAGGAGTGGAATATAGGTTGATATTGGATCATTTTAATTAAATTGAAAGGCTGTAAAGCGAACGTTTCATTAAAGTTTTTCGGTGAGAGAAAGACATTTAGCCAGAAATGATCAGGGTTAGGTTTATCGAACTTAACGAATTAAATGAAGGGCATAACTGTAATTACATTCGAATAGCAAAGAAAATGAGTTGGCAAGCAGAATTACATTACTAACATGCATGCATCATTGGAAAGGAAGAACTGCGAAAATTCTATTGAGGTTTGCCCGGAACTAATCAGAGTTAGATTTATGGATCTTAAAGAATCAAATGAAGAACACAAATGGAGTTACCGTTGCATATAAAAAACAGGAGTTGATAAGTTGAGTTCGTTTGATGAGTTGATGTGCTAGCTTCTTTTTTTAAAAAAAAAAATTATTGAGACTAGTCTAAAATATTGTTAGGACCAGCTACGATATAACTCTAAGGTGCAATTCAAAGATTAACTTTAAAAAAACAAGATTAGTCTGTATATATTATACTTTTAATATCTAAAATTCATTTATCTTCATTTGGTAGTATTATTTTTATTTTAATATCACTTACGATGTAACGGTTGAGAGCTAACGTATTATTTGACTAAATTTTTAATGTTTTACTTGTTAGCTATAAGAATTTTCTCATATATATAGCTTTAAATTAGTCTGTTCTAAGTAGTTAGAAAAGAAAAAAAAAATTCCCATGAATAGTTCTAAAAATGTTAACAAATGCATATACAAATGTAAATATGTAAAAGTAATTTGTTTTCGTTTTTTTTTTCTTTTACGGATGTCATCTATAATGCAGCGATTCAAAACTCAAGGTATGTACTATCAGATTGAATGAGAAATTTAGCTACCGTCAAGTTGCGTTGGATCGCGGTGCTAGTCATTCTTTTATATGTAGCTTTAGATTAGTCTGCCCTAACAAGTTTAAAGACACAGAAGAAAAAAAACTTCTCTTTTGGTAGTTGTAAAATTACAAAAATGTTAACTAACTGCATATTATATATAAAATTATATTATATTATATGTTACTAAATAAGATATTTTGTATATGCCTTGCAGCCTTGCAGGAAATTAAGGCAAGTTTATAGCAAGTAAAGTGTTTCAACAAAAAAAATTCTGAGTGAGACACATAGAAGTAGGCGTTATGAATTGTTTTATAATTCGATAGGTTGAGGCGCATTTTGGTAATTTTTTATTTCGTCTCGATGTAAAATGATGAGGGCAGTGTTAGTAATTTAATGTGAACAATACCTTTTGTAATTGTCCACCCGAACAATTTTTTTTTTTAAAAAAAACACTCGGTTCTGTTTTGTGTGGAATTTTTATAACTTATTTTTAGGAGTTACCTAACCCTATAAATATGAGTTTTATTTTTTATTTTGTTACCAAAATTAAGAGAGCCAGTATTCAGATTTCATATTCTTTGAGTTCTCTATTTTCAGGCATTATTCTTAGGCTAAATTTTTTAGTTTTGTGCCTTATTGTTCCATGCGCTTAGATTATTCTTCATTTTATTGAGACCTTATTTTCTGGCGAGAGTTCAAAAAGATGAGTTAGAGATTGTTTGTTCATAAAAACAAAGTGGGAGATCTAGCTAGGATAGTCAGGATCAATAGTAGAAGGTTTGCAGGTATACAGATAAGAAATCACTCTAAGAGAAATGTGAGTTCAAGAATAGCTTAGAGAATATATACATAAGCCTAATGTATCTTCCGAGATCATTTGGAAAAGGTCTGCAAGTAGATTAAGTAGGATAGGTCAACGGGAGTGAGTTCGAGCTCATTAACTTAAAATTGTACTTATTTATCATCTAGTAAATTTTACAATGAAGTAGTCAAAGGTGTTCGGTCTAGTAGTTTTTTACTTGTTTGGATTTTTTACGTAAAAATCTCGTGTCAAATTTTTTTTCTCCCTCTTTATTTTATTTTTATTGTGATTATTTTAATTTGGTTTAAATTTTTTTATGTCGCAAAAAATTTGATAAGAACCTATTTCCTCCGCCCCCTTATCTTTCTACTTTTTTTTTTCCTCATTAATAATTAGCAACTTTCAATTACATTACCTAACAATTGTTTGTTTTAAAGAGAGGAAAATGATTCCCAACAGGGGTTCCTTTTACATTTATAAATTTATAGAGAGAAAGATGTGATATCAATGAAAATTGAAAATACACAAACTACTTTAGCGACGAGTGCATGTGTTACATTAATAAATAATTGTTTCTTTTAAAGCATGTGATACTAGTACTATACTTATAAATAATTAAAAAAAAAAATACATTAAAAAACTCTTCACAACTCTCTCTTCATTTTTGGTCATATAGGTGCACATTTTATTTGAGCTCATGTGGTTACACGCGTTCTCATCAATCTTAGTGGTGAAGGTTCACACCACACTATATACATTTCACAAACATATGTGAAGAGTTTTCTCTTTGTATTATGAGAGTATGTCTTTTGGTTATAAGGGTCAATATTCAAGTTAAGTGGTGATTATCTCGGTATGTCTTAATTTTGATCTATTCATTGTCAATTTAAAAAAAAAAAAAAACACACTTGTTACACATGTATATTGATAATGTATTATTATGTATTATCTTTAAAATTCATTTGATTAATATAATATTTCATTTACAAATGATTTTTTAACATTACATTATTGTAATAGCTGAATACTATCACTAATGGTTAAGAGTCTACTGAGACTTGTCGAAATTAAACATAAAATAAAGTTTAAAAACTTACTTTCATAACATTATGAGAAGGTATCTAATCCCATAATAAAGGGAGAAAACAATCCACACATGTCGATAACCTCTTGAACTATGAGTGGATATGCATAAGTTTACTTTTAAGTTCCAACATTTATATGTCAAATGTCGAGGAGAAAATATTTCAAGTTCAAGCTTTGACACATCCTCTCCTTAATTTTACTCTTGGGATTAAAAGTAATTTGGTAATTCTTATATATTTTAAATTTTAAATTAATATAGCCTTATCTATAATTATAACTGGCACATCCTTTTTTAACTCAATTGGTTGCGCACCTCCTAACTACTAGGTGTATGGGTGTGATAAAAATCTCACCATCAAGTGCATTTTATAAGCATGTGTGGGGGGTTGTCTCCTTTTATTGTAGGAGTAGTAGACTCCGTCGCTGTGTATATATTGATTAATCACCTTATGCTCTGACAATCTTATGACATGTTAGGTTTTTTTGAAAAAAAAAAAATCTATATTTGTAACTTATAAATAATATTTGTATTTAGTTTTATCCGATCACCACCAACATTCAAACTTGAAAATGTTTGTAATCAAATTTAATAATAAAAATGTCTTTGATTGCTGCCGTTGTTGGTAGGCGATAGCAACCCCTGTGTCTCCTATTGTGTGTGGTATAGGTTCGAAACTCACCCGTCAAATCCAAAAAATATATTATATAATATAATATAATAAATATAATAATAACAATATTTCTCCTAATATTTTGTGTGAGTTAATCTCTCACTCTTGTGTGAGTTTTCCCTAATCTTTGTGTGGATGAATCTCTCTTAATTGGGAGCAGCCCTCCAGACTGCACCACCAGTATTTTATCTTGATTGGTTCTGACAGTTCTATGAGTCAATCTCAATCACAGCTCTCGTACTCAAAATTAATAATAAAAATAATAAAAATACAGGTCACTATCGCTTTTTTTTTTTTGTTAATAAACTATCGCGGAAATTTATTCACATTTGACTCTTGATAGTTGAAAAATCTTACATTTAGATTTACGATCCATTTTCGTTGGAAAACTTAGAACAAAATTAATAGGAAGGCTGAGGACAGCTGAATATATCAAGACCGGCAAATAGCAACGCATAAATGCATTCTTAGCTAAGAAAAAAATGATAAAAAGCGATTGTTCGAAGGGTCTGATGCATGCGTAACATTTATTAATTTTAGTTGTGTCGCGCGAGATCGAAACAGACAAGAGCAATGGGTATCTGGTGGCGAGTGGTAGGTTTCAAAAGAATTAAAATAAGTGCAAGCAGTATTATGTAGGTAGATAGCTAGTGTTCGTTCAATGGCTATTAATGAGCCTTACAGAATATTCAACCGGTGCTTGCAAGTAGGCTTCGGTCTTTCGAGAACGGCAGAAAGCAAATGCAGGTGGAATTTAATAGGCGAAAATTTTGGTGTTAGGCAATGGCTATTCATGAGCCTCACATACGTATATACCTCATTTTAAAGACGTATTGTACTGTTGTACATATGTTTCAAAAAAAAAAGAAAAAATACTTGTTATGTATAATTCATTTTGACGACTCATTAAACATGTTACGACTTATGATTTTTTTTTTTTTTTACACTAGAATATATTATAAGTACGGATATAACAGTTGGGATTTTCAAGTGTACACACTAAAGTGTGGTTCGGGACAAACTTCTGAAAATTAGAACGAGAGTCCTATACAATAGTGGAATATTATCTGAAACTTAACTCACATTAATAAGAGGTGGGGCTCGATCTAGACCTCTCAAAGGAGAGAGAGGGTGGTGGTAACTACCCACTAGCTACATTATGACTTCTGATTGAGTTTTGAGACACACGAAATCTAGACTTCTTGTGGCTAAAATGAATAAAATTTAGAAGCGTCATGATCGACATGAAAGCACAAACACAACCACGTTTATATATTTTATTTTTATATATATATATATATTTTTTATTTTTGTGTAAGATGAAACGTAACCACGTTTTAATATCCTGGTAAGTTTGAATAATTTTTTTTTTAGTGAACCTGGACTGTACAAGAGAATATTATTATTAAAAAATAAAATAAACTTATAATGTGTTTACTTGAAGGATTAGAGAATGAGAATGGGGAATAAGTATGATTCTTAGTGTTTCTTTACTCTAAATTAATCTATAATAAGAATGAAAAATATAGATCTTATACAAATTAGGGGTTGAGGAATGAGATAGTCATTCCTCCCATTCCTCCCATCTCATTGAGGATTATGATTTTCATTTATTTTGAAATATTAAAAACTCTTTTATATCCTTGTTTAAAAAAAAAAAGAAATGAAAAAAAAGTGAGAAAAACTTATTTTAATTTTATCAATGGTTTAATAGATAACATTAACTCATTACTAAAAAACCATTATTATTATTAATAATAAATATTTTAATAAACATAATATTATTAAACAAAAATACACATTTCTTGATGACAACTGAAAAAAGAAAATTCTTGCAAAAATTCTAAAGGAATTCATATTTTTAATTGTTATGTTCGTTTTCTCGACATGGATGAATAGGCCGTCGAAGGCCCAAAAGACAAGTACAGTACTAGGAAACCCAGCCTCCAGGTCGCTGAGACGAGCTCGCTGGGCTCGCGAGCTCGCACCATGGAAAATCTGCCTTGGGACACTTCCAGTCTATGTTCATGTTCGAATCTGTCACAGTATCTCTTCAGCTCGCATAGCCCGTCAGATCGGGGAGCTTGCACCAAACGATACCTTATTCAGCAAGCCATCAGACCCACCTAATTCCCCGATTATGCGCCGGTACCATCTCGACAGTTCCCGAGGAGCATTTAATGCGGCGGCTGCGCATTTAATGAAGAGAAAACTTTACCTGATGCATCTAATGCAGGCGTGTGCATGAAGAGAATAATCATTGCTACAACAATAAATGTAGTATGACTTATGTCAGGATTAGTTGAAATAACCATGATTCGTAACGTGTGTAATACTCAACTGAATCTCCTCATCTCTATAAATAGGGGAGATTTTTATTGTACCAAGAGGTGAACAACACTAGTATTGCCGTCACTTTACCGGAATTTATTCAGAGTGACCCATGGACGTAGGCGCACTCTCCGAACCAAGTAAAAATTGTTGTCTTTGCATTTATTCTTCTCCCTCATTTCTTTATTAATTGCTCCATCACTATCACCCATCTACCTTAACCAATATTTAACTTCTTTTTATTGTGCTCTACCAACCTTAAATCGTATTTATTGCCATTTATTACCATGTTCGTGGTCTGGACTTTTGAATCTCTCAGTCGACTGTTTCCGGACGTCGACATCTTTTGTCACTGGAAGGAGGACCCAACAACGACTTGGTAACTTCTTCATTAGCTGATTTCTTTTCAACCATTTTCATTTCACCAAATTGTAATGGCTAGAGTAAGAACGACAAGAAGTGTCGGTGTGGTGGATGAGCGACCCGAGGGCTAGGAAGACCAGCAAAGCTTCTTACCTTTTAGGGAACAGGTAGCTCAGGAGTGGCGACAACATCAGCAAACTTTGGAGGATACGATGAGGCAACTGACTGAAACAGTTAGGGCGCTAACGGAAGTTCAAACCCGCGTTGTGCAGAGGTGGGCGGAGGTCGCGCCCCCCAGAAGAGCTCACCAACATCCCACAGAGGAAATCCCAACCCCGAAAGGAGTAGTTGGCAGGGACAGATCGCTATCTGAAGAGTCCGTCCGCTCCTCGAACTTGAACCCAAGAAGGGATAAACGACGAGCTCAAAAATGGAGACCTTACCTCACCCAGCTGACATAAGAGTGAGGGTGAGCCACGAAGGTGACCAATATGTTGAAGATAGCCGGGGGTATGAACGAGCTCGCGAGCACCGTGATAGTCATGAGCCCGAGCTGCGAAGAGGCTCGCGACAGGTAGAAAATTTTGATGGGATATACAGGTTGCGAGATCGTCATGCAGGTGAGCAAGAAAGTACCAGCAGACGAAGTTATACCCGGCGACCTCAATCCCAGGATCCAATGGTGGAGGAATTATTACAGAGGGTCCAACAGTTGGAGGCCCGATTTGGACCTCAAAGCCCGAAAGAACAGAATGATGATACGGTCCCATTCAATAGGGAAATAGAGATAGAGCCTCTACCGCCCAAGTTCAAGCTTCCGAGCATTCCACCTTACAATGGGTGAAGCGACCCGTATGACTATCTGGACGTATTCAACGTACAGATGGACCTGTAGACGAACAACCCTCTGGTCAAGTGTCGAGTTTTCCCAGCTACCCTGGGAGATGCCTCGTGAGCCTAGTTCAAGAGCCTCCCAGCTCACAGTATATGAAGTTGAAAGGAATGCCAGCAGAAGTTCCTTAATCATACAAGGCCCTGAGGAAGCAGCTCGCGCCTCCATGCCAACTCGCTACCATATTTCGGAGGCAAAATGAGTCCCTAAAGGATTACATCACCCGGTTCAAGGATGAGTTGAGCAATGTTGAAGCACCCTCAGATGAGAGCATTATGACAGCAATTTCTGCAGGACTCCGAAAAGACGGGAAGCTCTATGAAAGCATCTACAAGTCAACGGTAAAAGACCTGGGTGAGTTCTACGAGCGGGCTGCCGAAGAGATCAGGTGGGAGGAAGCTTTCGGACTGAAAAAGCCCAGTAACCAACGGGGTGAAGCAAGCAGTTCCCACCAGGGGAAGAGAAAAGGCCACGGTGGGGACGGACACAGTGAGCAGAGGTATCGCTCTGCTAATGTAGTGGTGAAGCGCACTAGGCCTGAGCAGATAAGGAAACGACCTCCACGCGGAGGCATATATGGAAATTATAGCGTTCTGTCAGACACACGGGACCGGATCTTTGCCACAGAAAGGAATATGGAAAATTTTGGGAAACCACACACTACATGAGTCCCGAGCAGGCTCAGGGACCCGAGGAAGTTTTGTGTCTATCACAACGAAACTGGGCACAACACCTCAGATTACTGGTAGCTGAAAGACGTTATTGAAGAACTAATCAGGTGAGGTCGCTTGGGAGAGTATGTAGTGCGACCTGCAGGAAGGCGACCTCAACAACAGCGTCCTCAAAACCAACATCAGCAGCCAAAGCAGCAACAGCCCCAGCGAGCTCCCGAGCAAGAGCACGAGCTTGCAGTAAGAACTATCTTTACTATTCATAGTGGTCCTCACATTGCAGGTACTTCAAACAGGTCGCACCAGAGGTACGTGAGGAAAGTCAATCACATCTTGCTGGCAGATCATAGCGGAGTAGAGGGACTGGCTAAGAAAGCAAAAGTATCATCAGATGACATCGTATTTACTAAGGAAGATACGAGGGGCGTACACTAGCCTCATAATGACGCTATAGTCATCCGAGCTAAAATTAACAACGCCGAGGTGCGGCGGATCATGGTGGATACCGGGAGCTTTGTCAATATAATGTACAGGGACTGCTTTGACCAGATGGGGTTGGGAGCCGAGCAACTAATGCCTTCACCAGAACCTTTATATGGCTTCACAGGAGATGTTGTAACCCCAGTGGGCCAAATCAGGCTGCCGCTCACCCTTGGAGAACCAGGTCGGCAGGCCACTGTGCTAGCAGACTTCCTAATCATTGACGACCCATTAGCGTACAACGTGGTCTTGAGGCGACCCTCCATGAACGACCTGGATATGGTAACCTCCACCAGAACACTTACGGTTAAGTTTCCAGCTCCCAGTGGGATAAGATGCGTTCGAGGAGAGCAGCACCTAGCTAAACGTTGTTACGAGGACACCGTTAAGATGGGGATCAAAGGGAAAAAGGTAAATGTGGTATCAGGTGGCGAACCACAAGTTGCGACTGAGACAGGAATAAGCCACGATCTCGACCCACACAAGGTAGATACAGATCGAGTTACAAGACCCATTGAAGAACTGGAGGATGTGCAAGTCAGCGAGACAGATCCAGAAAGATGCTTGAAGCCGGGACAAGACTTAGCTCAAGAGGTCCGGACCCAGCTCGCTGACTTCCTGAATGGGAATCTAGACGTCTTCGCATGGAATCACGAGGACATGGTGGGGATAGACCTTAAGATCATGTGCCACAGGTTGAACATAGATCCCCTCAATTAGCCAGTTCGCCAGAAGAGGAGGCCAATGACGCCAGAACGGTATGCTGCCCTGAAGGAGAAAGTAGAGAAACTGTTGATGAACAAATTCATCCGTATAGCTCATTATCCAGTTTGAGTGACCAACCCAGTCCTCGTGAAGAAAAAGAACGAAAAATGGGGGACATATATTGATTTCACTGACTTGAATAAGGCCTGCCCAAAGGACAACTTCCCTTTGCCCGGGATCGATCAGCTTATGGACGCGACAGCCGGGCACCAGCTCCTGAGCTTCATGGATACTTACTCGGGCTATAACCAGATCCCTATGAACCCGAAAGACGAGGAGCACACATCGTTTGTAACTGATCGAGGCTTGTATTGTTATAAGGTAATACCCTTTGGACTGAAGAATGCAGGGGCGACCTACCAACGCCTAGTCAATGTGATGTTTCAGGAGCAGATCAGGAAGACTATGAAGGTATATGTGAACGACATGTTGGTCAAATCTAAGCGAGCAGCAGACCATATCCGCGACCTGAATGAGACTTTCCAGATCCTGAAAAGTTACCAGATAAAGCTAAACCCATTAAAGTGCGCCTTTGGAGTGACATCTGGTAAGTTCCTTGGCTTTATGGTGAACAACAGGGGAATTAAGACCAACCTAGAAAAGATCAGGGCACTAATCGAGATGAGGTCCCCAGCTCGGATTAAAGATGTTCAAAGCCTCAACAGTCAGGTCGCAGCTTTCAACAGGTTCATTTCCAAAGCCACAGATAAATGCATTCCTTTCTTCGAAGCAATAAAAAAGTCGAAGAACTTCGAATGGACCGAACAATGTAATGAGGCATTTCAACAGCTGAAAGGGTATATGGGCCGAGCTCCCCTTCTGTCAAAATCAAAGGAAGAAAAAAAGCTCTTCCTATACATAGGAGTATCTGAGCACGCATTAAGTGCAGCATTGGTGAGAGAGGAAGAAAAGATGCAACTATAAGTGTACTACATTAGTAAAAGGCTGGTCGACGCAAAAATCGGGTATTCACAGATAGAAAAATTGGCATATTGCCTGGTGATCGCGTCAAGGAAGCTACGACCTTACTTCTAGGCCTACCAAATCGAGGTCCTCACGCAGCACCCTTTCAAGCAAGTCTTTCAAAAGTCAGACACCTCGGGTAGGTCACTCAAATGGGCCGTAGAGCTCGCACAGTTCGATATTGAGTACAAGCCCAGAACGGCAGTCAAGGCCCAGGCCCAAGCCCTAGCGGACTTCATCGCTGAATTCACAAGACCTATAGAGGAACAGACCGAGATCGTAGATGGCTCGACGTGGGAGCTGTACGTGGATGGATCCTCCAATGAACATAAGTCAGGGGCTGGAGTGTTGTTGATCAGCCTTGAAGGTCACAAGATCCTCAGCACCCTAAGATTTGAGTTCCAGACCACCAACAATGAGGTCGAATATGAAGCATTGCTCGCTGGACTCCGCTTGGCAAAAGAAGTGAGAGCTGAACAGGTAAAGGTTTCTAGTGATTCTCAGCTCGTGGTATGCCATGTTCGGGGTGAGTACCAGACCAGGGGACCTAAGATGGCTAAGTGTCTCTAGAAAGCCAAATAGTTACTGGGCGTTTTACAAAAGTTTGAGGTAAGTCAGATTCCACGAGCTCAAAACTCTTATACAGATGTGTTAGCTCGCTTGGCAACCACCCAGGATGCAGACTTCTTGGGATCCGTACCAGTAGAGATCCTGTCAGCGCCTAGCATAGAAAGAAAATAGGCATTGATGACCAGTCCACCCCGACTCTTGGATGACACAATTGCTAAACTACTTGCAGGAAGGGAAGCTATCAAATGACAAGTTAGAGGCTCGTCGCCTGCGAGCTAGAGCAGCTCGTTACTGCATTTACGATGACAGGTTATACAAGAAGGGATTCACAGCCCCACTTCTGCGATGTATTGATGGCCAGGACTATGAGGTCGTGCTGAGAGATATACATACTGGTCATTGTGGAAACCATGCAGGAGGGCTACCTTTAGCTCAAAAAGCACTCAGGTAGGGATTTTATTGGTCGACTATAAAGCAGGATATCATTGACCTAGTCAAGAAATGTGACAAATACCGAAGGTTCGCCAAAGTCCCGTGAGCTTCGCCGGCCTACCTTCAGCAAATGGTGAGTCTATGGCCTTTCGCGATCTGGGGAATGGACTTAATCGGACCTCTGCCAACAGCTCGTAGAAGGTGCAAGCATGCAGTGCTCAATATAGATTACTTTACTAAATGGGCCGAGGCTAAGGAACTTGCAGAGATCTCCACTGTGAAGATAGAGAAATTTGTGTGGAGTAACATCATTTACAGGTTTGGAGTTCCTCAGCAGCTCGTGACTGATAATGGGACGTAGTTCACTAGCGAGCAATTCATCAACTTCTGCAACGAGCTCGGGATAGTGAAGAGCTTCTCAACTGTAGATCATCCTCAAGCCAACGGCCAGGTCAAAGTTGTGAATAAAATCATCAAGCAGACCTTGAAGACCAAGCTTGAAGCAAGGAAATAGACTTGGGTGGATGAACTACAGAAGGTACTTTAGGCTTACAGAACAACAGCTCGCAGCTCTACTGGCGAAACCCCATTCTCTATGGTATTCGGGTCCGAGACCATGACCCCTGCAGAGTTTGAAGTCACTAGCCAGCGGAGAGCATCGTTTCGACCTCAAGACAATAATGAGCTGCTCGCTACCAGCTTGGACTTAATCGAATGAGCAAGGGAGACAACTCGCATGAGGGTAGCAGTTTATCAACAAAGGGTCGCCAGATACTATAACAAGAAAGTCCGAGCTCGGAGCTACAAGACCGGTGACCTAATTCTGCGACTAATCCTATCCACATCGCAAAACCAGTGATGGTACGCTCGGCCCGAACTGGGAAGATCCTTACCCCATCAAGGAGAATCTGGGAAACGACGCTTATCACTTGGCCAATATGGATGGATCTGAATTTCCACGGGCCTAGAATACGGAGCATTTTCGTCCCTACTACACCTAAAACTGTTAGCTCGCTCTATAACTTTTGTATATAATTCACTTTGATGACTGTCTATAAAGTGATTTCACTTGTTTTGTTGTTGTATGTACAATGTCCAATACAGAAAGCAAACTAGTTGAACAAGCGAAGTGTAATTATTATAAAGAGCAACGGCTATTGGAATTTACTTCTATTAAGCGAGCTGCCATTCATTATCCATCGCTTCTTGAAGCTATTTCTACAACTATCTAAGAAATCATTCACGACCAAAAAACATGCGGTGAACGCTTCCACCAATCATATATGTTTTTAAGGATGCTTCCGCAATCAATTTTCCATTTTCGAAATACTGATTATTCTGCGCGACCTTACTTTTGCAATCGACAAGTTGAGATATTTCGTACACCGTGGTTATTTTCTACGATCTGCGAGCTATCTATGATTCTGATTGATGGATAATTATTGCCAACGCTTCCTATAGCGCCATCGCGATTTGCGAGCCGATTTCTCCCTATCTACGAAGCATAATTACTCTTCCTTTAGCGTCCTCGCGATCCGCGAGCTATATTCTCTTATAATCTGCAAGACATAGCTATCAGCAACCAATGATCTCCGCGCTCCGAAGGTACTGCATGTGGAAGGAGTTGCCATCAAGGCACTCTGGAAGGTACTACCCAAGGAAGTGCTTATTATATGCTCCCTTGAAGGTGATCCTGCAGATGGGGAAGCCATCTAGATATAACTTGTGGAGGGAGCTGTCGTTTGTATGCTCTGAAGGGGATTATCTGGGAACTATGATTACTGCGCTTTGGAAGGCGATTGCCTGTGGAAGGAGTTGCAATGAGGGTCTCGCCTGTGGAAAGGGCTGCTATCTGAAAGCACCCTGGAGGGCATCATTAGGGACCCGTCAACAGTATAAAAGGTCTCACCTACAAAAGTGGTTACGTTCTACATGCCCTGAAGGGTACAATCGGGACCTCCAATCAATCGAAGACCTCGCAAAGGGTGCGACCTGCAAGCTGCTACCACAGAGCTTGCAAAAGGTGCCACCCGCGAGTCGCCATCAGAAATCTCGTAAAAAGCACGACCTGCAGAGCTGCTACCAAAGGGCCTGCCAAATGAGTGGCCTGCGAGCTAACCTCGCGAGAGGAGCTGCCTGTGGTCAAACGGTCTCGCGAGAGGAGCTGCCCATGTTGGGAGCTGCCTGTGATCATGGACGCATGGTCTAGCGAGAGGGGCTTTCCTAGCTGAGAGCCGCCTGTGATCGTAAACAAATGACCTCGCGAGAAGAGCTACTCGTGTTGGGAGCTGCACATGAATCACAGATTGATACGAAGTGCATCAGCAACTGAAACCATCAAAGTTCGGGAAAATACTAATATGAGCTTGTGGAATTTTGACGTAGAGTAAGCTCAAAAACACTTACTTAAATGAGTACTTCACGAGCTGTAAGTACTTGTCTAGATTAAATGTGTCATCATGTGCTAACATGCGACTAAATCGCTTGCAGGTCGAAAGCTTACGAGCTAGCATATTATCATGATTATGATATATTTGTTAATAGATGTTAATTATGATATGTCTATTAATAGATATTGATTACGATATGATTGTGATAATGGCTCGTTATAAATCAATGAGTATCATATGTCTGCTATGCATGCTCTATACTTTGTTGAAAAAGTTAAAAATTGTAGGGAAAATTTAATGAAATGATCCCGACCTGCGAGATCGCTATCCATCACAAATAAAGCCCTCATCAAGGAGGAAAAATTTTAGTAATTACAAACCGAATAAAAGAAAGAAAGCTAAGAATCTGTCTAAGTATGGCAGGTGTTTCTAAAGGAGACTGGTCCGATGGGGCCTCTAGCGGAGTCTCTGTTGCAGGAGGATCCTGAAAAGTTGAAGGTTCATCAGGGACTGGAGCTGGATCTGGCGAAGGGCGTAAAGGTGTTGGTTGATCAGCTAGAGAAGCTGGAGAAGTACCGCCCTGTTGCGTGCCCTGAGTACTAGCCACATGCTCCGCAAACCTCTGAATCGTTGTGACCGTCGTCGACCCAAAAAACGAGTAATCTATGTCCGGATGGCGCCGCCAAATTGTATACAAGAAAGCATTCTCAGTCCCTACGGTAGCTTCCTCTTGCTCTTGAGCGACTCGGGCTTCAGCGCGCTCCTCTGCTTGGGCGATCTCTTCTCGTGCCCCAGCGAGCTCATCCTTGAGTGCAGTGGCCTCCTGCTGATATTGGCTGGCTTGGTTCCCCATAGTTTCGACTTTCTTCTCCGAGGTCTCGACCTTCTTCTCAGCAGCTCTGGCTCGCGCCTCAACAGCACTCAGCTCGCTCTTAACCTTCATCAGCTCTTCATGAATCTTGCTGACTTCAGAAGTCGTTGCTTCTCGACGAGCTATTTCTTGGGACAATGCCTCATCAGCATCTTTAAGCTTGCCCTCTAGCCTTCGATGCTCCTTTTGGAGGAGGTTCACTTCATCTTGCAGCCTTTTTCTCTCCTCCTCGAGCTATTCTTTAGCCACCCTGAAAGCTGTCTTCTCGCCCAGCTGGTCCTTGACCTCCTTTATTAGCTTCATCATTGTCATGCCAGCCTGGAAAAATGGAAAATGTTAGACTCAAACCAGAGGAACTCAGTAAGAACGAAAGAAACTGAAGCTTACCAGCGCAATATTGCAAACGCCATAGCCGACCAACTTCGAACCTCCGACATTCGGCTTGTGAAGCTTTGGGTTGCGGTTCCTCAGAACGTCAGGCGCAGAACCCAGAAAATGGTTAAAGTACTCCATCTCCGCTGCCATATCAGCTTGAAGCTCGGGTCATCAGATGACCTCCTTATCGGTTCCTCAGATTGCCCTGGAACCTCGGTACTTGGACCCCTACCAATGATGATCGCCTCCGGCTTCCTGACTTTAATGATATTTTGGCACTCGGGGGCTGGGAGTTCAGCTATGCTTTTTCCCTTTTTTCTGATTAAGGGCTCGAGCTTTGGTGAAGTCGAGCTCTCTCAGTGGAAGCCCTGGCTCTCTTAGGCACGGATGGACCGACCTTTTTCTGCCCCTTAGGCTTGGGGGCTTGTGTCTTAGTTGCTGCCGCCGTCTCGACCTGAGGAGCAACTGCATCAGTAGGCTGTGGAGGCACCTGTTGAGAAGGATCTGGCGACGTATCCTCTACGACCACGACCTCCGGTTCCCTAGGCGTTGCCACATCACTGAAGGGAGGAACATTTAGAACAAATCTATTTATGTCGTCAGAGGAAGTACTCGTGGTTGAGCTTGAAGAGTTTTCTGGAGAAGACTCGGGCTCAAAAGTTGGAGGAACCACGAAGACTGAAGGCACCTCACTCTTCTTTCCGCGGACCCCTAGATCGCGGTTTATGTTCAAGTGAGGACTAGTGACCGATGGGGCGAGGCCGTAAGATAGCAGCTCAGAGCCTGAGGGAAACAGGTCGTCGCTATTAACCTTAGCTGCTGTAAAGGCCTCTAAAATCGCGGTCTCTTCCCCGGTAAGATTGATCCTGCTGGTAGAAACCTCTGCAAAACAAGAACGAGCTCGTTAAATAAATAAATAAATAAAAGAGTTCTGCGAGCTAGGGTCCGTCGCTACCTGGGTTCAAGACAAAAGAACGATTCTGCAGATTACAAATAGAAAGACAAGAGACAAAAATCCAGTGGGACTTATAGTCCTCCACGTTGGACTTGGTGCAACTTTTGGGTAGATATTGTTTGAAGTTAGAGTTACAGGCTGAGATGTAGTATAACCCGTCCCTTTGATTGGTCTGCCTACTGTGAGTCCCCTTGAAGCTGTAAAGGTTGCGGATGATGCAAGGAGTAGGAGGCCCAAGCTCGTTCTTGATGAAGGCTGCCAAGGCAGTCAGCTGAGCGTATGAGTTCGGAATCAGTTGGAACGGGGCCAGTTTCAGATCATTTAACAGGTCTATAAGATAGCTGTGGATGGGGAACCTAAATCCGAGCTCTATGTGCTCGCAACTGATTGCAATAAAGCCAGTGGGCGGGAAAGCCGTTATCACGCTCGTGTGGCATGTTAGCTCGGCACCCCAAGGGGAAGTCAAATTCTCGAGCCAAAGCCTGTAAAGCCGAGAGATCTAAACTAGAAGCAGTGTGGTAGAAGGGCACTCGAGCTGCTCTCCCTTCGGCCACAGGTCGACAGGTCAAAGGCCCAACTCGCCCCATGGGCTCCCCTACGACCTCACCACTTTGGGAAGCCGGGCCCTGGGTAGCTCTAATTGACTGATCTACTTGCTCCTCGGAAGCAGAAGCCTCGTCACCGACCTGACGACCACTGCGTGAACGACCTGACATCTACAGAACAAAAGGAATGACATCAGAACGCTGGAGGCATACTGAACCTAGCGAGCTACAACAAGGGATTCCTAAAGCTGTTATCCTATGTGTCAGGTCGCACGCTACACCATCAGAAGTGGTGGAGGCCCAGAATGTAGGCCCATCAGGTAAAATTTCCTAACATCTAAATTTCTAACCCTTTGTCTACAGGAATTCTATCGAACAGTTCAAGAACAGGTCATTCAAAATCAAAAATACCTAGACCATATCAACAAATGACAAAGGATTCAAACAATCAAAAGTCACAGGCAACGCACACAATGTACAACTCCAAACGTGAGAACTTCAGAAGCAGGCATCACAGTTCACTGATGGTAAGACCATTTCAGTAAATGACAAGATTATCACAAGCAGCATATCGAGCAATCTAAGCCAAGAATGTGAATTTAAGCTTTGAAACAAGAGCAAGCTAAGCACTCGAGCAAAGTTCAAAACCAGAAAACAAAATGCATACTGAATACCAGAAACAACTAGTTAGATGCGAAGAGGTAGAGTCAAGTGACTTACTGTATATGCTCGAGATGAAGTCTGGACATTGAATGATGAGTTTGAAGAAGTCTGTCAAGAAAACATAGGAAAAAATCTCGAAGAAGAAGTCTAGTAACGTTTTGTCTTGAGGAAGCAAAAGTGGAAAATGAAAGTGACACCTGACTTATATAGGCTCAAGCCCCGACCCCCTGGCCGTTCGATTCAGCAAAAAGGGTAACCGCCACAGATCTGACGGTCCAGCGCAGACTTCGGTCCTTTGCCATCATATCTGTGTCAGTTACAAGACGTGAGCATTTAATGCGTATGGCCCGAGACGTGGTGGCGGTTTCAGGAATCTGCATGATCGCCACATGTCAAAAGTAACGGGTCAGGAAACAAAGCGATGCCTCATGAGCTCGTAAACGGGCACCAGATGTATTTTGAATTAGCTCCCAGTCTGCAAGTCGCACTAAGAGTTGAGGGGCTTGTGTTATGCCCGTTTTCTCGACATGGATAAATAGGTCGTTGAAGGCCCAAGAGACAAGTACAGTACTAGGAAGCCCAGAAAGCCCAGCCTCCAGATCGCTGAGACGAGCTCGCACCATGAAAAATCTACCTTGGGACACTTCCAGTCTATGTTCATGTCTGAATCCGTCACAGCATCTCTTTAGCTCGTATAGCTCGTCAGATCGGGGAGCTCGCACCAAATGATACCTTATTCAGCAAGCCATCAGACCCACCTAATTTCCCGATTCTGCGCCGGTACCATCTCAACAGTTCCCGATGAGCATTTAATGCAGTGGCTGCGCATTTAATGAAGAGAAGACTTTACCTAATGTATTTAATGCAGGCATGTGCATGAAGAGAATAATCATTGCTACAACAATAAATGCAGTATGACTTATGTCAGAATTAGTTGAAATAACCATGATTTGTAACGTATGTAATACTCAACTGAATCTTCTCTTCTCTATAAATATGTGAGATTTTTACTATACCAAGAGGTGAACAACACTAGTATTGTCGTCACTCTACCAAAATTTATTCAGAGTGACCCGTCGACATAGTCGCACTCACCGAACCACATAAAAATTGTTATCTTTACATTCATTCTTCCCCCTCCTTTCTTTATTAATTGCTCCATCACTATTACTCATCTACCTTAACCAACATTTAACTCTTTTTTATTGTGCTCTACCAACCTTAAACCGTATTTATTGCCATTTATTACCACGTTCGCAATCTGGATCTTTGAATCTCTTAGTCGACCGTTTCCAGACGTCGACATTAATCAAGAACATTTTTGTTTATTTTAGACAATTTATTCTAATTCCTATTTAAGATAAACATTTTAAAAGGAATATTGTTGATTCTTATTACGATTCTTGTAATTGCAATAAATAATTTATTTTGATTCCGATATATCAATCTGATTTCAAGCTAACCCGATTCTAGATCATTTCGATTCTAATTCATTCTGATTACGTATTGGTAAATGTACCATTAGTCATAAGAGATATAAGTAAATTTTACCACATAAAAATGCATGTTCAAAAGTAATATATGGACAAAAGAAGAAAGGGATTTATGCAGAAGTACCCTTATGACAATAAGGCTCATTAAATTTGCCATCCTTTGATAATTTTCAATATATGTTAATTATGAAAGAAATGACAATTTAATTTTGAAAGAAATGAAAAGGAAACAATTTCTTATGATATTTAGTTTTTATAAATTAACAAATACAATTTTTTTTAATGATAATTAACCTTTTAATATAAATGATAAATAAGCACATCACTTAGTACAAAATAGTTGAACATTTTCCTATTTATTAAGGTGTTGGTAGAAGCAGACCTACCTTAGGACTAGAGAGGGCATGTGTGCCCCTATAAATATTTTGAAAATTGATTAAGTTAATAATATTAGTTATTAAAAATTTAAATATATTATATATATTATATATAATTTGAAGTAGACAAAGATCATATTCCTTAAACAGTGTTGTTGGCTTAAGGCATGTTTTCTTGAAGTAGATACGCTCACTGGCAGAATATGGTGCAGTCGGTTTGAAACTCGCCTTCTTTAGTATCTGTTATTGGTAGGGATGGCAATCCGGGTTGACGGGTCGATTGGACACGACTCGAACACGACCCGATAATTTTTGACACGACACGATAAGGAAACAGGTTGAACTCCCTCAACCCGAACACAACACGATTACTAATGGGTCAACACGAAAATGACACGATTAACCCGTTTCTTTACGGGTCGTTAACGACCCGTTAATGACCGTTAATGATCCGTTTAATCGATACGAATAATAACCCGTTTATGACCCATTTAATGATAGTTAATACATTTAAATTTTAATATAGATCTAATAAAAATTAAAATTGAAATAAAGATATATAAGACCTAAAAAATACAATCATCCACAAATACAATCCAAACCATAAAAATACAAATGTTTACAAAGATGATTATAAAAATATCTTTCCAAATATAGTCTTTCATATTTAAAAAAAAAAAACAATATAAAAAATATATTCGCAAATGTAGTCTTTTATAATAGAAAAATAACATCAAGCGTTGATTGTATCCGCCAAACTAAAACTGCCAAAAGATAATAATTAAAAGTTAACTAATTAGGAAATTATACATTTATACATAAAAAAAATATTTTAACAAATATTGTATCAAAACTGTTGACGTTCGGAAACGGTCAACCTATAGATTCAGGGGCCCAATACCTGCAATCAGAAAGCACACCAAAGAGAGGAGAGATGAAGAACAAGAGAAGGAACACTGAGATTTTTTACGTGGTTCAGCAAAAAATGGTGCCTACATCCACGGGTCACTCTCAATATCTCTTTTCAGAGTGACTATAATACTAAAAAATTTTCAACCCCTTTACAATAAATTTTCCCCCTATTTATAGAGAATGAGGGATTATAATTGAGTGAAGTAAACGTAAAGAAATCAACTACTCTGACATAACATTTATTACATTGACTAACAACTCTGTCATAGTCATACTGCATTAATTGCTCCTCGGGATCTGAAATAGCATGGAGCTCGCTGGTACGAGACCTGAGAGCTGAGGAGCTGAGCTAGCTGAGAGCTGCGAGCTGGAAGCTGAGGAGCTGAGCTAGTTGAGAGCTGCAAGCTGCAAGCTGAAACTGGGAGCTCGAGCTAGCTGAGAGCTACGAGCTGGATGCTGAGAGCTGAGCTAGCTGCGAGCTGGAAGCTGAAACTGGGAGCTCGAGCTGAGAGTTGAGAGCTGGAGCTGCGAGCTCGAGCTGAGAGCTGGAAGCTGGAAGCTGGAGCTGGGAGCTCGAGCTGAGAGTTGCGAGCTGGAGCTACGAGCTCGAGCTACGAGCTGGAAGCTAGAAGCTGGAGTTGGGAGCTCGAGCTGAGAGCTGCGAGCTGAAGCTACGAGCTCGAGCTGAGAGCTGCAACCTGGATGCTGAGGAGTTGAGAGTTAAAAGCTGTGAGCTCCATCCTACTAGCTGAGCTGAAGGTAGCTGCGAGCTGAGGAGCTGAGAGCTAGCTAGCTGCGAGCTGAGAGCTGAGTGTTGAGGATTCTGGGCTTCTTCTCTTGGGCTCGCTCATTGGGCCTTTTCCTTGGGCTTTTACCAGCCCATTTTTGTAGTCCCAAAAATACTCATAACAAAAACCAATAAAATTTTACCATTACATGGCAATTTGTGATGAGATGAAGTGTAGAGATGAAGTTTGAAGACTTATTTTTAGGTTAGGGTTTGAACTTTGAAGGATATATATAACTACCACTAAAATTACATAACTACCCCTCTAAAATAAAATTATTTTTTTACCCTTATCTAACGGGTCAACCGGTAACCCGTTAAGTAGAATACGAACCCGACACGATAATTAAACGGGTTAGGTGGGTTAACCCGTATATTTACCTAATCCATTAATACTCAACCTTAACCCGTAATAATCGTATCGGTTTCGTGTTGACCAGTCGTGTCGGGTTCCAAATTGCCAGTCCTAATTACTGAGTTGGATACCCCCACCCCCTCCCCCCCCACCCCCTTCCTCAAACCCAAAAAAAAAAAAAAGTACAATTCATTTATATGTAATTTTTGAAGAAAATTAAATAACAAATATAAACTGATATTGGTGGCATAAGGTTTGATCTTCCTTTTATATATATCATCATAGTTCAATTCCCCACCATAACAAATATATATATATATATATTTCAAAACTATCATAATTTTTTTCCTCATTTTTTATTTTTCAAAAAATATGCACGGTACACAGTTTAATCCCCCACCATAATATATAGTATTTTTTTCTAAAAAATATATCGTATATAGGTTTGAACCATAAAAAAAAAAAAAATGATAAAAATATACTGTGAATTCTTTTTCTTCTACATAAACTATTTTATATGACAAAATTTACAAGTAAAAAAATTCATATAAACTATAATTGTTTTTATCTTTAATTTTTATTTTTATTTTACTTTGTTATAAGGTATTCTCCTAAAATAAATATCTGGATCCGTCACTGGGTGTTGGAGATTCAATTCCTATCAAACACATACAAACATTGTCAAGTCTTTAATCAATGTCAACTTTAAAAAATAAATATTAACGCCGAATAAGATTTTTATGCATGATACAAGCTGACTACTTTCTTGAATAAAAAACATGCCGGCTCGGCAATTTGTTTCGTTGTTTGTAACGATGGAACAGAATACATGCTTAATGGTGCTTATCAAATTTATCAATGAGAAGCTAATCATATTTATATATTTATTCATCAATGAGCGCACCCAAAATGCAGGGTGTTTTCTGATTCCATGCCTTCCTTCAACCTCGCCAGTATCATAAATTATTTTGAAACCTTTTGGAGATAAAATTATATTGGCGGCATCCAAAAGTTTCTGTCAACTAATGCCGCAAATTATTTCAAAACTTTTTGAAGATAAAAATTTATAAGCGGCATCCAAAAGTTTCTACAAATTGCTTTTAACAAATTTAATTTTTTTTTTCAAATACTACTTGTGGTGGGGTCCTATATCATTATTCGACTAATAAACTTTTTTTTATCATCAAACCATATTGGATTATGATAATAAATTTAAAGTTAAAAATATAAAAATATCATTATCATAGTCACCGTTAAAATAACATTACAAAATAAAACATATCACAAAATATGTAATAAATGTCTCTTAAAAAAAAAAATAATAATAAATGACATTTATCATAAGAGTTAAATACACAATACCTCTCTAAAGTTTACTTAAATATAGACACGCGAACATTTTCGTTTTTGTAACATTGTATCCCCCTATTAACAATGAACGTTGGATGCTGTTAGGAATGACATGGGTAAAATGGTAATTTTATACTTATTTAAAAAATAAAAATAAAATACATATTTTATATTTAAAAAATAATAATTTTTACAATTTTATGAAAATATAAACAAACAAAGGAATTAAAAAATATATGAAAAAAGAAAAGAAAATGAAAAAAAAAAAAAACTGATAAGAAAACAATCTACAATCTTTATCATCTTCATCGTTGCAATCGAAACCATCAACTTCATTATCACAACCAAATCAAAACCATCATCTCCATCATCTATATCGTCTCAACCAAATCAAAACTCTCCATCTTCTCCCTCTTCTCTCTCTCTATCCTTTCTTTATTCTCTCCCCTACCTAAATTTCTGGGCTTCAATTTAATTGGAAACCTAGAGTTTTTGGGTTTCTAGGTTTCCAAAGGTTTCCATTTGTCTAGAAACCCAAAATTAGGTTTCCATTTCGAATGCAAACACAATTTCTAGGTTTTCAATTGTCTCTCAATCTCCCATGGAAACCTAGACCATTATCAATCTTCCAATCCATCATCAAAAACCCCTAAACCATTATCAATCTCACAAACCATCATCAGTCTCCCAAATCATCATCAATCATTAGACAAACATCATCAATCCAATTTTTTTTAAAAAAAAATAGGGAAAAGGAGAGATGATAGTGTCAAGAGATAGATATAGAGCTTGATGATAAAGAAGGAGAAGGAGAAATTTTACGAGAGATAGTGAAGTAGAAGTTTTACGAGCTTGATGTCTGGATGTGTTTGATTGAAGGTGGTTGGTTTTGATTACATATGAAAATAGGTCTGGTTGTGTTTGGTTGAAGGTAGATAAGTTGGGTTTGATTGCAGATGAAGATGGGTCTAGACGAGTTTGGTTGGAGGTCGATGGGTAAGGATGCTTGGTCTCCAGATTTTAATTGATGGTTGAAACAATTTTTTTTTATTTAAAAAAACTTTTTTCTTTTAATTTTTTTAATGATGTCCACCGTCCATCAATGATAGACGGTGGACATCATTTTAATTTTTGTTTTAAGAAAATTATTGATATTTTTAAAATTTTTTAATTTTTTTCAAATTAATTTCTACCGTCCATCTCAAGGTGGACGGTAGAGATGTTATGAAAAAATATTTTCATTTAATTTTCTAATTTTTCTTTAATTTCTAGAATTTTTATTTTCAAATTGATCTCCACCATCCATTTTTAAGATGGACGGTGGAGATCTGATTAAAAAATATTAAATTTATTTTAAAGTTTTTAAATTTATTTTTTAGAAAATAAAAATCATAAAGTTAAGGGCATTTTAGTCATTTTACGTAATAGTTGGTCAAACTTCGTCTTTAACACTGGTTGACTGTTAACAGGGGGGTACGGTGTTATAAAAATGAAAATATTTACGTGCCTGTATTTGAGTAAACCTCAGAGGGGTATTGTGTAATTAACTCTTATCATAAATGAGTACGTTTAATATGAAACAACGGACTTAATCACAGTCAGAATACCAATAAATCATCAACATAAATTGTAGAGTACTTTTAATTTTCTCTCTGATGATTTATGAATCATCATTTTTTCCCTTATTGACTTAATAAACATTTTTTTACCTCTTCTTTTAACTCGAGTTAACATTAATTTAGGGTTTTTTTTAAAACATTTTTATAATCATCAAAGAGGAAAATGAAAATAACTCTAAATTTTATTATGATAGATTCACAATTCAAGACAATTGAACTATGAATTTTTATTTTTTACTTTTTTTAAATACTATATGCAGTGGGAGCGACTTGAATTTAGAACATTACTAAATTGAATTAGTGTTCTTTATTACCAAATCACATTCGACGATGATAATTTATGTATATAGAATACAAATTAATATAATATGTCATAATAAGTTATGAAATAAATCATATTACAAAAAAGTATAATAACTCTTTAGTGAGAGATATATTTTTTAAAAACTATCACAATTAATTTGAGATTTGGGGAAAAAGATACGATTTGAACTCTCAAATTCATGAAATAAAGTATATTACAACAAATATTAAGTCATTTTAGTATTACAATTAATTTGGGGTTTGGAAAAATGAAATATGACTAAATACTCATGACCTCAAATGTGTAAGTGCAATGGGCATACTACTTGATTAACCTCATCTACTATTTTTAGTGAGATATTAGTGTAGTTTTTGTTTTTGTTTTTTTTAATAGCATACTTGAAGTTGAAAGATTAAGATCTATATTTAGACATTTTTCACTTTTGGAGATATCACTTGCTGTGAGGACGTCTTGAACCTAGAATAAGCTGAATATAATAAATGTTCTTTATCATCAAACCGTATTGGACGGTGATAAGATAATATTAATAAAGTTATTTCATAAGTACTTGATGATGATATTTATCAATATTATAACTAGGTTGACATAAAAAATACTAAGTAGAAGGGATGTGGCTGGAATTCTATATTAGGGCGAGCTAGAATAAATTTTTTAAATAAACTCAAATGGTATGAAAACATTTTATGAATTAAAATGTATAAGCATACGTATTTAAAGGAGTTATAATAAGTTTCGCAATTCAAAATTTATATTTAAATAATAAAATTTATCAAATATGAATTATAGCTAATGTTATGATATCAACAATCTTTCTTTAAATATAGACAATATATATTTTGACAGTCATAATTCATAGTTACTATCAAACTTCAAATTAAAAGTGTATTAGTAGAAACACCAAAGATTTTAAATTTAAATAATATATTATCCAACTAATGATTAAAAAATAAAATATGAAAAAATTAAGTAAAATTTCACATTTAGTGTATGAAACAAAATTATTACATATGTAATATTTAAATATGAATATAAATATAAGTAAGAAAATACAGACAATAGGTTTGAAATAAATATATATTTTCTTATATCACAAGAATAAATAAGTAAAATATGTATATATTTATACAATTTAAAATAAATATAATCAAAATATTTTTTAGGTGGGTTTGGTAGGCTTGAGCCTACCCTAGCCCCCACTACCCTCTGTCCTTGGTAAGCAATGAGGAAAAAAGGAGAATTTTTTTTTTTTTTCTCATTTTTTAAAGTAAAAGAGATTCATTTGGAGGAAAGCGACGACTTAGATTTAAAGATATTTTAAAAATTTTTCCTTTTTACTAAAAGTTAATAAAAATTATAAAACAAAATTATTATATATGCAATATTTGAATAGAAATATAAATATAAGTAAGAAAATACATGTAATAGATTTGGGATAAACAGTTTTTTTTTTTTAATATCACAAGAATTAATATGTAAAATATATATATTATAAACTTTAAATAAATAATATATAATTTTTTTTAGGTGGGCTTGGGTAGGCTGCCCTCATTACCCTCCGTCTCTGATAAGTAACAAGGAGAAAAGAGATTTTATTTTTTTTTCTTTTTTGAAAGCAAAACAGATTCATTTTGAGGAAAGCTTTGGCGCGAATTTAAAGGTATTTAAAATTTTTTTTCCTTTTTACGAAAAACTTGGATAAAAATTATGAAACAAAGTTATTATATATACAATATTTAAATAAAAATACAAATATAAGTAAGAAAATACATACAATAATTTGGAATAAATATGTATCATTTTTATATCACAAGAATTAATAAGAAAAACGTGTGTATATTTATAAAATTTAAAATAAATATAATATACATTTTTTTTGGTGGGCTTGGGTAGGCTTGACTCTTGAGTCTACCCTACTCCCCATTACCCTTCATTCTTGGTAAGTAGCGAGGAGAAAAAGAGATTTTTCTTTTTCTTTTTTTAAAGCAAAAGAGATTCATTCGGAGGAAAGTAGTGACCATACTTTAAAGGCATTTTGAAAATTTTTTTTAATTAACTCCTCACCTTTGCATCAAGAAGAATGTAGAAAACAAATTGAAAACGAACTAGTTAGAAGTTAGAGAACTAGCTCCACGATAAGGGTAGAAAAGATCAATTAATTGTCCCATAAAAAAATCAATTATTGCCTACACGGTCTGTATACCTATTTTTATAATAACAAATAATTACTTTCATAATAAAAATATAACGTTATCCATACAAAGGTTGTGAATAAATTTCATAGATATGAAATCTCCAATATCTTAGTTGTTGATGGGAGATGCACTCATGCACACCAATTATGTTGAGAGATTATGTGCACATCAAGAAGATTTTAACTCCTAATTATATGTTTTTGATCAAATTTCAAATTATAATGGTTAATTTCTTTTTAAAAAAACGAAAGACTGCTTTATGGATCTTACGCTTATAAGAGGCAATTAATGTTTTACTTATTCACACTAGATAATTGTTATACTTGTTGAATTGAGATTATGATTATAGTTGAAATTTGGATTTGGATTATATTAATGTAAGATTGGTCCAGTCATATGACTTTCATACTTATATTTTAAAGATTATAAATTTGAACTATCTTTTTCTCTCTCACTCTTTTTTTTTTTTTTTTGAATTTCGAATTTATTATAATAGTTTTAAAATTATTTTCCTCGTTAGTGGAAAATAACTCTTTTAATCTTTTTAAAGGGCAAAACTCTTTTCGTTTTAACAACTCTCGTATTATCCAAAGAGCATCTCAAAGATGCCCATAACAATTGTGCTAAAAATTTATAATAAAATACTTTCAAAAATGCATTGACTTCAAAAGAATGAGTGGATGGCTTTGCAAGTTGTAAAGCAGGGCAAGAACACAAGGCCTATGTAGTTACACTTGGATGGAGAAAAAGGCGCCTCTGTGGGGACCCATAATAAACACCTCTTCTTCTCTTCTAAACTTTTCTTGGATGGGGGGAAAATGGTGCCTCTGAGCCTGAGGACCCATAAATAAATAACTCATCTTTTCTTTTATTCTTTTCTCCTAGGGTTGACACTCGAGATAAATATTTATTTATTTTTTAATAAAATATTTAGTTAATTTTTTTCTATTTATTGATGCTAAACTAAAGTATTACCGTAACCAGTTAAAATAAGATTCTAAAATACGATCTGGATCTTTACTTCAAGAAATGGGAGAGAACAACCACATAACGTGGAAAAATTATCTACATATCAAGTTGGAGGCACGTTCAACTCAAGCACTAAGGCTCGATGAGGGGTGGACTTATACCACTGAGCCACCCCTTACTTTTTGTAAATATTTAGTTATTTTGTTGATGAAAAATAAGTATTTTTACACTTGCATTTTGCGAGTAATGTAGTTATGTAGATTCTATTTGAATTATTTTTAAGTTGACATCAAATTGGATAAAAATTTAATAGCATTTATCAAAATTAATGACTATTTATGTTATTCATATATTTAATACTAAGATGAGAAAATTTCCAATATTTACTTGTGAAATATGGAGTGGAGGATGTGCATATATATATATATATATATATATATATAACACTTTATGTTTTAAAGAAAAAATGTGAGATTTTTGGTGTAAAGAGAGAAGGGAGAAAAAGCTGTTTGGGCCATCATCTATGCTTGATGGTTAGGATAAGCAATGAGGTTGAGAAAAAGAAAATTGGTGGATCACCAATACCAAATAGCTTTGTTTCCTACTAACAAGGAAGGGAAAAAGAGTTTCTTGGGCCACCAGCCACCACTTTTTAAATCTCGAATTGAAATTCCACATTTTTCTTTCGAGATTTTTTATATTTATATTAATATTAAAAATAAATATTAATTTATATTAAATATATGTAAAGATTACTTTATCATATGTTATTCAAAAATTGAGTTACACATATTATAGTAATTTAGTCAAAATTCAATCTAATCAAATCTTAGTTACACTAAATATGATAAAGTATTAATTTAATCTCATCTTATTTCATTCAATTCTATCTTATCTCGTCCTATTTAATTCAGCGCACCAAACAGGGTTTAGTGTCAAGTGAGACATTGAATTACTCTTACTAATAAGTGATGTGAGAAGATGTTTATATTTGAACCTTTTAATAAAGGATACATAATCAATTTAACATGTGTTTTTTTACAATTTTTAACCTTGATTTTGAATGAATTTTTTTTTTTTTTTTTAACATATCAATGCATACTTTTTCCTATCTAAAATTGTTTCTATTGATTTTTTCAAATTTAATATATAGCATATGGGTTCAATTGAACTTTTTATACCACATCGGTAATCATCTTAGATATGTAAATTGAAAACACATCAATAATTAGACGTTGAAGATAATTTTTAAAATAAGTTTTTCATATTGTTTTAGGTTGGTCCTAGATAGTGAATATATTAATATTTTTCTTTTAAAAATAGAGATCACAGGATTATATTATATTGTGAAGAAAAGCAGGCAGGTATGAGATTGAGAATCTTATCAACGATCACAAAAGAAGTGCCCACACAAATTTAGTGAGATTGCCTTTCCCACAAGAATCAATCTTTAGTTCTTTACCTTCACAACCATTCGCAGCGATTAGGCGTGAGTGCCGCGCAGGCCGCAGTTTACATCCGTTTCTCTAAACTACCCTCATGGACACCTTCAAATAAAAAAAACTCCTTAAATATTGACTAAATTTTAATTAAAATAATTAATAATTTTTTAGTGAGTCACTGCTCCAATTATGCCCTTTGCTTTAACTACACAAATGAAAATGATCATACAAAATTTTCCTTTTCAAAAGGAAATTATTTGATGTGCCTCTATTTAATTATTAAAATAATAAAAAAGAGTTTAGCTAGAATTGTTTTGCTTTGAAAATTTGGTTAGGTTGATTCAAGTTTTCTAAAATAACTAATAATATAGAGTGATTGGAGTTTAAAAAAGGTCACATTATTAGCGATTTTTACTAAGGAATATGTATAGCTAGTATGACTGGAGGTGCTCTTATTTTATTTTCATTATCCTTTTTGCCTTGTCTACTACTTTCTTCACTATTGTTTGTAATACCTTTTGCTAATCAAATATCAAAAAATGATTTTCTTCCCACGTAGTTTGGAGCATTTAATTCAAATTTTTAAGAATTCATAAAATTTTGGATTTAAGTATATTCAATTTATATTTGACTATATTTGATTTAGATATATATATGAATTTTACTAAAATTTATGTCTACTCAATTAAGATTTATATAGATTCTATTAAAATGTAGATATATTCAATTCAGATTTTGTAAAAGTCCAAAAAAATTTAAATATATTCAAAATGTTAATAGAATTTGATGAATTTTAAAATGAAATTTAACAAACCTTATCTTATTCCCATGTATTTTATTAGATTTCATAAAATTTTATAAAAGTCTATAAGAAATCTATAGAACCAAAATCCATTATTTAAAAAAACTCGTCGAACTCTAAACTCTCAATTAAATATACATTTTTATCATTTAAAAATTTCATCAAGTCCTAAACTCTAGATTGAATATATCCTCCTATATTTAAAACATATGATACATTTTTTTTTTTTTTTAGAAAATAAGGTAGCAAATGGGTTAATGATCTAGCACGAATTATTAGGAACAATCATTACTTACATAACATAGAAAATTTCTCTAATAATCATAGAAAGTTACCTAAATAAAACTTATAGAATGCTTTTGATAGGAGTTGAACCCAAAAAAATTTGGACGGGATATGCACACATAATACAGAATTTTTTTATAATTAAATTTTTACAATTATACAAAGACATGTTAAGATCACTTTTTTTTTTTAATAAAAAAAATTGTTTCAGACATCTTCATTTTCATTTTTAATTTTTTTTTTCAAAAAAAGTTACATAATAGAGTGGTAGTGAATATAAACAAGTTGTAATCATGCATTTTATTATAACTGAAATCTCAAATTTAAATTCTTTTCTCCATATTAAAAAAACAGAATTATTATCTAATTGAATTATAACATAGACTTACAAAGTTGTAAAATTGTAAACAAAATAATGTTGAGAGTTTGTTTTTGAGAGAGTTAACAATGGATCCAAGAGAACTGATTTTTCTTTATTGTGCTTACTTTACAAGCTACCCAATAACCGATGTTTTATACACCAGGACTTTCCCTCCAAAAACACTAGAATGTAACCCACAAGGCACCTTAGCCATCTAAGCTAATGATTAGCTAAATGACTAAGTTGAGTAAACATAGTGATTGGCTTAGCTAAGTTGATATCAATATAAGCTGCTTTGTAATGTTGTTGACAGGCTTTTGTGTTGATAGTAGCTTGAGAAGCTAAGTGAGCTTGAGTTGCTGAATGAGCTGAAGTATCTACTCTAACACTCCCCCTCCCCCCTCCTCCTTAATCTGAACTGAGGTGAAAAAACCAAGTTCATATTGGAACAAAGAGTACTAAATCGAGCTTGAGATAAGGGCTTTGTAAGAATGTCTGTCTTTTGATGTTCTGTAGGAACATATTGAACTAAAAACTGACCTGCAGATATCTTTTCTCGTACAAAATGAACATCAATTTCAATGTGTTTTGTATGAGCATGTAGAATGGGATTTTTTGCAAGGGAACCTGCACTCAAACTATCACACCAGATGATAGGAACCTGTGACAAATGAAAACCAATTTCTTGAAACAAAGAAGTAAGCCAAAGGACCTCTACAGAAGCTTGAGCCAGAGCATGGTACTCAGCTTCAGCACTAGAACGAGCAACAACATGTTGCTTTCTAGAGCTCCAAGCAAGAAGATTGTCTTCAAGAAAAATAAGACATCCACTAGTAGACCGACGACTATCAACATTGGAAGCCCAATTTGCATCACTAAAACTTCTGGACGAAATTGAGTTACAGGCTTAAAAAATAACCCAAGATGAGTTGTTCCCTTTAAGTAACGAAGTATGCGCTTGTAAGCTAACCAATGCTCATCAGTAGAGGAAGACAAAAACTGACTAAACTTATTTACTGCAAATGAAATATTAGGTCTCGTATAGGTAACATACTAAAGAGCACTGATAGTGCGGCGATAAAGGCAAGGATCAGTAAATGGAGAACTTGATGTCTTTGATAGTTTGACTCCAGTAGACATGGGTGTAGAACAGGGCTTAGAGCATGACATATTAGTCTTCTGCGGCAAATCAAGTATGTATTTGGTTTGAGTAAGATGGAGTCCTTCAACTGTTCTAGAGGCTTCAAAGCCAAGAAAATAGTTAACCTGCCCCAAAGTCTTTAAAGAGAACCTTGAATTAAGCTCTTGTATCATTTGATCAATGAGAAACTTATCAGTACCAGTTAATAGTATGTCATCTACATACATTAACAAAAACAAAACCTGAGTTCCTTGCCTTTTAATGAAGAGGGGAGCATCAGATTTGGAAGCAACAAATCCAAGTTGACAGAGAGCTGACTTGAGTTTATAAAACCAAGCTCTTGGAGCTTGTTTTAGTCCATATAAGACCTTATTTAATTTGCATACAAAACCTGGATATTGAGAACTGATAAAACCTTGAGGTTGCTCCATAAAGACTGTTTCTTGCAAATCACCATGTAAAAAGGCATTATTTACATCAACTTGATGTATTTCCTAACCATAAGTAATAGCCAAGGTAAAAAGAACTCTAATTGTGGTAGGTTTGATGACAGGATTGAAGGTGTCAAAATAGTCAATCCCTAAAACTTGATGCAATCCCTTAGCTACCAACCTAGTTTTGTATTTCAACATAGACCCATCAAGCTTATATTTAATCTTATAAACCCACTTGCTGCCAACTATACTCATAGATTGATCAAAGGGTACCAAAATCCAAGTGTTGTTTCCAATTAGAGCTGCATATTCCTCTTGCATTGTCGTATACCATCGAGGATCTAACAATGCCTTTTTAACAGTTCTTGGTTCAGCTTCAAGCACTAAATCAGTAGGTGCTTTACAAATGGTAGAATAAGTTTTAGGCTTCAATGAACCTGTTTTGCTTCTGGTGATCATTGGGTGACAATAAGTACTTTGTTTTAAGGAGGCAAATGAAGGTAAATTGTTTGAAGTGAATGAACTGACTTTGGAAGAGTTTGACATTGTATTTAGAAATAAAGTGGAAATTGGTAAACTGGATGAAAATGGTTTACTAACTGGTTTTGGAGGAAATAATTGTTGATAAGGGAACTCACATTCATGAAACACAACATTTCTTGACACATATTTTTCCAGATGGGTGCAAGCATTTGTACCCTTTATGTTGCAAGTTGTATCCTATAAAAACGCATTTGAAAGTATGGAAATTAAATTTCTGTAAAGAGTAAGGTCTTAGGTAAGGAAAACAACTACAACCAAAAACCTTAAAATAACTATAATTTGGTTTTTTATGATAAAGAACTTCAAATGGTGATTTGAGTTTTAGAATAGGTGTGGCCAAATTATTTATCAACAGAACTGATGCTTGAAAAGCTTCTACCCAGAACACAAGAGGCATACCTGCTTAAGTTAACAATGTGAGTCCCACTTCCACCATATGTCTATGTTTTCGTTCAGGGACTCCATTTTGTTGATGTGTGTATGCACATGGCATCCTAAAATGCACACCACAATCCCTTAAAAAATATGCTATTTGTTTATATTTAGCTCCCATATCTGCTTGTAGGCATTTTATCTTACAATTAAATTGCAATTCTGCAGATTTTTTAAAGGTAAGGAAGGCTTGAGTGACATCTGACTTAAGCTTGAGAGGATACAACCATGTGTACCTTGAGTAGGAGTCTATGAACAACACATAATATCTATACCCATCAATCGATAACAGTGGAGAGGACCCTCATAAATCTGTGTAAACTAATTCTAAGGGTATTTTGGCCTTAAAAGAAGACTGTTGAAAAGGCAATTGGTGCATCTTACCCATCCTACAAGCATCACACAAAAGCTGCCCATTTGAAGCATGTTTGAGATGTAAGCTTTTCAAAACTGTTCTAAGAACCAAAGGAGCTGGGTGGCCTAGTTTCAAATGCCACATTTTCTCATTCATACTAGCAATATCCATCATGCTAAAACCATTATTAAAAGCAGTTTGACAAGAGTTTGCAACATCATTTATTCTAGCATCATTCATCAAATTGTCACCATCATTCAAACCAGTCATCAAATTGTCACCATTAATCGAACTAGTATCACAAATTCTATCTGCAGATGAAAAGTAAGTTTTATTTTAGTACCATAAGCTGAATTAGAGATTGAAGACAATGAAATCATGTCACCATTCTTTTCCCTTCCATTAGTCAACCGATCTTTCATTATTTGCAGCTGGTACAAGCCATTCTGAAGTATCCCTCTGAGCAGCTCTTGATGAGTAGCCTTGTCCTTAATTACACAAGTATCACAATCAAACTCAGCATATGCATTTTTGTCATATGTTAGTTTTGAGATACTTATGAGATTTTTTGTTATACTTGGAACATAAAGAATCCTTTTTAAAACCAAAGTCCTTTTATTTGAGTTGGATGATAAAACATAGGATTTACCTATGTGAGATATCTGCAGCTGTTGTCCATTACCAACTGCAAGTCTCTCATTGCCCTGAAATTCTGAGGAAATAGACAAGTTGTTCAAATCTGAAGTGACATGATCAGTTGCTCCAGTATCAGCATACCAAGCACTATCATTGATTGTGTTTGGAGTGGCAAAATGAGCAACTGGCTTATGCAAATTGGCTTGTTAGATTTTTCCTTGAAATTGATTTTTATCAGACAAAAACATTGGTGTAGAGTAACTGTTATTGTTTTAAGTATAACCACTACCATTCTGAGATCCTCTAACACTTTGATTTATTCCCTGAAATGATCTATCGAACCTATAGTAACATTGAATGACAGTGTGACCTGACCTTCCACATAATTGACAAGAAGATCTCCCATTTGAGTTCCATCTTCCACCAGACCTTCCTCTGCCTCTATTTCTATTTCCTACATTCCTTCCATTAAAACCACCTCTTTGATTTCTTCTATCCCGGTGTCCTCCTGAGATAAAATTAGCACTAGGTCCACCCAAATCAGACTGTATTCCTCCATTTAACTGTTCAATTCTTTGCTCATGCATCATCAAGAGATATTGAACATCTTGTAAACACATTGTGTTCTTTTGTGAGGAAACCAGCACTACAACAGGGTCATATTAGTGACCAAGGCCTCCTAACACACTCAATAGCATGTCATGGTCACTAATCTGTTGTCCTATTGCCTTTAAACTATCTCCAAGCATCTTGACCTTGAGAACAAAGTCACTAATCGTGCTAAATCCCTTTTTTATAGTTTGAAGTTCATGCCTAATCTGAAGAATTTTAGCCATAGATTTCTATGTGTACAATTTCTCTAGAACTTTCCAGACCTCACATGAAGTTACACACTCAGTAACTTGCCCTATTATATTTTAACTGATTGTAGACAATAACCAACAAAGTAACATCTGATCAGTCTTTTTCCAGGATGTGAATTCTTTGTTGACTACTTCTTTAACCTCATTATTATCATATCTAACTTTGACATACTTAGGTGGACAAATTGTTGAACCAAAAATGAAATCCTCAAGATTTAAAGCTCGAATAGCAAGTATTACCTGAGTCTTCCAAGCAATATAGTTGTCTCTTTCAAGCTTGATAGGCAGAGAAAAATTGAGTGTCTTAGCCAATGAGTGGGCGTTCATCAATCGTGTTGAAGAATAAGTTGGGGAATGATCATCTTCGTTGTTTGTTGATGAAGAGCTTGAATCAAACGCCATTGACGTTGGTCTAGGGCTCTGATACCATGTAAAATTGTAAACAAAATAATGTTGAGAGTTTGTTTTTGAGAAAGTTAACAATGGATCCAAGAGAATTGATTTTTCTTTATTGTGCTTACTTTACAAGCTACCTAACAACCGATGTTTTATACACCAGGACTTTCCCTCCAAAAACACTAGAATGTAACCCACAAGGCACCTTAGCCATCTAAGCTAATTATTAGCTAAATGACTAAGTTAAGTAAACATAGTTACTGGCTTAGCTAAGTTGATATCAATATAAGCTGCTTTGTAATGTTGTTAACAGGCTTTTGTGTTGACAATAGCTTGAGAAGCTAAGTGAGCTTGAGCTGCTGAATCCATTATCCATACTTATTTTAGATGCCATTAGATACCACTTACAATAGTAATGGTCGAATCCATTGCCACCAAGCCCCAATGAATTGTATCCATGCTCTTTTTAGTTTTTATTTGAAAGAGTTCTCATTTATTTGATTCAATCAAAGTCGGATGAAAAATAAATAGAGGATAAATACTGAGAATTAAAGATATAAAAAAGAAAAAAAAAAAAAAAGAATAAAGCGTGAAGGGCAAAACCGTAGTTTAATCCAAAAAGGTGGCAATTCAAACACGCAAGTGCGACCATACGTCATCTATAAAAGGCAGCTTATAGGCTCCGCCGTCTGGTTACAATAACAACATCATTCTGCTGAGAAACAAGAAACGCTACGTCTTTCATTCGGTTCCTGAAATATTTCTGTTTTTCCATTCTATCTCTATATTTCGTGTAAGTATTCTTGTTCTCATATTTTCAATCTTCAAGTTTAATTTCCTATATATATTTAATGTTTTCTGTTCCTGATCTCTCTCTATATATATTTTTTCAATTTATTGCGTTATTTTGTTAGGGTTCGCAAAGAGATCGAAGGTTTGTTGGCGTTAAGGTGATACAATACAAGTATTCAAGATTTGTAATATCTGTAAGTATTCATGTGATATAATATCTCTCTCTCTCTCTAATAATTATTTATGATTTTGGTAGATTAAACGACGATTATTAGGGTTCTTTCCCCCCTTTTTTTTTTTTTTTTTTTATGCTTTATGAGATTTGTATGTATTATTTCTGTTTGGTTGGATTTGAATCGACACTCTTGGAGTTGGCTTACGTGAATTTTGTTTATTGTTTAATTGACGTAGTTGTTGTCTTGGAGGCATGATTGTGCTTTTTTGCAACGATCACTATGATTTTATATATTTTTTTTAATTAAAAAATTTATCTCTAATTTGATAGTTTGATAGTATCCTATATAATCGTTAGATGTCAAATTACATACTAGATTATAGTTACTTGTCTTTTTGTCCTATCGAAATTGGATTAATCCAGTACGTTATTGAATGAGCTAATTGTTGTTATCACTATGATTTGTTGATGTATTTGTTTGAATCTATCGACAGGAAGAACTGAATGATCTAATGGAGTCAAAAGGTGGGAAAAAGAAGTCTAGTAGTAGTAGTAGTAGTAAATCTGTGTTCTACGAAGCCCCCCTTGGTTACAGCATTGAAGACGTTCGACCCAGCGGTGGAATCAAGAAGTTCAAATCTGCTGCTTTCTCCAACGTAAGATTAAACAATGATATTCTATATATATATATATATATATATATATATTTTTTATTGCTTAAGATCTTTCCTCTTGGTTTGGGTTGTGATTTATCATTTATGCAAATTTATACTTCTTTTCTGTTGTGCAGTGTGCTCGCAAGCCATCCTGATATTCTCAAAGTCTGCGATCTGGTCACTTAACGTGACCATCCATTGTTATTTTACCGTCGTTAGTTATTAGTTATATTCCCTTTTCTTTGATAAACTTCTTCCTCTTTCTCTCTTTGCGATTGTGATATCTTTGCAACTGCATCCTCTCATTGAACGGTCACCCAGCGACTTGGTGTCTTTTCAATTCAAAGTGCTTTTCGGCTGCAATAATTTCTGTTGGAATTTTGCCATGGTAGTCTCTGCTATTGGATTTGAAGGTTACGAAAAGAGGCTAGAAATAGCCTTTTTTGAACCAAGCATCTTTGTCGATCCTGAAGGAAAGGGCCTTCGATGTCTGTCTAAGCCCCAGTTGGATGAAATTCTGGGTCCAGCCGAGTGCACCATAGTTTCTTCCCTGTCAAATGATCATGTGGACTCGTATGTCCTATCAGAGTCCAGTCTCTTTGTTTTTCCATACAAGATCATCATCAAAACTTGTGGGACTACAAAGCTCCTTTTCTCAATTGCACCCATTTTAAAAATGGCTGAGACTCTTTCCCTTGCTGTACGTTCAGTGAGGTATACACGTGGGAGTTTCATTTTCCCTGGAAGCCAACCATATCCTCATCGTAACTTCTTGGAAGAAGTTGTCGTCCTTGATGGCTACTTTGGGAACCTTGGTTCAGGAAGCAAAGCATATGTAATCGGTGAATTGGACAAGCCTCGGAAATGGCATGTGTACTCTGCTTCTGCAGAATCAGTGGTCTCCTGTGATCCTGTTTACACTGTGGAGATGTGCATGACTGGCTTGGACAGTGAAAGGGCTTCTGTTTTTTACAAAGCACAGTCTGGTTCTGCAGGATTGATGACCATCAATTCTGGTATAAGAAAGATTCTTCCTGACTCTGAGATATGTGATTTTGAGTTCGACCCCTGCGGTTATTCCATGAATTCAGTTGAAGGGACAGCAGTTTCTACTATTCATGTGACACCAGAAGATGGTTTCAGTTATGCTAGCTTTGAAACCGTGGGGTATGATCTGAAAGAATTAAATTTGAACGAACTTGTGGAGAGGGTGTTGGCTTGTTTTCAACCAAGTGAGTTCTCTGTTGCTGTGCATTCCGATGTTGCTGGGAGGTCTCTTGAGTGGGATTGTTTGTTGGATGTGAAACGGTACCGTCGCGAAGAGAGAAACGTGGAAGAGCTTGGAATGGGTGGTTCAATTGTCTACCAGAAGTTCATTATGTCTGGGGCCTGTGGGTCTCCTAGATCAACTCTGAGATGCTGCTTGAAAGAGAAAGAAGAGGAAGAAGAGTATTGATTTTATGTTTACTTTCAATTGTCTGTGCTTTTAATCATTTAGAATAAGTGATTGTCAGGCATAGTCTGATGATCGCCATGGTACTACGATTGTGGTGTCTATTATGCTTTATGTTCTCTGAACTTTTGGTTTTCCTCTCGGTAATATGTTGGTGCTGAACTTATTTGCGTTGGTTTTACTTTGAAACCATTAATATTTAAATTGTCTTTCGTGTTTATTTTTATCTTGATTTTTGTTAAGCTAGATTTTTATTTATTTACTTGCATTTACATGCTTGCGATCATGTTTGGATGAATGTTGTGTTTTTCGTTTTCCGAGGGATGCACAAAATGTGATGAATATGGTGTAGAATATATTAGTTTATTAGAAGTAATGGATTTGTTTAGATTTGTTTCGGTTTTAACGTGTGCATTAGTCGAAGTAATTGGATATAGGAAGTTGCGTGGTCTGTTTTTATTTCGGTTTAGTTTTCAATGTTCGAAGGTTGTGGGTGTTTGTGTTTGTGACTTATTTGTTATTATGAACACATGATAACTGATGAGCTGCCTGGCTTTTGGGTTGGCACAAAATAGCGTAAAAAAAGTGTGTTTTAAAAGTGGCATATTAATAGGGATGACAAAAATACCCGATTCGATCCAAATCCAAAAAAATCCGATCTATTTGGGGCAGATTTGGAGCCAAAAAAATTGACTTTGGGGCGGGTTTGGAGCCAAAAGACTGATCCAATCGAGTTATCGGGTCAGTAACGGGGCAAACTTTTTTGTCCCGATCCGTCCCATTAGCCCGACATATATTAGATTTTGGTATGTATGATAATTATATATTACATTTTTAATATTATTTTTACGTAACATTAAAACTTATTAACTTAAGATTTTTTTTTCTTTTTAGGGTTATAGGTTCGTGTTTGAAAGCATTGGGATGAATTTTTAGCATGGATTTTTATTATGTTTTCGGTTATTTATTTATTTAGTGTTTTAAATGAAACTTGATTATGTTGTTGCTATTATTTTGGTATTCATGACTATGTAGTATTAATATTTTGGATTGTGCAATAACATTTCATCATAAATGTAGTTAATCTTTTGATATTTGTTGTGTTTTTTTTTTTTTTTTTTTTTATATATATTTGTTTTAGTTAAAAATTAAATTGGGTCAACGAGTCGGATTCGGGGCAAGTCCTTCCAATTGAGTTTGAGTTTGGGGTAGAAAGTAATGATCCGTTTGGGGCAAGGGTTGGGTTTGGAGCATCCCTAAAAAATTTCGGATTGGGTTCAGAAAGGACAAAACCCAATCCGATCTGATCCATTGCCATCCCTACATATTAATGGGTAAGTATATTTTCGTGCACCAAAGGTAACTTGTGAGGGCATGTTTACGAATCAATGATGTTAAAAAAATTAAACTCACTTTTTTTCGGTGTTTGCAATTTATTTGGTGTTTTAGAAAAATAACTTTCCGATATCTTTTGGGGGTTTTAAATGTAAATTAATTAACAGTGCAGTTAAATTTGGGATTGCATTGGTGTATTATGCATAAACATTTCTTTCTTTGTTATAGACAATGGGACTCATATACGTTGTCTGTAAATTTTGGGAATATTCGTAAATGTCGGCTTCCATTCATAATTTAGCAGGTTACATTTACATTTATGCAGTTCAAGTTGAACTAAGAATTTTTGGCATGCATCTCTCTTAGGCAAATATTTGGTCACGCATATCCACAAGTAGCAATTAACAGGTGGGTGCGTTGCAGTCTAGCAGATCAGATGCTAATTCTTCGTGCCTGCTTTTATATTTATTTCCTTTGTATTCTGTTTCTTGGTAATGGCATGGTGTTATTCTATGCCCATTTCACATCATAGGTTAGATTACTAAAACAATTAATAAAAAGGAAAACTTCACTGTGGTTTATGAGATTTTTAAAAATATCACGTTTTTTAAACTATTTTGAAATAGTTTTTTGCATTCTTAATTTTTTTAGAACTTTTTAAAAAAATCTAAATCGTCTATCAATCAATAGTCAAGATGAACAGAATCCATGAAAAAGACATTTTTACCTTCACGGTTCTTAGTGATACTTAAATTCTTGGATTATCTTTATAAAACAATAAATTTATAAGATAAATTATAATTTAATTCAAACAATTTTATTATGAGGTTTTTTTAGCTTATTTTTTAATCACATAGGTTTGATAGGTGCATAAATTGTTAACATTATCTATTGATCAAATTACCTTTTTATCAATAAAAATTTAATTAAAAATTTAAAACAAAATTGAAAAACAATTCTCGTGTAATTCTTAAAACTGAAAAGAAAAAGCCAAACATTAAAAACAAATCATTTTCTAGGTTATCCATTTGTATTTGCTCAACTCTCTCCATTTGAGTAAAAAAACCAACTACGAAGAGCCAAGAGTAACATCACGTTGCTGTTTATGTAGTCCCCACTGGAGACTATCAAACCATAGGTACAATAGTCAGGGAGACACAGAACCTAGCCGACTCGGACCACCACCACAACTATCGTCCCAAACCAGCCACCGTTCTAACCTCTGGCTTCTTTCTTCTCCCTATCGTAGGTAGGTGTGTGGGTGTGGTTTGATGTGGTGACTCTGGTCTGGGTGTGGTGATCTTTTTTTTTTTATTATTATTTTTTTCTTTTTTGGTTTTAGAGATAAGATTTAGGTTCAAAATCTAGATCTTCCATATTTGAATATTTGAGTTTTTGAACCCAGGTTTCTAGTTAAATATTTTAGGATTTGAATTTTTTTTTTTGTTTATATATATATTTTTATTTTGGAGATGAAGAAACTCATATCTTCATCCTTTAAAGATCTGAGTTCGAAAACTCATATCTTCAAAGATTGAACATCAACCTAGATTTTTTTTTTTTTTAATTTTTGTAAACATTTTAAATTTTAATATTTTTTAATTTGTTTATACCAAATCTCTACCGTTCATAATTATAATCGGCGCTAGAGATTTAAACTTTTTTTTTTATTTTGATTAATTTTAATTTTTAAAATTAAATTTCAGAAAATTAATTATTCAATTTATTTTTTTAATTTAATGAAAATAAAAATAAAATAATTAATGATATTTTTATCTTTTCTAGTCAAATAGTTGTATTTTTTTTATTCTTTCAAAAAATTCTATTTTTTTGAAGATCTTGGCCTCTCTCACAAAAAGACCCTTTTACCCTTTATATCCAAACTATCTATAATTATTGACTATCAATTAACTGACTGTTTGAACTTTTTTGAAAAGTTTTGAAAAAATTAGGGATGAAAAAAGTTATTTTTAAGAGAGTTTTAAAAACTTGATATTTTTAAAACTTCATGAATTAAAATAAAGTTTTTTCTTAATAAAATTACTGTATCTAAATGTATAGAAAATTGGTAGGGGTATCTAAAACAATTAATACCACCCGAAATTTAGCCAGACTGGAATCTAGATGCAATTTGTAACGTCAAGATACAGCTTGTTTCTATGCACATCTCTATCTGGAACCTGGATGGCATTCTTAGTCCTGCCACTAGAAGGATTCTGTTTATTTGTATCCTATTTTATTATTTTTTCTAAATACTGGTTTTTAATTCGTACCTTCATTTATGTTTGTACACAAGATGGGACGAGGTGAGGTCCATGCTTTTATAACTCAAGTTGGACATAATAGAGTTCTTTTTAGTATACAATGTTGTCTTTATTTTTAAGATTATTTTAGAAAAATAGACAAAACTCACTGGTGGCCCCTTCAAAATCTCCCGTTAATTTAAGTAATACTGGATAATCACAAAATATATTTCATTTGGTATAAAAAAATCGACTTTACATTTCAATTAGTGACATTAACTAGTGAAGTTTTAGTTTACTTCAATTGATAAATGTGTGGAAAAAAAAGAAAAATTATATTATTTCAAAATATCATATCAATACTTCCAAGCGGTTTGACATGTTGGCCAAAACTACTCAGCCCGTTTTCACAAGTAACGGCAAGATCCGAGTATACATGTTCACAAAAAGTGGACAATTATCTCCAAGTCCATTTATAAATGGATAAATTATTTAACAAGTCTTTCCAGTTGGAGGACAGTTTTCCTATTTAATGTGAGTCTTTCTTTTCATATTATTAGGGAGTAGAGTAAAATAAGTGTTGAGTTTTAAACCGTATTATAGAATTTTTATCTAGGGGTTCCGATAATTGTAATTACACTTGTAATATCATATGTATATATATATATATATATATCATGTTGATGTTATTGATTCCGACAATACTCGAGGGATTGGAAAAAATCAAGTGAATGGATTTCTTGTCAATACAATTATCTTCCTCTCTTTGTATTGATTTTGTATAGTGACCAACTAAATTTTAGTATTTTCTGCTTTTGTCTAACATCACATTGTGTGCTTGAATTTCTTTATTATGAACTTGGCCAATAATCAATAATCAAGTTTGGGCTTATTGCTGATGATATCAATCGTAAACATTTGTTTTTCCGGCATAAATTAAGAATCGACAATCTTGTTTATATAGAATTGACCTATGATCAAACCTGAAGGCCGCTTTTCATTGTTTCTGCCTCTTTGCACTTTTTATTCATTATATAACATTCAACCATCATTCTTTTTACTACTAATTTATCTCACAACATTTCAACCCTTAATCAAATAAGTATATTGTAGAAAGTGATCAGGAATCCTTCTTTTGTGTGCATAAAAGTCCTACATTCTTCTCACACTAATCGAATTAGCGTGTAATTTTCAAATGCCAACGTTTATTGTATTGTTAAAATGCACACCTGAACTCTTGGATGGCCATATTCTTAGATGTTGATATCACTTGAGTGGCAGAAGAAAAAAAAAATAACTTGGATGGAGTGCACAAAATCTACGTGATTGGCTACTTAACCATTTATAGAAGTGTGTAAGACTGTACACCCTAGAGTTTTAGAGTATCCATTTTGAGGATCGAGCTAGTGTTTATCTTAAAATAATTGAAAGCAATAAAATGTGTTTCTCGAAGAATAATAGAAATACAATGAATGGTGCGATCATACCAGCCCAGCTTTTTTCCTTGTTAGAGTTGGGGGGGGGGGGGGGGGGGGGGGGGACCAAGAACTGACAAGAGCTGCTTTTTCTCCTGAGAATATGGAGTAATTCAGCCGAGTTGTTGGCTTTATAAACGTGCTTCAAAATTTGAGTAATTGAAATTCAACGTGTGCATGCAGTGCAGGCTTTTCACTTTTGTTGCTATAAATCGCCGATGTTGAAATTATATCTATTTCTATAATTATCATATTGTCTTACATATTTGCTGCATGGCTGATTGACATTCACAGTGTACATCTTCGTGGCTCACCACAATGATCCGCCCAATTTTGGTTTTGAATATAGACAACTTTGTTACAATTGCTATATAGATCATTGCACCAAATAATGAGCATATATATATATATATATATATATTATTTCAAAATACCTTTTATATAAAGCTATGTTTGTTTCGCTGGATTTGGAGTAGGATTGAGATTCAAAATTCCCAATGCCACAAAATTTGATGTTTGGAGAAGATAGTTTGAGATTGAAAACCCAATCCTAAACTCTTTGAAATCCTGATTTTTTGAAATTTCTAATTCCTAAGCTAACTCTTGGGTTTTGACAGGATAAGAATGACTCTTTTTACTCATCCTCTTTCTCTCACACATGCTCTCTCTCTTTCTCTCGCCAATCATTGTCGTTTTCCTCAACAATTATTGTCATCCTCTTCATCTTCGTTGCCGTTCTCATTCTTAATTTTTTTTTTTTAAATGTTGTGGCCTGAGTTCTGAGTTTGTAGAACCCAAAGCTAGAGAGGGGAAGAGGAGACGAAGAAGAAGAGGGGGAGAGGAGACGAAGAAGAAAAGGGGGAGAGAAGAGATTGGAGGAGACGAAGAAGAAGAAGAACAGGGAGAAGAAACTGAAAAAAAAAATGATGGGTCTAGTTGAGTTGTTTGTGTGTGTGTATATACATACATATATATACACAGTTTTTTGACATCATATGTTTACGTATTTTTGTTTGTAGAATTTTGTAGATTTATGTGAATTTTTTATTTTTTATTTTTTGAAATAATCAGATTGGATTTATGTGAATTTTTGTGGATAGGTTGGTGGTGATAGATTTTTTTTAATTTTTCTTAAATTATTTTTAATTTAGGTTATATCATAAAATTTTTAAATTAATTTTATTTCAATCCAATTCTAATTTATATCAAATATGGGATAATAATTTTCCAATTTAATCTTAATTTCTATCAAATATGAGATAATAATTTTTCAATTCAATTAGTTCCATATAAATTCAATCCAATTCATTGTATTTCATTTCAATTCCGTATGTCAAACGTAGTCTAAGTGTTATAAATGACTTGGATCGATGAAAAACAAGCGTTAGTATGAGTTCTGAATAAGTTGATTAGACAACATTTGTACTATGAAGCCTTTCGGCTGCAACCCCCCAAAAAAAAGAAAACAAAAAACACCAAAATCAACCCGTCTTTGCTAAAACAATTTGAATATAATGGATACCCCGAATTATACCAATATATATTGTAATATGTAGTCTATGGGAATTTTATTTGTGGAGAAAAGTCTGTACATGTCTCCTGGACCTTGGCTGAAGTTCGTCACATGATGTGTCACAGGTAGTTAGTTGGCATGTTATATAACTGAGTTAAGCAAATTCGTGGTATGCTCAGGTCCACTTAGGTTACATTGGTCAATTAAATTTTTTCAGATACAGATCATGCATTACTTTTTATGTAGAATCACATGCTAAATGACCCAGTGACTCTGAGGAGTATGAATCCGATCGACTGAGTTGGGTTAAGTGAACCTACCAAAAAGACAAGCATTTATTCTTTAATTAATCGATCCATTGTCTTGGGCCAGATTGTTCTCTTCTGACTAAAGCATCTCCCAACTTAACTGAGTCACTTTCATTGGCTAGACACTGTTCTAGAAAATGGCCTTTTTCTTCCATTGGCTTGTGCTTAATTAAAAACCAAAATGATTAATTAACTAGCGAAAACCTTTTATCGTGCTCATCAGATTGGAATTTTGAAAGCTTCAACGGCACTTGTACAACGTTTGTGAATGTTTGACTTGTTTAAAATTTAATATATAACCAAGCATCATTTTATTTTATTTTTATTTTCATGGAAATGCAACTAGTGTGGCATAATGTCGATGCACGTTTATATTCCATTTATTGATTGTTCTAGAGTTCAATTCAGCGGAGGAGACAGAAATTTTTTTCGGTGATTATTTTTTCTTTATATCTAACGAAGTCTTTTTTCTATTATAATTATAATTGATACCAATGATCAGACATCTCTGTGAAATCCATTTCTATATAACACCGGGAGATATTACTCTCATAATAAATGAAGAAAATTATCTACACATGTCAACTAATGCACATAATAGATGTGAAGGGAAATTTATTAGGAAAGTGTATTAACCACTTTGGGCTATAAGTGGATATGCAATTAATTAAGTTTTTAGTTGAGAGTTGCACAAATTTTAATTTTTTAAAGAGAAAATCCCATGAGATCATGCCAGAAAATTTGAGAGTTTTCTAAACTATTTTTGCGCAAACTAATTTATGATGGGAAAGAATAGTTCGTAATAAATTGATGGATAACATAGTGTAGTTCACGATTGCATAGTGTGTATGTGATGATGAAGAATAATTTGTGATAACTGATAACTACAAATAGTTTTGGAAGTGAATATAATTTAAAGTTGAAGAACAATTTGTTTGGTAGAAAGTTATGTAAGTCTCAAACCACCAGTTTGAACTTCGTTTTCACTTCAGCTCAATTGCTTTCTTTTCTTTTTATCCTTTTTTGAAGGAGTATCTCTCTTAGAAGGAAGAGGTAGCTCTACCACCAAGCCATTTGTTTTTGAATAATATTGACATTGCGAACTAACATATATATATTTGTGAACTATAATACATTTTTGAAAACTGAATTCGAATATTGGTTGCAAGGAGACGTGTGATCTGCCACCAAATCTTCTTTCTATTATGTTTGAGCTATATTGACTTCCACCAAATCTTTTTTCTATTATGTTTGAGCTATACTGACTTCCACCAAATCTTCTTTCTATTATGTTTGAGCTATATTGACTTCGCAATATTGCTGCAAAATATGATAAAAAAATACGTGACTTGATAATAAGAGAAAATAAAAATAATTTTACAATTAAAAAGTGACAAACAATGAAATAATATTATTAAAATTCATTTGAGTGTTTTAATACTACTTTTCAAACTCCTTAATACTTTAATGCTGTTGTAAAAAGAAAAAAAAAAATCTTTTAAAATGAATGTTAAAATATAAAAACTTACATTAATAATAAATTACTAATTTTGTAAGAAAATTTAATGAATGCAAATGAAATAAATATTAATGAAGACTTTGTACTGTGTTACGAAACCAGTACAAATTCTTATCGAATTTGATTGGATATTTTGGGAAATTCAAATTAACTCGACTGTACAACGTTCCTATGTCAGAGTCAGATACATCATGAAACACGAGTACCATGGATCTCTTGTTATTTGCTACCATCTATGTACATATTAAGAGAGAAAATTTTGGGATAAAGGAGATGATCACCTTTTTCTGATTGAGAAATCTATGTTTTGTATTGTTTGTTTGTCTTAGTAGTCTATTTTTCGCTTTGTATCTGCAGATGGTCTATCTTTGTCTAGTGCAGATGCTGGCACTTACTTTTGTCTAATGCGTCTATTCTATGCAATTAATATATATATTCATTATTCATAATATAGAAAAGATGGGTTAAATCAAATAATTGAGAAGAGGAGCTCTATAGGTATTAGGTACAAATAGAGGTTATATTAGCAACACCTTTTAGGCTTTCGGCAATGTGAAATCTTCATTTTAAGAGGCAAAGAGATCTTGATTTGATGACCCAACAGATCAATAACGATAAAGTATTGTCACTGTGGACCGATGGATCTTCTATTTAGTGACTGATTTATTAAATTTAAGTGACTCACAGCAAGAAAGTTAAACTAAGTGACAAAAGTAGAGAAACAGAGATTTTGGACTCGATAGTTTAAGGACGGTCTGTGGGTCTCCCCATTAACATTATTATCAAAACGGAGTTTGTGGGGTCTCATGTCTCTTGTCTCGTCTTCTTAACTTTTGCCTTTTTCATACCATTTATATACATTTATATTATTTTTTTTATTATGTACTATAAAATTACCATCGTCGATGTAGTAGTTCGATAAAATATAAACTAAATATGAGTGTGATCAATATAGCAGCACCTATGAATATGACGTATCCCATGTATTTACAAAAACCGCTATTCACTTATGTCGTAACATTTCTATTTTTGTAAATAAAATGTTATTGAAGTAGCTAATGGTTCTGTCGACCATCCGTAAGTAGACCACACATTTAAGATCATCGACTAGTATTGGTTATTCAATGGTTGTACTTGATCACGAGCTTGTTTGCATGCAATGCAAGTACTATTATTTCTGTTTTCTACTGTCTGGTTTTGGCATGTCAATAACATCCAAATATAGCTATAGCGTGTGTGTGAGTGAGTGAGAGAGAGAGAGAGCAAGTGACCGTTGCTTTCATTACATTGGGTGGGATTATGAATTTATAGGGAATATATAGGTCATGTACGCACTACAAAGGGCAACAAAAAAGTATGGCTTGCGTGAGACGTACCCTATGCTTTTCTATACTTTTCGAAAAGGAATTTATTCTGTCTTTCTTGGCCTTTTATATAAAGAGAGAGAAAGCCTATTAATTTTTTTTTTTATTTTTTTTTTATTATCGATATTTATTTCAAAGACAGTTTATATATATACGGCAGTGCAATATACAAATACTGCACTGCAGAGTGCAGTATATATATATATACTGCAGTATATATACTGCAATGCAGTATAGTGCAGTGCAGTATAGTGCAGTATATGTACTGCAGTGCAGTATTGCAGTATATATATAAATACAATGCAGTATTGCAGTTTATGTACTGCAGTGCAGTATTGCAGTATATATATAAATACAGTGCAGTATTGCAGTTTATATACTGCAGTGCAGTAAATACTGCAGTGCAGTATATATATATACTGCAATTTTGAGTATATAATTACAGTATATGTATACTCTGCAATTGCAGTATGTATACTGCAATTGCAGTGACCAATTGCAGTGTGCAATATATATATATTGCAATGTATATATATATACACTACAACAACAATGTGTCAATTACAGTATATATATATATATACCAATTACAGTATATATATATGAACCATAATAATAAAACCAATTAAAATCAATTACAATATATATATGTCAATGAACCACGATAACAAAACCAATTGCAAATTACAGTGTATATATATATAGGTATCTCAATAAACCAATAACAAAACTAATTGTAATATATATATATATATATATTAAAAATATGACATATAATATTTATGACAATAAAATAAAAAAATTGCAATATCAACTAAAACCAATTGAAAAAAAGAAAAAATACAAAATATAGAAAACTTACCGGTTAGAGAAGAGTTCTCAGAAGTTTTGATGAAATAAAAAGTGAATGAATGTGGAGACTATATATTTATATTTATAATGAAAGTGTAATAGGGTTATAAAGGTTTAAAGAAATTAACAAAATAAAATAGGGATATATTAGACATTTTAATATTTTAAAAAAGCTTTAAAAGGTCTACTTGGAGAAGCTTAAAATTTGAGCTTCTCCAAGTAGACCTTTTTCAGCTTTTTTAATTCCCCAAAAGCTCTACTAGGATGTCAACCAAACGACGCAAAAAATATCAAGTAGATCTTTTGGCATTAAAAAAATACTTTTAGCCAGTAGATAAGCTGTACCAAACGTACACTAAATCAATAAAGATATATGAATCTAACGTGCAGTTCGAGAAATAGCTCTCAAAATAAAAGGGAGCAACCCTTATCATGTTGGGAGGAGGGGGAGGGGGGGGAGGGGATCCTACAGTACTTGATGGAGAAGAGACATGCATTTGAATTCATAACTTAGTTTCGCATGGGTGGAGAGTGTCAGTTTAACATTGCACCAACCCTGTTTTGCGTAAAACCTATTAGAATTTGAAATTGAATATGTTGATCAAAACGCCCTTTGATAAATACTACTAGTGTTGTAAATTGCTATAAAGCTGACAGAATCATTTATACAAATTGATCTACAGGTTTGAATTCTCAGGACTCAGTCTTCTGAATTTATGTACAAGTTGAATGGTATTTTTTCGAACAAAGATATGCAGGAATATGGAAACAAGGTCCTTTCAAAAATAAATAAATAGAGAATGGAGACAAGGTGGGGTCAGTGAGTGTCAACTATTTTGGAGGCTTTATAATGTCTCTATCTTTTACCTTTTTTTTTTTTTTTTTAACCAAGTGGCAAAGTAGGGCAGAGCCAAAATCAAGTGGGTTTGTACAAATTGTGTTGAAAGGAGTAATAGTTCCTTCCCCCATTCAAACACACACAAGCCGGTAAAAAAGAGCAATGATTTCCTACTCATTTGGGACATCTCTTGGTGCATATATATTCATTAGGATTTCATGGTCAACTTCTCTTTGCAACCTGTTTGTTCTTTGACTCCTTTTTCTCAATCCAAGAACTCGGTTGGCAACATTTGACAGTAATAAAAAAAAAAAAAACAAAGAGTTAAAAGAAGAAAAAGGAGTAATTAGAGGATGAAATGGAGCCAAAGCAGGAGCAAAGATTCCCCATTAGACAAGACAAGACACCATATCAATTTATATCCATGCTTTGGAAATAAATCAAGATTGTTTTTTAATACAAAAGTCCTCATTAATCCACTTCTACCTGCTATTACAACACGATTAAACTCACTCAAATCAAATATCTTGATCCTTCACTCACTTGTGTTCAATCGAAAGGTAGATAAGTGCTTTTGTTAGGTTGTCCTTGTGAATGTGGGACCCAAATTCCCTAATAATATACGAATCTAGCCACCTGTCACTCACACTCCTTTCTTTGTTCTTTGTGATTGCAATGCAATTTTCATGTGATATAAATAAAGGAGCTTGGGGCTAGTATGTTTCACACTAAGGCAGATATGAATCAAATTTTCTTCACAACCCCGTTTATTGTACATGTCAAACCATATGACACAATAATTGAACCAAGATAACTAAACGAAATCTTTAAACTATTAAATTCGATAGAGTTTTATATTATTTTCGCAATTCTATAGGATGCAAGGACCATAATTTATAACACAAACCTAAAAAGGAGTAGTGACAGGTAAAAGATACATAATTAGCTGGAAGTGTGATTGAACTGTGATGTAAGTGGCATAAAATTAGAAGCAAGACAAAGGAATCAAAATAAGTCTCTGTTCACACGTCTACTTGAATTGCTTCTTAAATTAATGTCTCAATCAAGAGCTAATCGATATCCAATCCTCTCTCTACCGATCTTTCTTTGTGAATTCAGAATTCATGAGTGATCGATCAGTAATGCTAATAATAATGAACCATCTGATCCAAACTTTACTTTTCTTTCCATCATGAAAATTGAAAATGCAACAAGCAATAGGTGGTCCGGAGAAACGTTTTGAAAATCAAGTCAACGGCATTGGTGGGTCCAAATTGCACGTGCATCATAAGTGTACAACAAAGCTATTTCCATCAATTGTTTCCATATGTTTATAGTCCAACAGTAGTACAGTTTGATAGTGAAACCATCATCACCGTTAGTTCCCCATCAGATGGCCGTATACATGGGACACACAAACTCTACACATACATACACTGTATACATACATACATGTACAAATGAGTGAGAGGGAACAGCTTTTGCTTTTGGATCGTTTAATGGGACTGTCTGTTGACTGAGGGGAGTGGAGACAATGTGAGTGTCTAATAGAATCAATAAAGCAGAAGCCAACTGAGATAAAAAAGAGAAAGGCAAAGTGTGAGAAATAATTCATAATCACAAAACACAAGCATCTCAAGAGGAGCAATTACATAACATCACCAATCTCAAGCCTATTCCTCGAGATTCTCCCCTTTCTCTAATAATTACGTAGACCATACAAAAGAATAATGGAATTTGAGGCTCTTCTTTAAAAGAACAGAATGGCCATGGCCAACTTTAGAGAATGTTGGATTCCCTATACTCCACTGCTATTAGATGCAACACGACCAAATCCATTACATGCTCTCTTTCTTTTATAAACTTGCACCAAAACTGTCTGCCCCACTTTGTAATTTTGATCAACATTGCCAAATTATATATAATATTGCAGTGCATAACAGTTAATACTACACTTGCTTTTATAATAATTTAAAATGTAACGATAGTATACTATAAAAGAGAGAATTCTCAAGCACCTTTTTTTTTTTTTTTTTTTAATAAACAAATGCATGATTGGAGGAATTTCTTTTCCAATCATCTTTTGATATTATCTAGATTTGGTTGATGTGGGATTGCTTTTATATATTCTTCTTCCTTACTTTGTTGAACCAGTGGCAGGCATGTTTAAGTTCTCTTTTAGCCTTTACTAACAAAAACCTCTGGTTTCTTTGGCTCTTGGGTCTGACACAAAGTTGTGTGTGAGAGAGAGTGAATTCCTGGTAAGAGAAGCATGAGGACTTGTACTGGTTGGCTTGTGATGTAAACATTACATACAACAAAACAAACAAAATCTTGTTAACACATTGGTGGTGTTGAATCTTTCATCATACCTCTCCTACCTGCTACTACTTATTTGCTTTCCTACCTAAAAGGAAACTGATTTTGGTTTCTAGCTAGTTTCCTTGTTTTGAACCTCAACTCAATGGAAATGATAAGGAAAGATACTCTTCTGTGTTGTTTGGCATTTTTGTGCTTGTGGACTTCTGCATGTGGATTGCTTTCAACCAGTGGTGTCAACTATGAAGGTAACTTCTATATATATATATATTTTTTCCTTTTTTCAAGATTATAAAACATGTTTTCCTTTATTCATTTACATATTAAAACGTTAAGTAATCTTTTCTTCTTTCAACTTTCTTTAATTTTGTCCAGTTCAAGCTTTGATGGGCATTAAGGATTCCCTTGTTGATCCTCATGCTGTTCTAAACAACTGGGATGAAACTTCTGTTGATCCATGCAGTTGGGCTATGATTACTTGTTCTGCTGATGGTCTTGTCATTGGACTGTAAGTAGAGCTGGAAAAAATATATATGCATCTAATAAAGATTGTCCTTTGTAAGATTGTGTTGAGTGTTGAAGTAGATAAAATTGTTTTTGTTGCAGAGGTGCTCCAAGCCAGAATTTATCAGGCACTTTGTCACCAAGTATAGGGAACTTGACAAATCTCCAGCTTGTGTGAGTGTTAAATAATTCTAAACAGGATATGATATATATTTGTTTCAAACATAAAAGGTATTTATTAGAAGACGATGTGTTTCAGGCTCCTACAAAGTAACAACATATCAGGACATGTTCCTGCTGAGATTGGGAGGCTCCCTAAGCTCCGTACACTTGATCTTTCAAACAACAACTTCAATGGTCCAATTCCCACTACACTATCTCACATGAAAAGCCTCCAATACCTGTAAGTAGTAGTTCAAACAATTGCTACAGCAGTAGTAGACATGAAGTTTGATGTCATTTATATGAATTTTGTTTTTCATCAGTCTCGTTTTGAACTTAAACCAGGAGGCTGAACAATAACAGTCTTACTGGAGAAATCCCTCTATCCTTGACGAACATGTCCCAGCTTGCTTTCCTGTAATTCTCTTAAACACCTTATCTTATTATTATTATTATAATTCTCTCTTATGTTTCCATTTTGATACTATGTGTGTACAAGGTTAATGATACATATTTTCTAATGCGATAGGGATCTGTCTTTTAACAATATAAGTGGTCATGTACCCCGCATCCATGCTAAAACATTCAAGTAAGTTAGTCAGAAAATTGAAATAGTGTAGCTATAAACACTTTATGTTTCATTATTGGTTGATTTACATGGTCCTGATACAGTATTGTAGGAAACCCTCTGATCTGTGCCTCCGGAACTGAGCAAGACTGCTTTGGAACAGCACCAATTCCATTTTCTATGGCCTTGAATAATTCCCAAAGTAACTTTGATTCCCGCCTGTTGCAAGTTTCTTGATTTGATTTACTTCAAATTTTGAACTTGTTCTTTTCAGACAAGTTGTGTGCTCCTTTATTATTACTGTTTTGACTTTAATTTAAAGTTGAACTTTTTGTTTTGGTTTCAATTTAATGTCTACTATCACATGCTTTAAGATTATGGTATTGTCTAGTAATGTTTTGAAACTCGGATCGTCCTGACATGATAATTTTTATATAGATTCACAACCTTCTGGCAAATCTAAGAGCCATAAACTTGCTCTGGCCCTTGGTTCAAGCCTGGGCTGCATCTGCCTTTTAATTCTTGGCTTTGGATTCCTTCTCTGGTGGAGGCAAAAACATAACCAGCAAATATTCTTTGATGTTAACGGTTAGTGGAACATAAATTGACCAAGACTTATAACGTGCTTGCACGTTAAATAGTTGTATAGCAACAACATAATTTGTCCTCTTTTGATATTTCAGAACAACATCATGAACAAGTTTGCCTTGGAAACTTGAAGAGATTTCACTTCAAAGAGCTTCAGGCTGCTACCAACAACTTCAGTTCCAAGAACTTGATTGGAAAGGGTGGGTTCGGAAATGTCTACAAAGGGTTTCTCCGAGATGGAACAGTTGTAGCTGTGAAAAGACTCAAAGATGGAAATGCAATTGGAGGTGAAATCCAGTTCCAGACTGAAGTTGAGATGATCAGCCTGGCAGTTCACAGGAACCTCCTCCGCCTAAACGGGTTTTGCATGACAGCAACAGAGAGGCTTTTAGTCTATCCCTACATGTCCAACGGGAGTGTTGCCTCGCGTCTCAAAGGTATAGCTTCATTCATTGATTGACCATTTCACTAAGCACATAAGTTGGAATGTTTAAGCTAATATTTGTACCTCTGTAGCCAAACCAGCATTGGATTGGGCAACCAGAAAAAGAATTGCCTTGGGAGCTGCAAGGGGTTTGTTATACTTGCATGAACAATGTGACCCCAAGATAATTCACAGGGATGTTAAGGCAGCAAATATATTGCTTGATGATTACTGTGAGGCAGTGGTGGGAGATTTTGGGCTGGCTAAACTGTTGGATCACCGAGACTCTCATGTTACTACAGCAGTGAGGGGCACTGTGGGGCATATAGCACCAGAGTATCTATCCACCGGCCAGTCCTCTGAGAAAACTGATGTTTTTGGATTTGGGATCCTTCTGCTTGAACTGATTTCAGGCCTAAGGGCTCTGGAATTCGGCAAGTCAGCGAACCAAAAGGGCGCCATGCTTGACTGGGTGAGCTAAGCAAGCATGTCTTTGGTTCACGCAAATCTTGTTTGACTATTTTTATTAATGTGTTTTATGACCACAATTGCAGGTGAAGAAAATTCACCAAGAAAAGAAACTTGAGATGCTAGTTGACAAGGACTTAAAAAACAACTATGATAGAATAGAGCTGGAAGAGATGGTTCAAGTAGCTCTGTTATGTACTCAATACCTCCCAAGTCACAGACCCAAGATGTCGGAGGTGGTCAGGATGCTCGAAGGAGATGGCCTCGCAGAGAAATGGGCAGCTTCTCAAAGAGCTGAAGCAACCAGGTCCAGGGCCAATGAATTCTCCTCTTCAGAGCGATATTCTGACCTCACCGATGACTCTTCCTTATTGGTTCAAGCAATGGAGCTCTCTGGACCAAGGTGACGTGATGATACTTGAGACACAACAACGGAAATACAAAAGCCAGTGTGAAGAGATATAAATGATATGACAAGAATGTGCCAAAATGAGCTTGCTGTACAGTACAACATACTTGCCATCTAAAGCTTTGTCAAATTTCTTCTGATTGTACAGATTCGGATCAAAACACTGATATTTAGTAGAGTGTTAAATATCATCTTTCTGGAGAGTGAGGAATTACAAAGAAGCTTGTTGTAATAGCAAAGTTTTTTGGAATAAATTTTGCTTGCTATTTTGTACTCAAATTGAAACAATTGTTGCTTTTTACCTTCAAAAATTCACTCAAGCTTCAATAGAAATTATATATAAGCAATTTCAATCACATATGAAACCATTAATTTCCAACATTCTTCCATATAATCCCATTCATATATGCAGACATCATAGGCTGAAAGGAAGTTCAATCATTAATATATAATGTTAAAACTGTAGGCAGTCCTCAAGAACAGAACTCTTCTGACTAGCCTTATTCAATGACAATAAAAAAATTATGGACAATCCACCATTATTTTTTTAATGAAAAGAGATGAGTAAAGAAACTGTACATGACATGATTGATGCTTAATTTTGGACAAATATAATTTCCGCTTGGGCAGATGCCCGTCGAAACTTCACCAGCTCAATCAACATGTTCAGTTTTCTATCTTTGAGAAAGACACAAGGGGTGATACTCATTGTCTCGAGCACTGGAGAATTCTTAAGCAAAAATTTGACAAATTCCATCTCATGTGACACACCAGCTATATCCGTCATCTTTACAAATTTAAGATGTTTAAACAAATAATCTGAAGGGCATTCTTTCTCCCAAAAATCCAGACCATAATCTTCTGCAGCAGCTAATGAATTCGACGAACCCTATATGAGACAAAGAAGCAGAAAACAGATTTGTGATGGTATTAAATAATTTAACATAAGATAGTGGCAAACAACTACGATTTTGACACACAAAATCAATTTGCCATGTTTACCATGACTTACCGAAACTCTAAGTTCCTTCAGATTAGGAGAGTTTGTGATCAAGCGAATAACGACCATTACCTCAGTCATATCTTCAAAACTCACTTGATATAATTCAATTATCTTTAGTTGGCTATACGTAACTGACAGTCTTCCTGTGTCATTACCTATACTCAAGTACTTGTGAAAAAGAGAAACAAACATAAGCTAATGATTTTGCTGCATGTGCAAGTCAAGAGCCAGACAAGCCAATTATTTATAATAGAAGTCTCGCATTTAGTATATACCTACATCAACTTCATTATAATAACAAAACAGTAACAACAAAATGCTACCTTTGTGAAGTAGATATAGCCAACGAGCCTCTGGAGAAGAGGTACCCCACCAAGAAACTTGACAAAATTGCAACTTGAACTTTGCTCAAAGTGTTCAGCTATATCATCAGTCATATACATAGCAACAGAGATTTCCACTAAAAGTGGAGTATTTTCAAGATAAACGTCTTTGAATTCACCTTCTAGGCATAAGTACTTTAGATTTGGAGCGTTTAAATTCAGATCTAAACTGTCAGAGTATGTCAATGACAGACTCTCAAGTAGAGGGCAACTAGAAATAAGACTTTCAATCGCTTCAGGGGCAACAAGAACTTGATGAAGATTAAGGCTCCTCAAACACAAAAATCCTTTAAAAGTTGGAGGGGGATCAAATTCACAACGATGTAGCTCCAAATGAGTCAACTTTTTACAATTGAAAAGACATGAAGGAACTCTGAACCACTCCCCTTCTCCTAATTCAAGAATTAACTCTTTTATATCATTCCTTGAAAGGAAAAGTAACCACTGATCTATATCCGGGCAACACTGCAATTTCGAAGTAGAAAGCTGGAACTTGTGAATTGGTCCTTGGTGAAGGAAGAGTGCCCGAGTTATAAATTTTACTAGGCTCCTCTCAACCAGTGCTCGATCATTATATAGGGTGGCAACACATGCTCCATCAAATACAAGTTCAGTGAGCGTAGTCCATCTGTACCTCCATTTAGTCGATAAAACGCTAGTTCTTACAGCATCTCCTATTGGTAGGCGCGTGAGTATGCTTTCTATAATGCTTTGAGGCAAATCACTTATCAAATCCGGTGCTGCAACGTCACCCATCTGCATTCTAAAATAAACAAACAAGTCAATGCAAAACCTAACCAGTCATCAATCATAGAAAATGTGGACATTAAAGTACAAAACCACTGGATACTTCAATCAAGTTAATCAACATCCAATTTATACTCGACTTATTCGCTGATTGAACTTAGAGAAATAGCGTCACTTCTTCATCCCCATTCGTGACTTCCAAAACAAAACTTACTACCAAAACATCTAAAGTGATTGGATCGAAACAATAACTTTCAATCCCAGCATCATCCTGGACACACAACAACTACAAATACCAAAAATAAAACCACGAAAACAAGCCTTTCAGACTCCCAAATTCACATCCTCTGATAGACCAAACAAGGAATATATATATACTGCCAACATTCTATTCTACAAACAGCAGAAACTATAAAACTGAAAAACTAAACCAAACCCATGAATTCCTTTCCATTTCCACTGTTGGGTCACTGTGAAAATGGTGAAGTTATAATTTTTTCTCAGAAACCAAACAGCCAAAACCCGACAAAAATCCACGCAAACAAATAATGGTTGATGTCAACAATAGGATTTAATAACAATATTGCAAGGGAAATGGCAAGGATCAAATTGACGCTACAGAGAATCATATTCACATCTTTGATCAATCAACAACAAAGAATTCTAACAAACATAAAATCGAAAGAGCCAAATGTGAGAGAAGAGAATACGTAAGACAGACCTGAGAAGACAGAGGTTACAGGTCAGGTACCAACTAAGTTCTCCACTTCAAACACTTCGCCGTGTTTTTTTTTAAATTTTTTTATGACATTTCTCTCAAGGGTTAAATCATGCTCTGACTCATGTTTTGAGGTTTCCTTATCAAAGACGCCCCTTTTGGTAATTGGCCACGGTCACCAGCACTACCTTTGATTGCATTCAATTTAAGGCTAACAATTTGGAACCCGACACGACGGATTGACATGAAACCGATACGATTATTATGAATTAGAGTTGACCATTAACGGATTGATTAAATAAACGGGTCAACCCGTCTAACCCGTTTAATTATCGTATCGGGTTCGTGTTCTATTTAACAGGTTACAGGTTGACCCGTTAAATAAGGATAAAAAAGTAATTTTATTTTAGAAGAGTAGTCATGTAATTTTAATGATAGGTATATATACCCTTTAAAGTTCAAACCCTAACATAAACATAAATCTTCAAACTTCATCTCATCACAAATTGTTATGTAATGGTAAAATTTTATTGGTTTTGATAAAATATTTGTTAAAATATTTTTTTCATGTATAAATATATAATTTCCTAATTAGTTAACTTTTAATTATTATCTCTTGGCAGGTTTAATTTGGCGGATACAATCAACCCTTGATGCTATTTTTCTATTATAAAGGACTACATTTACGAATATATTTTTTATATATATATTTTAATATGAAGGACTATATTTGCAAAGATATTTTTATAATAATCTTTGTAAACATTTGTATTTTTATGGTTTGGATTGTATTTGTAGATGATTATATTTTTTAGGTCTTATGTATCTTTATTTTAATTTTGTTTTTTATTAGATCTATATTAAAATTTAAATGTATTAACTATCATTAAATGGGTCATAAACGGGTTATTATTCGTGTCGGTTAAATGGGTTATTAACGGGTCGTTGAACAACCCGTAAAGAAACGGGTTAATGGGTCGTTTTCGTGTCGACTCATTAGTAATTGTGTTGCGTTCGAGTTGAGAGGGTTCAACTCGTTTCCTTATCTTGTCGTGTTCAGGTCGTGTTCGGGTCGTGTCCAACCCGACCCATCAATCCGGATTGCCATCCCTAATTCAATTAGATTGAACTGCATTTACTTGGATTGTGTTGATTTGGATATTATATAATCACCAATGATTCTTTGGCAATATTTTATTTATGCTAATTATTTTAGGAAAGGAATTTTTGCTGCATTCAATTGGATTGAATTGCATTTAATTGGATTGTAATGATTTGAATATTGGTCACGTGATGGAGACAAATTGTCAAGATATGATTGAGGAAAAGTGGCCCACTATTCTCTGTCAATATTTTATTAATGCTAATCTTTTTAGAAAAGTATTTTTGGCTGCATTTAGTTGGATTGAATTGTATTTAATTGGATTGTATTGATTTGGATATTATATAATGAGTAAGGATTTTCTGTCAATATTTTATTTATACTAATCTTTTTAGGAAAGTAATTTAAATTTGAATAATGTATGAAAAAGAAAAAAATGAATATATATAGAGAGAGAATAATTCTATTATTAATGTCTCATAACTTTTTAAAGTTATGATAAATTAATCAAATTCATTCATTGTATTTGAGTTGAATAAGAGAGAGAATTTGTTTAAGAGAGAAAATATGATGGATGAATTTGATTGGTTCGTTCTAAAGTAAAATTACTATATATTTTTTTTTTAAGTAATGACTAATCAATCAAATTTATTTATTGCATTCTTTCTCTCAAAACAAATTCTCTATTTTATTTAATTCAAATGCAATTGATAAATTTGATTGGTTGGTCCTTATGTTTTAAAGTAAGGGAATTATCATTTTAAAAGCATTACACACACACACACACGCTCTTTTTTGATAAAGAGTTAGGTCAATAGCTTAAAATTTTAACTTAAAAATGTGACTTCAACATAAATCAATTAATTTTTTTGCCATCAATTTTTAATTAATTCACTTTTTTTTTTAAATTGAGTAATTATTTCACTATTTGAAGTCAAGATTTTAAGTTATTTTACTATCACCCTGTAGCATATTGTAATTATTTCAAACTAATTTAATATTTATAAATAAAAGGATAAATTACACAAACATGCTTCAATGTTTGTCAATCATACACTTATATGGTAACTATGGCCTCTTTTTACACTAATATCACTTGAATTTTCATAAATATTTTAAAAACGTTCTAACCTTTAGTTGACTAACTGTTAACCAAACTTTAAAGTAGTCATTGAAAAATTATTTGGTCCTTTTATGCTATATTAAATCATTGTAAAATTTAACCAATCAAATTTTATCACGTCATCTTTTAGGAGGGTAATTTGGTCTTTTTCAACCATGTAAAAATTTTTAAAATTTAAGAAAGTTAAAAAAAATTAAAATAATTGGAAACCATCAGGTCTCTAGAGAGACTATTGATCTCTATACAATGGAGACCATCTGGGTCTCTATAGTTAAAGACCTAGAATTGCATTTATAACGATTGAGACCTTGATCCGGTTGGGTCTTTGATGACAAAGAGTTAGAAACTCTAAGTCTTCGTCGTTTCTATTGGAGGGTTTTTTTTTTTTTTTCCCTCAATGAATTGTTTGTCTTTTTATGTGATTTTGGTAATTTTTTTCTTCATGGTTTTGTAATGGAAATAATGAAAAAGTTGGAGATGGAGTTGATGATGAAAAATAGGAATGGAGATGATGTGGTCGATGGATGATGAAATAAAGATGATGGATGAAGAAGATGATAAAAGGGTTTTTTTTTTTTTCAATATATATTTTAATTAATTTTATTAATTTTTAATATTAAAATAATTATATATTATTTTTATTTAATTATTAATATAAGGGGCATTTAAGTCTTTTTAATATATTTGACTATTGACTGTTATTATTTGATAGTCAAAATTAACGACTGATGTGTTTTTACAATAATTATGAAACTTTAAGTGATGTTAGTGTAAAATGGGCTATAATTGCTATATGTGTGTAATATTAGCAAACATTGGAGTGTGTTTGCCTAATTATTCTAAATAAAATAATTAACTTTTTTTTTACTTGAAAAAATAATTAATTTTTGTTACATGTAGTCATAAGTGTAAACACATATAACTTTTGAGTTAATTATTAATCATCTTGCTGTTAGTTAATTTTCATCAACACGAGGAGTTGATCAGACTTAACATTGAAAAATATAACTAACCCTACCATCATATTGTAATAATTGATAGACTATAAGTATATTATTTTTTTTAAGGGCAAATTACACAAACCTATCTAAGATTAGATGAAATTACACCAAAATTACAAGTTCAACCATAATGACATTAAACCTACCTAATATTCCAAAAGTTAAAAATAACCCTACTGTTAGTTAACAATTAGTCCATTATCGTTAAATCAACATTAACAAGGGTAAAATGGTCAATACATAGATAATAAATATTTTAATTTAAAAATAATATTTTTAATTAATAAAATAATAATACATTATTTTCAAATTGAAATAAAATGTTTATGATTATTATATTAAACAATTTCAACTTAAAAACAAAAAAAAACAAAAAAAAAACTGACAAATCTCCCCTGTATGGGAGGAGATCTGTCATTGTTCTCATTTGATTGGAAGAGATCGTTCGGAGGAGAATGTTCGATAATCTCCTCCAATCAATAGAGATCTATGTGTAATAGATCTCTAGTTGGAGTAGATCTATGTGACATATCTCCTTTCAACTTGAGGAGATTTACAAATTCTCGCTTCTTTCGTGGTGTCTCTCTCTTTCTTCCAATTCAAGCAAGCATGGCTATCATTCTATCCAACTTTGACACCACCACCACCTCTGTTCACAATCCTCCCATGGCTCTCTCTCTTCTCTCTCTTATTGTGTTTATTTTTTTTTATTAAATATAATTTGTGGTGGTGATGAATTTGTAAAAAGTCTAGGTCGATCAAAAAAGCATTAGACAAATGGTACTTAGCCAATCACTATGATTCCTCTATTATAAAAATGACATCAAATTTCTCAAGATCTAGTTTCTTTCTATAATCATTGATTATCTTAAGATTCTTCAAATTCTGTTATATTAGTTTATGAGTTCGTGTTGTTCGATTGTTTTGCTATTTCGTGGTTTTGTTGGGTTTCATTTAGAGGGTTGAAATAATGATCTGGTTTTGGAGTGATAATTATCTTTTTTTTTGGGTGATGAATGGATGATGATCAACTGAATCTTGATGATGAATTTGATTGATGAATGATGGAAGTTAATTGGATTTTTTTCTTTAAAGTAATTAAATTGGAATGAATTGGAAGATAATATGATCATCAGTTACAATCAAAACCAAAAGTGATGAATTGGAAGATGATCTATTCACCAAGTCATGTCATGTTATTCATTTCAATTATCAAGGATATAATTGTCTTTTCCCTTAAAACCAAATCTCCTTCAAAAGCAACGTTTACATGCGTCAGATGGTCATCAATTTTAAGGGAATTTAAGTACTTCTGCTGAATTTGACTTTGACCTTTTGTCTTTACTGAGGGGATATTTATATTGTATCTTTATAATCTCCTGTAGGTTTAATGTCGTAAAGGGCAAACTTATCATTTTGATGTAATTTCGACTAATATTAAGAGGGTCTGTGTAATTTACCCATTTTATAAAAATATTAATAATAATGGAGATTTTTTTTTTTTCTTCCTTGCCAACATATTGATACAAGCGATCTCCTCCATAAAATCTGGAGAAAGAAACAGCCACTTCCAGGTGTTTTCGTCTTTCTCTTATTTTACTTTTTAAATAATATATATTTTACGTTTTTATTTCTAATTAATTTAAAAATTGAGGGGATAAGTGATGTGGAGGCACCCCAATTTTAATTAATTTATGTATTGCCACAATAAAAATTATATTACCCTTCCCTTCAAATTACAATTTTACCTAAACGCAGGATAGAGTAATGCAAGTTAACTTCAAATTATTTAACAAATTAGTTCTAAGGTTCAAATTTTCTAAAATTGTGATTATCTTTCAATCTACAGTAATCCAAAATTTGTTCCAAAAATTCTTTGAAAACCCTCTTTCTCTATCTGTTATTTGTCAAGAAAATTAGCTTTGTTAACTTATAAAAAAATCCCATGACACCTTAACATTAATGATTATTAATAATTAGGTTTTATTCATTTTTGCTTTTCAAACTTATTAATACTCTGAAAGAACATTTTCTATCACCAAACTATATTAATCCATTAAGATTTATATTCTTTCCTTTCTTTATTTGGTTATAACATCGAAAAATAACCTAAGCAGATAAAAAACTTAAAAAGAAAATAACTTGGACTATGTGTATTGATAACAGTTATATCTGAAAAAGGATTATTTGTCATCATTTTTTTTTTTTTTAATTTCTAAACTTTTGATAATCTAGTGATCTATCAGCATAAAAAAAAAAAGGTAGATAGTCAAGATTGTTACATTTTTTCTCTTTCATATATCTTTCAAATTTAAACTATCAAACTTAACAAAACAAGAACATAATAGATAATCCTCATTTTTTATATCTATGTATCTATACACAGTTTGATCAAACTTAATACTAAACTACCTCTTTCTGCTAATGTGGCTGATTTCCTCCTAAAACATGGAAATAACATTCAATATTTAACTAATAATAATCAAAATGCTAAATGTCAGTGCAACCAATGTCACAACAACATCAAAATTCAACACGATTTATAGACAAAGAAATTACAGAGCGGGAGATAATGAAAATGGCGTAAAGGTGAGTCCAACACATACACTGTTACTAACTTACTACATCTATAATCTCTTACCAGAACAATTTAATTGTAAAATAAAGCCAAATCATCTCAAACAACAAGTGGCTTCATTTTTCAAACGACCCTAAAATGCTATCATTGAAGGATGCATAAGCAAGTATGTCTGCGTTGTTTTCAAAAGTTGCCATGTCTTGCTGGGGCAATCCCACCCAAGCTTCTATTCCCTTACCATCACAAGTGTCTAAGAGATATGCAATATTATTGTACTTAACAGCAGTGCTCACCCATGTAGGTTTTCCCCACCCAAAATCAGCTTCATACAATGGAAGCCTACACCAACCAGATAAAAAGAACACATTCAATTCACTGTTACTTTCATTTAGATTTCTCAACTCTTCCAATATCCCTCCACCTTCATTCAGCTTTTTCGCATTGTCGTCAGTGATCATCCCTATCGATTCATGAAGTCTTCTTGCTAAACTGTTATAGTTGATTATCTTCTCCTCCTTCTCCATCGGCCATGTTGCCATTGTACGTTGGTATATATTACCTATACGTTGTTTTGGCAATGATGGATTCATTCTCTTTCTTAGATCCACAGAAATGAATGCTACATTTGGCGTAAAATCGTCTCTTTCTCTTGCTGCAGCTACTGCAGCACCCCATATAAGTGCAGACACAGCCTCAAAGCGCGTTGGGCGCCATCCGTGGCACGAAATTTTTTCACGTAAAGCATCTATCTTGGCACCCTCAAATTTGAATCTTTTTACTTTAGGTTCTCCTAAGGACATAACATTTTCAAGAATTCTTCCCCACAACTCTGGCATATCTTGTTTAGGAAAAATAGTGGCGCAATCAAAAATCACATCCATAATAGAATTGCCACTACCACCACCACCACCACAACCACTACGAGCAAGTGCAGCCCAGGTTTTAATAAAATGGGATGCAGCTGTTGCGTCCGCAATAACATGTCTAACGCAGACACAAATCGCTACACCACCGCAACTAAAGTGATTGACCTGGACAGCCACCATAACATCCTCTGCGCTCAAATCTCCCTGTTTAGCCTCACTTGGCATTAACTGTTTCAACTGATGGACCTCAGCTCGGTCAAGGACTTGAGACATTTGGTAATTAGCTACATGAGCTTCAATAAAACTGACACCAGAATCATCACAAGCAATAGTAAAATCATCTTCCAGTACTCTTCCTGCAAAAGGGTAGTAATGGTTTAATGTTTTCGAGAGGGAGTTTTTGAGGTGACCCGAATAACACCATTTGTGTGCTGCTCCCGAGTAAAAGAGAAAGATGGGGTAATAAATATCAGGAGCCAATTGATCAAGAAGAGAAAGCTTATGGATTTTGAGATGCAGTGGGGTTGGAGAAGATGGTTTGATTGTTTCTCTAGACATGATATGGATCTGCATTTCCTTTCAATGAATTTTCAATAATGATTATCTTGGCAGTTTGCTTATAAGCTATTTATTGTATTAGGTTCTTTAAAAAAAAAAAGTTGTTCTAGAGATCTAACGATAAGAAGACAAAAAGCTGATAAATGCAGGGAATCTGACATATAGAAAATGTAAAGATATATATATATATATATATATATATATATGTACAACCTTAGAGCATATGGGTAGGGTGCAAAAATTTAATAAGAAAGTGCAATTTTATACATATATCAAACTGAAACTGACCACAGTAAGTGAGGGTCTGCTTTTCTTTCTTGGACCACAGAAGTGTTTTATTGCTTGAGCTGAAGCAAAGAAGGCGGAAGGAAAGAAGAGGGACCAAGTGATGACGGAGAACAGCGTGCGAGGATATCCTTTTTTTTTTTAAAAAAAAAAAAAAAAAAAAAGCCGGGGTATGCTATTTCTTGACTAGGGTTCTTGACAACCTTTTGAGCATGATAAAATAATTTATGGGGAAACTTCAATTTAATCCCTCTATTTTGAAAAACCTTTACTTTTTTTCAAATGTGAATTTCTTCTTGGACCCTTCATTCTTAAGGTTTTAAAAAATTCATGAGTTTTGTTCCTCATTAGGGATGGCAAAAATACCATACCCGATCCAAATCCAAAAAAATCTGGTCTATTTGGGACAGATTTGGAGCTAAAAAAATTGACTTTGGGGCGGGTTTGGAGCCAAAAGACTGACCCAATCGGGTTACCGGGTCAGTAACGGGGCAAACTTTTTTGCCCCGACCCGCCCCATTAACCCGACATATATTACATTTTGGTATTTATGATAATTATATATTACATTTTTAATATTATTTTTACGTAAAATTAAAACTTATTAGCTTAAGTTTTTTTTTTTTTTTCTTTTTTGGGTTATAAGTTCGTGTTTAAAAGCATTGGGATGGATTTTTAGCATGAATTTTTATAATGTTTTCAGTTATTTATTTATTTAGTGTTTTAAATGAAACTTGATTATGTTGTTGCTATTATTTTGGTATTCATGACTATGTAGTATTAATATTTTTAATTGTGTAATAACATTTCAATATAAATGTAGTTAATCTTTTGATATTTGCTGTGTTTTTTTTTTTTACATAGTTGTTTTAGTTAAAAACTAAATCGGGTCAACGAGTCGGATTCGGGGCAAGTCCCTCCAATTGAGTTTGGGTTTGGGGCAGAAAGTAATGATCCGTTTGGGGTAAGGGTTGGGTTTAGAGCATCCCTCAAAAATTTCGGATTGGGTTCGGAAAGGACAAAACCCAATCCGATCCGATCCGATCCATTGCCATCCCTATTCCTCATATCATTGTTGATCAAACTTAACGGTTATATTTTGGACATTACATCTCTAATTCAAGATGTGAGACACGTGCCGGTAAAATGAAATTTCAATCAGAAAAGTAAATAATAATAATAATAGCTAGTGAAAAGACAAATGTACCCCTAAAAATTTATGAAATTATTAAAGGAAAAAATAAAAGAGAAATAATAAAGCTCTTGGTTCAACTCACATCTTTAAAATTTGAAGACATACAGATCTTCATTAAAGCCAAAAAATAAATAAATAAATTGAAAAAACTTCAATCAACTCAAATCGTCATTTGCCTTCATCATCATCACCATTTTTCATCACTCAATTGTCTATCTTTCAAAATAATACAATTTAATCTCACACACTACTACAAATAAACCAAGAAAATTAAATTTAGTCACAAATGATGGACACTCCTAATAGAGAATGGGATAAATAAAGTAATTTCACATATATCAACTTCTTTTCTATTTTCTAATTTGTTCAAATTATATTTTAATAACTTTTGTTAATTTATAAATTTTGATATTAATTTGTTCTCATATATCTTACAGGGTCAATGCCAAACCGATTACCATTTATGCTTTTCCACAATCAACTATGCAATTTTATCTAAGACTTCATTGGACAGAAGTTCTTAAAGTAGAGCTTTTAAAAATAAATATTTTAAAAACAAATTTTTAACAAGTAGAGTTTGAAAAAAAAATTATTGATCTTTTGATTGTCAATTAAAAAAACTCTTTTGAACTATAAATCATTTAATTGTATTAATTATAAAAACTCTTTTAAGTCATAAGGTTATCGAAAAAAATATTTTAAAAAAATTACATGACATCATTGAAGATTTTTTTTAAAATAAATATAAAATATTATAAATGAGTGTGAAAGTACAAATTTCAAAATTAAATACCAAAATTCAAAACATCATGAAGTGTTTATGCATGTATATCACAGGTAACACTGAAAGCATTAGAAATATTTTAAAACTTACCAATTAAAGATTTACTCAACAAGTTTTGTTGAAACGAGTATATTGAAAAAAAATAGTGTTATAACATTTATAGAAAAGGTTTATTTAGGGTTCTAAGTGAGAAAGGTAACATGAAATTAATAAAATATAATAGATTATTTTAATTTTTTTTAAATACACTATTTTAATTTTTTTTTTTAAAAGATTAAAAAATTTATTTGGAAAAGCCCAAAATTTGAATTTTCCCTAAACATATTTGTAACAACCAAAACTTCAGAAAAAAAAAAATTAAAAAGAGATTTTAAGATTTAAAAAAAAAAAAAAAATTCTTTTGGTTAGTAAACAGACTCTACGAAACATACAGGGTTGGCTTGTACTACTTATGCAATAGTTCACACAATAACACACCATCTCTTACAAATAAAAAAAAAAAAAAATCTTTAAATTCAAAAAAAGAATAAAAAAAAAAAAAAAAGAGCTTTTAAGATTAGAAAAGCATTTTTTTTTCTTAGAAAAACTCTCTTTTGATTAGCAAATAAAATCTACCAAAAATACAATGTACTGCTTATATAATAGTTTAAATAATAACACATCATCTCTTACATAGGTTGTTGTACACCTTTCTATTTTTCTCATCCCACCTTATCGAAAATAAACGAGAATTTATGTCCTTTCCTCATCCCAGCTTCACCTCACCTTTGAAAGATCTTGTAATTCAAGTATTATGGTTTAAATATGATTACCTTGCACCACTACTTTAATAACAATCAATCACAAAGTCTTCTTCCTTCTTTTTTAAAAAAAAAAGAAAAAAAATTGGTAATTATAAACTATGATATAACAACATTTATGAGTACACTACGGACTTCAATGACGAGGGAGAGTAAGGAAGTGAATCAATGATAAGTAAAAATTACCTCTCCATACTATAATTTATGCAAAAGAAGGTGTAAAATGTAACATGCTTCTACTTTTCGTAATTATCTTTGCAGATGCTTTTAAGTAGGCAAAATAACCATTGCAAAATGGCAATGGTGATTCCTGGAGTTACAAAATTAGCTACGAGCACCCTTCTTTATAAACCTCAAAGAGAACCTTGAAAACTCTCAGTAGCCTTCAATATATTTCTCTACAAACAATCAGTTTATCTGTCTTTCCCGTGCCGAAGGGTTATTGCAAAATGTTTGGATGTGAATGAATATCTGAGAAGCAGAATCAGTTTCGGGACAAATATCCCTTAAACAAGAAGATTCCTAAACCACCAATTGCCAAACTTAAGATAAGGGAAACTTTGATGGGTTCAGCATCAGCAATCATACTTCTTTGGTTTCTTACTAGGCGAGACCGCTCTCCCAAGCTCTCACGAACAAGATTGCTAAGGCTGTCCAACTGATGCATAATTTGACGCTGTCCACGTGCAATACTTGTTATCTGATTTATATATAGTGGGCACAGATTAGGAAATGGGTGGTCAGCCAGCAAACACTATGTAGCTTGAAAGCTATAAATTGAACTCTATCAAAATAACAAAAAAAGAGAGCCTATAATTTTGGATTATGCCCGGTAATATGCAACCTAACTTTCTAATTTTCACCAAGAGAGTAGAAACAAATAGATAATATATTTGGATAGTAAATGTACATAAAAAGAAAAAGCCATGGTACCTCGTCCAAGAAAGGCGACTCCTTAGCTAACTGGGAAGAAGAAGAAGAATTAGGCATTATGGACCCAGTCAAAGAACCATTGCTTAGACCCGATATGAAGTGAGAAGTGGGAGCAGAGCCATTACAGGCTTCAGCATGGAGCGCCATATTTTGTTGGCTGAGAGAAGTTTTCTTGATGGTTAACTTGGTGTTTAGCTCCTCCATACGATTTGTAAAATCGTCGATTCTATCATTCAGAGAGGAGATCTGTTCTGAAAGTTGAGTGATCACTCCCTTTTAATGGGAGAGAAAGGAAAATGTGAAAGGCTTCATCAGTAATGAGGTTAAGATTTCCATAGGATTGCACCAGCAAAACAGCAAGAAGCAATCCAAAAACCGAAGGACTTATGCATACCTGACTTGCAAGAGTTGCTGCAGAATCTGCACTTCTGTCATCAAACCTCCTGCTATTCCCATCATGTCTAGTAAGCTTGGACAGATTTTTGTCCCTCTGAGTTGAATATGAATGTGACATACCACTGCTTAATGTCAACATTGGTCACTCTATTTAGTTTAAGACCAACAACCAGCTTTAACTGAAACTTCAGCAGTATAGTTAAAACCAAACAGAGAGAGGACTACGAAAAGCACCTTTGGAGATTCTTATTCCTCATGGCAACCCTATTAGCAGAGGCTCGTGAAAGTGCTTCTTTAGGGCTTGATACAAGATCCTCATCAAGACTGAGCTTTGTCTTTAAATCTTCTGGCAGGGCCTATAAAAATGATCACATTAGGACTACTGCTGAAGGAGAGAAGCAATGGTAACCTTTCAGAAGTTGTTATACCATAATCTCATTTACAAGCTTTTCCAGTTGAATCTGTTCTATATAGGCGCGCGGAATGTATGAGCCTTCCAAACCCAGCTGCTCAGCAACATATTTTACAATCAACCGATCTCTACCTTGCACCTATTTACCATATTAGCAAGAATGTTATAGTCACTGTAAATTTCATAGAAGTTCATCTAATAGGCTTGGAAACAACAAAAGATGTACACGTACTATATCATTTATTCACTAGAAAACCTCTAAACCATCAAGTTTCTAAATGATCGTTCACATCACTCTCCCTAAATATGTATTGCTCAATATATAATTTTAAAAATAACATTATGCATAAAATAAGAGTATCCAAAAATAGCATTATGTTTTCTGTCCCAATTGTACTTTTGGTGGACTGCTGGTTCACTTTATCATTGTATCCAATTCACCACGAACAGAATTTAATATTTTTAATTTAAGATTTAACTTCTTATGTAAATTAAGCATAATACTATCCAAGCACGCAATTACCATAAACAAATTGCAACAGAATACAAACCAACAGACCAAAAAATTCAATTAAGGTAATGCATATGAACCATTTCACATCACCGATTAAACAGTGGAATATTTAACGATGTAAACTTTTCAACAATAATTGAAAATATCATTTAAGAAACCACCAGTAAGATGTAGCTATGGAAATAAATTGTACCTGAATATATCTGCGATTTAGTTGTTCTAGCCAGTCAATTTTCACACAGACCCCCCTAGCATCGGAAAATACATGGCTGCTTCTTTTAAGGATGGCTGCTATTGTGTATCCCAATGCCATTAGCCCACCAAGAAGACGCACACTGACTTCAAAAGTAATTCGTGGTGATATAACAAATGGAATATCAGTCACCCATTCCTGAAATTGAAATTTACAACATAAGGAATCAGATAATATTGTAAATATATGTTTCCATTTTTATTTTAATTTTTTTGAAATTGTAAGTATATGTTTTCATTCTCCATAAATCAAACAAATTTCTTTAGCAACTACGTATTTGAGGCTTAAAAGAAGGATATGGTCACCAAATTACTTCAGAGAACATGATATATAGACTATTTGGACATCCAAGGCCAAGGACTAAGGCCACAGTGTAATAGGTAGGACTTTTTGGTGCTTAGCAACATCAAAACAACATCATCTAACTAGATAGAAGCACCCTCTATACGTTTGTCCAACTAATATTGGCCCTAAAATATGATATATGAAGTTGTAGTTTTTATAGCTGCAATTTGTCAAGATCATTCGCCAAGTGGATTATGACATGCTTGAGAAACATTATCATTTCACAAAGATACATAGCATATAATCAGATGGGAGAAGTCCCAAACTAACATACTAAGCCTATGTAGTTGTTATTAGCATTTGGCATATCTAGATCAAGAACTGTGAAAGTCATTAAGAATATGGACCTCTTTAACACATAAACTCAGGACTTCTGAAACAGTAATTATTTCTCAAAGTGCACAGAACTTACAATTGTGATGATAAATAAAGAAATTAAGTGGATGTAACCTCAAACATCAGACTGTATTTTCCGTCTTTGTTCCGCATCCTCAAATATGATTGGCAAGCTTCTGGATCTTCACCAGGCGGAAGTAAATATATATCATAAGTCTGTTCCATTGTTTCAGTAGGTTCTTCAGAAATAACAGCCTTAATTTGATCTTCTGACAGATTCCTTGCTGACTACAACAAAAGAAGCACTCCGATATCAATATAAAGACATAGTTATTGAAAATACAATCGAAAAATCTAACAATGGTATCAAAAGCACAAAAATTATCAAGCCAAAAAAAAAAAAAACACCTTTAAAATATAAGTGGGACTCTGGAATCCAGTGAATGGGTTGAATTTGTTTATGATTTTTATATGAGCTGTTTGGAGATCCGGCTCAATGAAGGCCTTGTACATAGGATATACCTGTACAGAACAGTGAATTTGAGTACTTTCAACAAGACAGTTGTCACTCCATGTTATGTCAAACAAAAAAAGGTTTCAGATAATGATACGGATAACAAAGTGAACAAACCGTTTCAGATATTTGATGGATAATTTCTTCTGGTTCTTGATCAGCACGTTGTATGTCTCTTAAAACCCGTTTGACAAGGTCAAAATGAACTCCCCCTGTGACGGACACCCGAAGATCCAATAAAGGTCGCAACTTTTCGCTCAAAGCATAGATGCCCTCAATAATCACAATACGGGAACTTGGGACTTCAACAGTTCTGCACAATTCATGTTCCCTTAAGTCATAGAAACACCAGGTCAATATAAAAAGAATAAAAGTATGCACAAATGGCTTGGCTCCTTCACTTAAACGGGAAAAGCACAATCTCCACAATATTTTACATATGATTTGCACCCATTACTTATTTTCTAAGGCAAATAGATTAATGATGCTCAGAATGTTGTATTAAATTGACAAAGGGTAGATAGAGAAAGAGCTCAAAGTTTAGAACTTCAAAATTATTATGGATTTAGAATTTATGATAATAACTCCCTTCTTTACACGTCTAACAGCCCATCATGTGATAATTAATATTTAACAGCATTCAAGGCAAAAGATAGAACAAAAATTACTTGTATTAGATCAAGAATCCAACCTGTATCCAGAGCGGGAGCTAGATTTGAAATCATAGATAGGAACCTGAACATGCTTTCCTGCCTTCAAATCTTGTATATTCTCAAGCAATGTCTCATAGTCAGTCAGGCGTGGATCTGATTCAAGTGAAAGAAAATTAGAACCAGTAGCACTCTGTCTCAACCACCAAAAAATTAGTCTCTGCTGATGAAAGGCTTCTTACAGTAAAATGATATATAAGGAACTTATCTACAAGCAGCATGCAACTATTAATCAGATCATGCTCAAATCTTTGGATGCATGAAACATAATACAGAATGCATTCACTTGTTAATAGCACATAAAGGAAAGCAAGAAGTTAGTCAGAATCATAAAAGAAGCCAGGCGGCAATACATCTTAGACTTACAAAGTAGAAACATTTAAGATATGTAAGATTTTTGGTTATAATAAAATCGCAAAACAAACATTTGACTAAGTAATGAGTCCATAATCAGAACTTTTGAAAAGGCTTTCAATCCTCCATTGGTTGGAACTGGGAGAAAAGCAGTGAATCTTCAAGTCTAGCACATGAATATTTGGAACAAGAGAGGCAAAAGTAAAATATCTGGTCCTCTCTCACAGTAAGACATAAATTGAGAATCTTGTTACATACATAAATTAATGACATTTAAAAGCATTTAAAACAACAAATGTAAGATAAGTTTCGACAAATTGTCAAGCTAGATGATTGTGGTAAAACTTTACTGCCAACTAGAAAGCACTTCCAAAATTAATGTTACAGAAATCTAGAGTGATCACACTAAGAAAACCCAAAACTTGATAGGTCCCTAAAAACTAAATAGTGTTATTTTACTCCCCATGTTTTCCACATACGAAGCACAACATGATCAAAAGCTACATGCTCTTCATCATACTAATTATTGTCAAGATAAACTGACATCTGCAGCACAAATTAAGGAGAAACACATGCTCTACGAGGGCCTTTGAGCATAAAATCTCCTTGCAGAAAAAGAAATATCACGGGCAGAATAAGACCTCAAAGCTGTTTATGAAGCCTTGACCCAGACCTACATTGTTCCCAGTACCTTATCCCCACATAACAACTCTATATTTCTATACTAATAAACTTCAAAATGCAAGTAAAAATAATAATAATAATAATAATAATATATAAATACATATCAACCTACTAAACATCTTGGCCATGACAATATTGAACTAGGTGCAATATACACGTCCCGGCCCAAACATTAATTTTATAAAATTGTAAAGTACTTATTGAGCATTAAATTACTAAAAATAATTAAATAAGGTTTCATAATGAAAATACATAAAATAACTTTTGTGATCCTCAAAAACTTCAATGCAATTGCCACCAAATGACACAATAAATTAAAAAACTGAGAAGAGCTTTTAAAAATAAAAATTCATTTTTAGATAGCAGAGATGCCATTCAAACAGGCACTAAACAGCTGAAGTAACTACAACCAACACCACAAAGAGAGACTCTCAAACCAAAAAAAACTAAGTCGCTCCAAAATGTACTTGTACTCTCCCCTTCCCAGTTCCCATAAACCAAATAGAACTCTGCATTTCAATGAGTATTCTTCTTCAATCCGGTAAACCAGGAAATAGACCTGAATTCACACCATCAACAGACAATCTGTAGGTTACATTGCACTCCATCATAATCCTTAATATATATATATTAAAAAAAAAAAAAAAAAAGCATAAAAGTCTCTAGGATTCTTTCTCCAATCAAATAGTTGGAAAAATCGACTCACCAGCCTTCGTATACAATTAAAACAAATTAACCAGTTGTCATGCATCAATAAACAGCAAGCAGCCATGTTACTGGACAAACACATATTAAAATGTAATATTGTACATAACTCGGATTTTATACAGGTATAATGATGTCTAAAGCGAGAAGAAAATCATAATAATTTATTCAATCATGTAAAGCATAGATCTTTCCTAAGAGTGAAATAAAGTTTAAATAACTGTAATGCAAACACATCAATGACTACTTCCAAGAATAGTATCTATCAGTTTTCAAATTCAAACAGAAGGTGGTGTGAGCAGTTAATTACCATCAAAGTTGCCATCAACAAGTCGGCTAGAATCATTGTAGTTGTCCATGGATATGACAGCAATGCTGGGCATAAAATTTTGTATCTTTTCTGTAAATACGGTCTTCCCAGCCCCAGAAGGACCAGCTAAACCTACCAATATCATTCCTTCATTCTTCTGGGCTAGCAGTTGACATGCACGGATAACTATAAAGAAACCCTTCTCAAATGACAAAGGATCTTGTATTGAGACCATCTCATATCGGTCAGAGTCCTTTCTCTTAACCAAATGGACTTGATCTTTTAAAAGGCCTAGTTTTTTACGGTGTGATTCAGCATTAGAAGCATCTTGAGCCATAGAACACTGTTCTCCAAATCTCACTGTTGAAAACAAATAGAAATGCATGGATCTGAAGAATATCAAAGAAAATGATACACTTATCACATGAAATGTAAGAGTAGGAAAACAAAAATGCTTTGAGGTAAATTTCAATGAACAGCAATCATATGGTGAATATTGTTGATAGTGTTTGAGGACACACCAAAGAGATGGCTCCTTAAGTTTTGCATCTTTTTTTTAAGGAAAAAAAAAAATTATATATGGATAGGTAAATCCATGTAAAATGCGAGACAATCATTAAACTTTCATGAGAGATCAAAAAGCTCCCAAGAGATCTATTACAATTTACAAATATGAAACAAAATAAAGAAACTAATCAGGTGCACAATCTAGTAACTCATTATAAATTATTTCCACATAATCTGGGTTTGCATTTTGATTAATCAGAAAAAATAATTAAAAAAAATTAAAATCTGGGAATTATTATAAATAAATATCAGTAAATACACTCTCAAAAATGCTCTTAGACAATGCACAGGTCCACAACTAAATGGTGGTGGCTTCATTATTCAAAGATAAACTGAACCCACCTTCAGCGCTCTCTGTTTACCAAATTAAGGAAATCTAACACAGATACATATAAATACATATGTACACAAATCACACAAGAAAAATGAAAAAAGAGTACCTTTTTGTAGTCAAAATTTTAGATCCTGCAAGGCAACCATCACAATGTTAATTGGGCTTGATACAGGATGACATGCCATATGTTAAGTAAAATAAAAGGATTGATTGCAGTCTGACTTAATTTTATAACCAAGAACTGGACAATCAAAAAGCCTCATGTAATTGACACCGTTCTGAGCTTTTGTTAGGCAACTACTACACTAACACCCATGTTATTTAACAATTTGATAAAATGAATTCAAATGCATACTATCATCTTTCCCATATATTATACGAACGGAAAATCAGTAGTAGCTGACACTAAAAGAAACATTTTATGATCAATTTATTCATGCAGGTAAAAGCTAAGGCGAGGCAAACCCTTTTATGATAAACTTAAAGCACTCGTACACATGTATTAGGTCCTCTGCAACTAACTCATGGCATCCCAGTTGAACTTATTATAGTTAGACCGCAAACTATCTCCATAATCCATTGTATAAACTCATTAAACTTAATTTCGATCATAGACAGAAGAACAAAATCTCATAATTTTGATAAATTAGACCTGACCTTTCACAAGATAGTGATGTAACTCAACTCCTAAACCAAATAGATTTTCAGGAGACCAATATATCAAATTCACAATTTCAGAACATTAGCCCAACAAAGCTACCACATTTATTTACTGATTACTTTCACTAAAAAAATAGGTGCCATACAAACAGTAACTCCAAAGTCCAATAAAAACAACAATCAGTGTCCTGTACAACGAAATAACAGCACAACTTTCACAGTCACCTTGCAATTAATAACACAATACTTTATCCTCTATCAAACACCCACCACCATAAACAAAATCTTATATCACAAAAGCAACCACCCAGAAAACAAAATCACCGCAAAACCAAATCTAAACAAACCAAAAACACCAAACAAAGCTAAAAACCATTTTCCAACAACATTTTTGGATCTAACATATCACTCTTAATAAACAACCGCTTTTGACAACATGAAATCAAACGAGAGAAAAGCAACAAGTACCCAGACATTAAAATGGCGTAAACAAAAATACCTAGAAGCGAAATTGGATCAAAATCAAATAAACATGTAATAGTGCAACGTAAAAAGCACTCACCGAGCAAGTTTTTTTGGAACAAGTCACACACTGACTTCACCAACAAAAAACATAAAACCAAAAGCGTGTTATTATACTGGGGTGTTAATATAATGCGTACGTTTTTATAGTATTGCAGAGAAGGAAGGAATGTGATTTCGCAAGAGAGTGAATTCTTGAGAGTCTGCTCAACACTCGCGAAACAACCGAGACACTGAGAGAGAGAGATACATTATATATAGATATTGATTTTGCTTCTATACATATATATATATATATATATATTAATTTAGAGATTGTATCTAACTCACAATTGAGGATTTTATCGTACCAAAACACATGATATTAGAATTACAACTCAATCTCATGATTGTTTTGCTTTGCCATGGCAGTGACACCTGACAGGGCGGTTGGGCCAGAAGCTTGTCCCCAGAACTCTATTTTTAGTTCTTATTGATACTTGTACACGCCAATACCTTGCAACCCATTTCTCTATATATATTTTTCAAATGCGTTACAAAATTACTCATCTGCTAACTTTAACAGTAAATTATAACCCTTATATTAATTATAAAGATAGCTATTAAAATCAATAAAAAAACTATGATTCATGAGTAAGGTCAGTGGAACCCATTTTTTAATTACCTTATGAAGTTTTTTATGCTATGTGAACTATATGAAATTATTTAATGTGAGAAATTAATAATTTTAATAATGGTCTAATATATATATATATATATATTGAGTATTGTAGAATTTATGAATTCTATAAAATCTATATCAGTTTTGTTGGAATTTTTTTATGAAATTCAATGAATTTTTGGAAGTAGGACAATATTTATGATAGATTGTTTTATTCACGCTTAAATTTTAATTGATTTTTCAAAAATCTTAATTGAATACACTTAAACTTATAAAATCATTTAAGTTTTATTAAAATCTTAAATTAAATACACTTTCCTCAAGCGAAAGATTTTTGACTCTACAAAAATCTTAATTAAATACACCTAAATTTTTAAAATCCTTTTAATTTCGTTGAAATCTTAAATTGAATATATTCTCCTCAAGGGAGATATTTTTTTCATATAATTTATTTGGCGCTCTTTATCTCAAAACAATACACTTTATATATTTATTATTTAAAATTATCATATTTTGTTTTGGGCCCTCCTATTCTAAAAATATTTCATTTTAAAAGTAAGAATATTAAATTGAATCTTTAATGAGGCTCTATTTTATTTTAATGTTACCCTTATCAATTTTTATGAAATTCTTTTCTTTTTTATGTCAAAAAAAAATGAAATTATTTTCTTTTTGTTTTTATTGGAAAGAAATTTTGATGAAAAGACTTTAATAATTTTCAATACTAGATACGCATAAATCAACAAATTTAGGTTAGCTAGGAAAATTTATATTAAACCATATCTTGTAAATTTTTAAAATAACATATTGTTTAAAATTCTTATAATTAAAAAAAATGAATGTAAATTAACAACTAATTGAAAACTTATGTCTTTCATTATTTTTTGTTATTTGTTATAAATAATTTCTTTATCACTTCAAAGTTTTCCTTTAACTGCATATCATCTTGCACTTTTTTTTTTTTTTTTTGACATTGTATGTCCTCCTCTACTACTTTAATCAAAGAAAAGTTTAAAATGTTGGGGGAAATGAGCTGTTTTAGGATCAATGATTGCAAACGACGGAAAAAAATAATATCAAATTTAAAAAAAAAAAAATTGATTTGTAGTCTCTTTAAAACTTTATTTTTTAGTAATTTTTATTGATGTCAAAATTTCATTAAACAAAAAAAAAAAAAGTGTAGAAACACATTTGGTGAATTATTAATAGCTTCACTTTAAAATAAAATGTTTTTTTTAGGAGACTGAATATTTGAAATGTTTGATATTAAAAAAGAAAAAAGGAATATTTGAAATGTTTATGTTTATTTAAAGAATTTCAAATATTTTTCAATGCAGTATTTATTAGTGATTATTCTACAGTGTTTCACAGAAGAAAAAATACTTCTAATAAACTAATTCAATATATTCCTTTTAGATTTTGTGAAAAGAAAGATTATTTTTATTTATAACATGTTATACCTAAACATTGGGCACATGTACCTTAAATGTTGAGGCAATGTAAAGCGCGAGGACAGGGACCATTTAGTGAGGAATATCACCAATCAAACGTAGCAAAATTGTACACAAACTTTTGACAACTTATTCTCTATGAAACGTGCTTACATCAAAAAGCTATAAATATAAGTTAAAAACTTTATTTGAAAGAGTTTTATCTACTTGCCTTTTATATATAATGTGAAACATGAAGATAATACTTGAAGAGGGAAAGTGGATGGCATTTTTGTTTATAATGATGGGTCAATTTCAGTCGCTATAACAAGAAAGGAAGCCCCTATGGTCCGCACCATATCGTGCATTGCCCAAAATAACTGCTCAATTAAAGTACCGGCAATGTTCATGAATCCGTAACTTGCGTGGCCTTTAAGGTAATGTCCTTTGCATCTCACTTGCTGCCATTTTTTTTTTTTTGGATAAGAACATTATAAGTACAAATGTTATATCCGAAACCTACTTGATATATACTTTAAGGTGTGGTCTAAGATAAACTTCTATAAGTTGAGAGAAAAAGTCTACACACAAGTGAAAAAGTGTATCGAACAGAATCCACACATAGATGAGAGGAGTGCTCGAACCTCACACTTTAAATAGAGGCAAGAAAAATGATACCAACTACATCACTCACTAGTGAGCACTCATTGTCAAATTAAATTAATGAACTTTTCATCCTTTTAATATTGAAATTGTTATTACTATGACTACTGCAATATTAATCATTATCTATGTGAGAATATCTTTTTACATATAACTTGGTATAGTTCAATACACTTATTCTATTACGTATTAACCCATTAAATTCGAAGCAATACTTTTGGCTCTCATATGGGGAATTTAATGTGCTATAATCTATTACAATGAAACATCATTAATAATTGCAAACCATTATTCCCTTACTAATTGCGAACTTTTGTAAGTAACTCATATTTTTTTAAGAGTTAAATTCAAAAGGACCTAAACAAAAATAAAAATTAGTGATTAGCTAAAAAAACTTATTTGTTTTTAATCTCAAACAAAGCTTTAATTATTTTTAATTCGTTATGGTACGTGCATTATTGCATGTAAAATATTTCACTTCATTTTGTTATTACCCAATAATGTTTTGAGTGTTAGAGTCTAGCACACTAATAAAAATGACAAATAGTTATAAAGAGAGGTGGCACATTAATTAGCATAATAGACATACAGCTGTTTGAATTTTTCATTTAACACTTACTAGCACTTAATGTGTTTTTATTTAATTATTTTGTTTGATTTTTTAAACATAAAAATTACTTAAGCAGATAGTAAAATCACTAAATTATAAAAATGTTTTACTTTCACTTAGCCAAGAAGCACTGAAATAGATCTAGGTAATTTACTTTCCGAATTATCGGCATCAATTTATGTATTTCCTATTTTGTCTTTTCTCATAACCTTTGAACTTGCATTGGAAATAGTTTAGTAGCCATAAAATTTGTTACCTTTAGTTGCTTCTAGTTCGAAAATCTTCCTTAGAATTTATTGTTGTTATATCTACTCTATTTCAATTTCTCGTCATATTCTAGTAAGGACTTTTTTTTTTTTTTTTAAATACATAATTTGATTAATTAGTTTTATCTTGTTTCAAAGCTTTACACATCTTCTACTTATTCTTTGAAGTGTAATTTGTTGCTTTGTATTTTGTTTTTCTTATATATTTTAATGGATTGTTGTGTATTTATTCCAAAATATACTTATAAGGTTGTCAATAGATAAATAATTATTTAAATTATTATCGATTTCTTTAAAAATATATTACAACTTAAAAAAAAAAAGTATTATTAGTGAAATAAATTTGTTCTAAATTTTATTAAATTATTTATTTTTAATTCTCTTTAATATATTAAAATGTACATTTATTAATAATAGCTGAAGGTGCATAAACGTAAAAATAACTATTTTTAATTATTTATAACTTAAAAAAAATTAACTTATTAATTACATTCAATTTTTAGTTAAAAAACAAACATGCCATCTTAAGTTTTCAGATATTATTCACTCTTCACTAAAATTCTACTTTTCAAATGTAACCACGGTAGATTGTCAATATCATGACCAATTCTTATTCTTCAAAATTTATCATTTATGACATTGACAACTATGCTTCATTTCATCCCCACAAACACGCTATTGTTTCAATTTCCTTTGTGACAATTTAATAACTCACTGTTCTGTTAGTCTTCGTCAACTTGTCCTGTGTTTGTTAGAAATTTAGCTTTCATTCTTTACAATTTAACTTTGTCTCCTCATGCATGACATGAACATTACCATTTTTTCTTCACTTTAAGTTTCGTCCCTATATTATGGTAAATTATCTGTTATTCACTCGTGAATCTAATTTTAATCCTTCCATCGGTCATAGATTGATCAAGTTTGATGGAATAATATATATTTTGGTCATTTTATACCATTAGATTGATCAAGATTGATCATTTTTTTTTTTAAATATCTCTACTATCTATTACAGTTATAATGGGTAATGAAGATTTAATTATTAAAAAATAAAACATAATTAAAAAGATTCTTTTATCTCCACTACCATTCATGTGATGGACAGTGGAGTTATTTTCTTTTAAAAAAAAAGAAATATAAAACAAAATTTGTAAAAAAAAAAATAATAATCAAATGATGTTAATCTATAGGCATCATTAGAGATGGAGGCTCATGGAGATCCAGGGGTCTCCGTCAAACCTTCATCGCCAATAATAGAGGTCCTATAAGGAACCTCTATCGACGATAATGGAGGAGCTACCTCCAACATGCAATGGAGGCTCCATCGTGTGATAGAGATATCAATTTGATTCCTTCACTAAATCAATGGCAATTTGGTTACCTTAGATCCTTCAAACGATCTAGTTTTAAACAATCTAATTGAACTAGATCGTCCACCAATCTAATTTTTAAATTAGCAATTAATCTAATGCAACTAGAGATTTATTAATCATAATAAAAATGAATTGAAATCAAGTTCCTTTAAATGAAATTAAGAAAGCGAACTTAATTTTTTAATAAGAGAGAAAAATTAAGTTCTAAAAATTAAGTTCCTTTAATTTCTGATCCTTGGGTGTAACTTGATTAATTTTTATTTTTTTTTTATTTGTAATAATAAGTCGGGAATTAATTTCTTCTCCCTCATTGAGATTTTTTATTAGTGAAGGCGGCCTTAGTGAATAATAAGGTAGGCAGTATAACTAACAATCTAAAACAAGGACAATATCATAAAATTATAAAAGCAATTCACGTAGTTTCATAATTTAGATTAAATTGTAATGAAAGTCATTTTTCATGACATCTCTAAAACATTATACATGCATGAATTGAAAATGAAAAGAAAGATTCCATTCTCACTGTTTGACTAAGCAAGTGGAGGAAAAAAGGTAGAACTTAAAGAAAGATGACAAAGAAAACATCGACCAAAACAAAAAGATAATTGATTGGTTTTGGTTCGAGTAACTTTTCATGAATAGACGATATATAGTTGGCGACCATCTATATACGTGTAAATATTGAAGAGCAATTCGAAGGCAACACGTATTAATAATGGAGACATAAAATGTCAAAATGTCATACATAGACAGACATAGGACTTTGGAGATTGATGAAAGAATATTTGTCAACACCCACATGACAATCTCTTAGATATTTTCTCTCTTTTTTGACTAATTCTTACATGGAGAATTATTATGAGTGGGTATATTTCTCTATCAATAATGGCAAAATATGTTACACAGGCCATGCTGGGTTGGCTCACATCTCCTTATCTAATCATCAACCATCCATAACAACATGAATCCTCTCTCTTTTTCATTACTTTTTTTTTTTTTTAATATATTAATCACTACTCATCTAGAAACAAGTTCATTAATGTTCTATCAGTATCAAGGCAGTCCAAGAAAGTGAAAAAAATTGGGTTTTTGTTTTGGTATAATGATGCTTCTTGGCAATTTCGGACAATTAAAAGTTCAACACTTTCTACAAAAGTAATAGTTTTTCGGTTGACCCAGTCATAGTTGAGAGGTTTCACTTTCCATTTGCGTTACGATGCCGTTAAAGGTTTATTTTATTTTATTTATTATTATTTTTGTTTGGTGAGGGATGAAGATTAAATTCAAAAAAAATTATTCATATATTATGTTTTAGGACAGATCAAAAGAAATTTTCAATTACTTCTACTAAGGAGTGATGTACAAAACTTAAATTCAACTATTATATTGTTAAAAATGATAAAAAAGAACTGAAGAAAAAGATTGGGGGAAATGGAGAAAAAGATAGAGAAGAACCATGATGACATTGATACCATATTTCTTATAAATGTTGTAGTTACTAGATTTTAGAAGTGTTGACCGGAAAATTGGGGTTGGATTAAATCATTTTTAAGGCCCAATTGACTTTAGCCGATGAATTGGATCGAGTTTTAATTTTCTTAGTTAAGCACCACTTCGTCCATAAATTCTGTTTGAAACGAGCGACTCCAACATCGTCAAACTTATTAAAAACATTTTAAAATTAGTGTGTCTTAGTATCACTTTTTCAATTATTTTCCAAATAAAGTAGGCAATTTATTTATGATGATGAACCTTTTCAATTTGCAAGTTTCAAAGTATCTTAGTAAAAGTGATTGGATATCTTCTCATTCATTAAGATATTAGGGTTTAATTCCTATTTATGAGAGTAGTCTTCTCTCTTTAGATATTCAAACCTAACAAATCTCATTATATCCGACAACGGCAACTATTTTTGATAAGATACTTTGTTAGATATCAATTTAAAAAGAGGTAAAAAAAACAAAAAGGAAAATGAAAGAATGAAATCTATTTCAGAAGGGTGCAAATGTGTAGATTCAAAAGAAATTTAAATATTAGAATTAGATTTGGTTTGACTATGAATTACATTTGACTATTATAAATTAATCGACAATTAACGAAATAAACAATCGAGACCGTTTGTTTAATAGATTTACTGATGGCACTTTGAAATTAAATACGCTTTCTTTTATTGGATATTTACTTTGACCCTTTAGATAACTTACCATAAGGAAATTTGACTCTATCTCCTAATCCATACCACAAAGTCTTGGGGAGAGTTTTCGTTTGAATTTCCACTCAAATTAAATGTTCTTTCAACATCAAACGTTTAAACCTAAATAATTCAAAATATCTGGTTATAATTTGACAAATTCCAAATTAACATAGTTGACAAAATTGGTGTGAATGAGACTTTGGATGAACTTGTGTAACGATGTACTTTAACAGTGTTGTCATTATGGTTAATACATATGCTAATACTTGTTTAAAGGCTTGAATGCATAGTGAATCCAACGCTAGTAATAAAAGTCGTGAAATCAATATTCAAAAGTTATATAAAATCAAGAATTTGGTTACTTTACTGATTGAATAAGCTTATCCATTAATAATAACTCTTGAATATTTTTCAATAACATCTTTATAACCAATCCAAAGGTTGTTATTAATAAGTAATCTTATCCAACTAGTAAGATAGTCAACCCTAAAATCAATATCAATTTTGTAAATTACAAATTCAAATATTGGTGTTATAAAACTGGAAAACCATATTAAATTAGTGGTTACAAATAAGGATGGCAACGGGTTGGATTGATCCGGGTCGGCCTCATCCCAAACCCAACCCAAAATTTTTTGGAGTGCCCCAAACCCGACTCATGCTCCAAATGGATTGCTATTTTCCATCCCAAACCCGAGCTCGATTGAAGGGACTTGCTCCGAACTCGATTTATTGACTTGATCTAGTTTTAATTTATGATATGATTAACATAAAAAACAAATATACAAACAAAAAAATATACACATTTAAACTTCCAATAGTTCAATTAACTACAACATAACATCACATTTATATCATTATTAATATAAAATTTATAAAATACACAAATTTTTTAAATACAAATACAAATACTTGCTATATTACAAATATCAAAAGACTTGTTATATTTATGATAAAGTTTTGTTATACAGTCTAAAATATTACTACTGCATAATCATTAGGAATGACAACGGGTCAGATCATGTCTTAGTTGGTTGATCTCAAACCCAATCCATGTCTCAAACGAGTTATTACTTTATGCTCTAAATCGGCTTATAGACCAGATTCCCTTAGGTTTGGATAAGATCGTGTATTTTTGCCACCCCTAGTTACTAACCATTAAAACATTTTAATACATAAAATTGGAACACGAAATATAGTTTAAAATTCTGAACATTCAACCAAAAAAAAAAAAAAAAAACTTTAAAACTAGTTGAAATTTTATTTATTCATTATTATTTACCATGAGACCATATTAAATCTGCAAGTTGAAGTTACCAAGAAATTTGTGTATATGCATAATTGATAATTGAGAAAATCCTAAAAAACCAACCACCTTTTGAAAGATTATTCATTTTCCTCCATGCAGTTTTATTTTTATCCAAAAAACCCTATTATGTCACTCTGGTAACGGAAAAATTTAATTGAGGTAAAAAGACCAAACTGCATCTGTTATGATATTTTAAAAAATAAAAACAAACTAAATTAAAAAATTAAAAAAATTGAAGATCCAGATTGGATGGACAGTGGAGATCCAATTTGGATCTCCACAGCCATAATTCATCCTCATCTTCAACCTTCCACACTCCTGGATCCTTCTCTCTCTCCCTCTTTCTTCTCTCTCCCCATTTCTACTGGAAACCCAGATTTCTCATTATTAATCTCCTACAATCATCAAACATCAATCTCCCACAATGATCAACAAACACCATTAAACCAAAAAATAAATAAATAAATAAAAAATAATCAATAGAACACAATAAAAAAATAAAAAAACCACTGGTCTCCACCGTTGGAGACCCACCACCTGGGTCTCCAACAGTGGAGACCCAAACCCAGGTGAGTCTCCAATAGTGGAGACCCTTCTGGATCTTTGGTCTCCGATCATGGAGACCTTTTGGGTCTCAGATCATGGAGATCCTTCTGGGTCTCCAACGGGTCTTCGGTCTCTCTACCATGCCGCTGCCGTCAAACTTACTTGCAAAGCCGGCTGAAGATGGAGAGAGAGAGAAAAAGAAAAGAGAGAGACGGAGAAGAGAGAGGAACTAAGAGGAAAAATAAAAATACTCTATATATTTTTTATTTTTTATTTTTTTAAAAAAATATCTTACTTAATAGTATTTATTTTATTTTATATTTTTATTAATATTTTTATTTAATTTCCTTTTTTACCCCTGGAGTCAAACGATCAATTATAACAACCTAATGGAATTTATTACTGCTAAAGGTATTATCATCCTTTCATAAGCTTTCAAGGGACATTTTGGGTGTTTAATTTAAAATCAGATGGTATTTTAGATAAAAACGAAACCATATGGAGAAAAATAAATAATCTGTCAAAAGTCTAGGGTTTTTTTTTGGGATTATCTCTTGATAATATGTTTTTGTGTAGTATTTAGGTAAGACTCAACCCACCTACATACAGAGTTTTATGTAACTGCTAGTTTGACAAGCAATTAATCTAATTAAAGTATTTTTAATATTGTGCATATTGATTTGTATTTTAAAATTTATGTAATTAACTCCCTTATTAATATATTTTAGTATTTTACAACTCCTAATTAATATGTTCTTAAATTTATGTAACACCCGATATTAAAATTTGTAACTTATCGAATTAATATTGGTTTTAATAACTTTTATTACTAACAAATTATTAGATATATTAATAATTTCTTATTGGTTGGACGATGTTACGTATCAATAATATTCCTGAGATATTTTTCAACACTCACATTTACAACCAATCTAAGGTTTGTTATTGATAGATACCCTCACACAACCAAGTTAGCAAAACCTTATTAATATCTCGATTAATTAATAGATTTTATATGGTCCCAATATTATTAATTTATAGAGGTTATACTGAATATGGAAGTAACATCTACCAATTAATTATAGTTAGTTGGTTATTTGCCTAAAAATATGAGACTTTCGAAAACCATTACATCACTTAAATGTTACTCTCATACTTCCCAAATTGTTTAGATGTAATAATGGTTTATATACCTTAAACATCACTTGTACTTTATTATAAATATCCTATTTTCTATAATGCAAGATCAAACTAGATAGGTACAAGCATAAAAAATGGAGAAGGCTTTTTCCACCATGACTTTCTTGACATTCGTTTTAGTTATTGCATCTTGTTAGTCTCTCATATATATTTCGATTGTCACATATGCATTTAACTAAACTAGAACAATCACAATTAGTTGTAGATATAAAATTTCGTTCACATGCCACTTTTAATTAAAACATTCATTTAGAGTACTCTTGGTAACAGAATAATTGTATTATGTACATATTTGCAATATTTCTTATGTGTTAATGAGAAACCTTAAAATAAATAGACCTATTAATCTTAGATATGTCACTAGAAATGGGTAATGAACAGGGTAGATAACCGAACCTATGAGTGCAGAAGTGGAACCCATGCAGGTAGGACCACCATGTGCACGTGATATTGATTGAGCATTTGAATGTCCAAGTGAACAGCTTTTTTGTAACCATGGCTTTTGTGAATGCCTCCCAGCAGCTTCAAAGTTCGCAGTCACCACAAACCACCACGAAGTACCTTCAAACTGTGTCCATCATAGCGACTGCGCCTAGTTTTAATTTCTCCATAGGGCTGCAAGTTGTTATTGTGACTGTAGTATTTGAAAATTGTTTTCTTCAAAAGGTTATACCTCTTCTAAATGAATGAATAAATGGAGGAGCCTCTTAAAAATGAAATTTGAACTCAGTGACTACATTACTATATTAATGTGTGCCATGATAATGAAAGATTTTATTTAAGCAGTATTGATATTTTTGTTTTTGTGATGTGATAGTCAAAACTTGAAGTGTCATTTACTGCTTCAGTTGTGATGTTAGTTTGTACAATTTCTTTCTGTTGACCATAGCATTAAACATGAAGCGTCATTTATTGCTTCAGTAATGTTTCTGATGGTTCCAAAGTGATCAGTCACCAAGTACATTTCTCAATTATTAGTCATGATGGGCCTTTTGATGAACAAAATACTCCATAAAGCCCATTACTTGTGGGCTGAAGTACCATATTATGGACCCATATAGACTTTGAATTCGGCTCGATGTTCAATTGTATTTCACATTATCGTTAGGTCAAACAAAAGCTTTATGTGTTGAAAACGAAAATCATTCAAACATATTTCATTTGGCTCAGAAAAAGAAAAACCAGTAAAATAAAATAATTAAAATATAAATTGTACTAAGTTTTTACCAAAGGACACACTAGCGACATTTTAGATTTGTTGTAAGGTATCTTCCTTCAATTGTGTCAATTGCATGGTAGTAATCAATGGTAAAAAACTATTGATGGTCCAATGTGAGGAATATGCAGTCCAAGATTTTTATATAAAACAGTATAAATATTATATTATTTCATATGCTTGAAATGTTTGGGCTTTTGGACAATGTGGTCTAATTATGATAGATGGTTGATGTTGGTCTGATGACTAATAATTTATTTATTTTTTTTTTTTGTGCAAGATTGATGATAAATGGATTGGTCGTTGATATGTTTTTTGTATGAAATTGATGATGATGATTGATAGATGGTTGGTTCATCAATCTGGGTCAAATCGATTTGGTTCGAACCAAATCGTTCTTCGATCTGGTCCTGGTTCGAACTAGATCGATGGTGCAAACCAAACGATTTGGGTTTCCATATGCCTAGATCACGATTTAGGTTTCCATATGCTTAGATCACAATCTAGGTTTCCACCATCTGGAAACCCAAACCGTGATCTAAGTTCGCAACTCCCTGGCCGGCAATGGAGATTGCTAGCTCGAGAGTTAGTTAAATCACTATTGGTTTGAATTTCCACCGTTAGATGGATCTCATTCAATTGGATCTCTACCACATTTTTTTTTAAAAATTATGTTGATGGTATTTTAGTCATTTAACCACTAACCTTAGTCAACTGTTGGATTAACTAAGTTTGATAGAGAGAGTGGGCGTTTGGTGTAATTAAATGGTAAAGTTGTTTCCATGTTTTTAAACACATACTCAAAGGGTATTGTGTAATTAATTCTTAAAAATTTATAGAACCAAATATGATTTACACCTTTAATCTTATCGACTCACGTTTTTATATATGGTAACACTACAACAAAACAGGTTGCCCGGTATGGTTACTGTCGGTATAGATACTTCAGTATCCATACTAGGTGGGTGCTTAGTATGGATAATTAATATTCATACTGGGTAGGACTCGGTATGGATATATTAACGTAACGGGTTGACCCTTACGACGTTTTCAATATCCATATTGGGTATGGATATATATTATCTATACCGACCTGGGTATGATATTTATCCTCATTTCACGCTCTGACCCGGTATAGATAAGCTTGTCCATACCAGATCAATGATCGGAATGGATAATTAACCATATCGGATTGCCTAGTATGGTTAATTTTATCCATACTGGACATATGTCCGGTATGAAAAACATTTTAATTTTAAAAAGATTAATTAAAAAATATGTAATTTAATATTACAATAAAACTAATAACGTACATAAACGTTTAAAATATATATTATTTAATATATTAACAATATTTAAATTATATACTTTAAAATTAAATGTATATTATGAAATGTTACAATAAGTACTCGGTACATGATCCTAAAATACAA